>VXAY01000172.1:628564-793675 GCA_013399855.1 Oxyruncus cristatus
CTTGCCCCCCCCCCCCCCCCCCACCTCCAGCTGGAAAGAGTGACTTCCTGGATTCAGGAATATGTTATGGGTCTCCATACATATCCAAATATCATTCCAGCTTGGAACACTGAGACAACTACAGTTGGGAACTTGAACAAGCACAGCAGTGGCTGTGCTGATTTATTTTCCTTTTAATTAGAGCAGGTTGGAAAAATTCTTACCGAATAGTGTTTCATTGGAATTCAGTTATTTGGCCAATTTAGAACTTTTCACAGACATGGTTTAATTTCAAAGACAGTATGAGAGAGCCTAGGCAGGCTCCAGTATGAGCTTCATTGCCATGCAGGTTTTAAAACTTGTGTTCTTGATAGCTACCTTGTCCAGTTTGTTGGCAGCCCATTTAGAAAGCTGACAGGAACCTGGATTTGCAAACCACTGCAAGAGCTGTCCCCATTAATAGAATATTCCAAGTGTTTTCCTTCTATTTCTTCAAATTCAACAAACACCAACATAAAATAAAGAAAAAACTCTGAAAAAAAGAATTGCTATTTTTATCTCTGACTGATTCCAATACTAAGAAACATAATTAAAATATTAAAATTCTACTTGGTAGGAACTACATATGGAGACTATTGTCATTACTAAATATAAACCATGTCAAATATGTAAAAAAAATGTATGTCTTCAGCAGCGGCTACATTTTGTTGATGTAATTTTACATCATTTTTTTGTAAAGTATCACAATAGGATTCTGATTCCTTAGTCAAAATACAAAATTAAACCAGTAATACTGTATCACAGAGGAAAGGGAAATCTTTGCCACATCATTCTTCATGGGTTTTGCACATTAAAGGCAATACCAAAGTCCTGTTAATTTTCATTAATATTTATGCAGTACCCACAGGTCCACACTGACATAATAGCTTCATTCTATTATGCCTCATAATTCTGTATTCCAGAGAGCACTAAGTTGGATTAATTGAAAACAAAGAGTGGAAAAAGAAACAGAAGTACAGGCTGAGATCATAGAAATTCCAAAGTGAATTGTTGCCCAGGTTTCAATTTGATTTTATGCATATGAAAAAAATAAGTCGGTGACTGCAGAAATTCTTCTTTTCCTTGTAACTCCTTTGAACACCCCAGACACAGAATTTTTTCCTGTACTTCTATTTGCACTGAGCTCTTGCATTTTTGAAATTTTGAAAAGTTAAGGGTTAGCAGAGAATTTGCACCTGTGCAAACAACCTGAGTCAGTTCTTTTAAATCCTGTTTGCCACTTGGCACTGATGAAAAGTTACAGACAAAGCAAAAAAAAAAAAAAAAAAAGCAGCACCAAACAGCTTTTTGATTTTTGCCTTTGAGGAAAGATAAATATTTTTTTCAGACTGATTGAGCATTTTATGCTCTCTGCCTATCTTCCCTGCCTTTAAAATTGCATGTTACCAAGTTGTTAGTATGGTTCTTACAAGAATTAAAGATGTAAAGAAAATTGAGCTGCTGCCATCATCATTAAAGTGTTTCCCATCAAAGACATCCAGCGGAACAGGGCCCTAGATGTGCCTTATGCTTTGCCTATTTAGCTTTCTCATCTTTTTTTTCTCACACTGAAACTTCTCCCAGTGAGAACACAAATGGTTCCCAGCCAGAAAACAGAGCTGATATTGAAAGTTCACCCTCACTTTCAGTTGCAGCCACCATTTTTCTTTAAACAAGCAGAACAATTTCAACGCTTACAGAAGGCAACAGTAGCAATGTTTGAAGTTGTTCAGACACTGGAGACACCGGGAAATCTTTGTAAATATCAAGAATCCTTCTCAGTACACAGGTGCCACCCCATCAATGTCAGCCCCAGTCAGCTGAGCTTGGAGCACACCTCTTTGACCCTGGGCAGCCTTCTCCAGTGCTCACAATGGGAATGGTGCATTGGATGCTGCCTGGTCTCGTTTCATATATGACCTCTAACAATGCTGCAGTCATGATCCCGGAATGGCATTTAGCCATAGTGGCCCTGGATTCAGCCTAGATCCTCAATAAGCATTATAGGCCCCTCCAGATAATGTTGCTCAAAATAGTTTACAGAGCAGAGTTCATGGAAATTGCATGAGTTAATCCATCAGGTCTCCGTACGCCTCCCCAGTAGAGTCCCTCTGGAAGTATCTCAATGGAAATGCTGTACATTTCACTCTGCTTATGTCCTATTGTGTCCCGCAAATTCTATGTGACTTCACTTGTACTTGAGAGAGAAATCTTGATTTCTAAATTTAAAGGAACATTTCAGGAATTACCAAATATTCATACTGTCATAGCTAAGCTTTTATCCCCAGAATTTCTTGTCTATGAAACATGTCAGAAGCTTTTATTTATAACTAATAATAATGGTGGTGGATTCAGGAGCTCCAGCTTTAGTCACATGCCTGTCTCAGATAACCGTACAAGTTTCATTATTATTGTATGCTACAGAATAAATTCTAAGTAATATTTCTTCCCTTGTGACAGAATCTGATGGGAAAAGTGAAAATGCTATAATTTAAATTCTTAACAGAAAGAAATTAATTAATCAAGATAGGCTTGTGAGACAAAGAAGATACTTTTTTTTCTTCAATACTCCTGTGCTTTTCAGTGTGAAATTTCTATCCTCTCTTGCAAGTTAGAATGAATAATTAGAAAGCTACTGTTCCCCAGTAGGAATAACATTGTCAGCTCTATTCTAATTATAGTATTATTAATTTCTACATGAGTGGGAGGAAGAAGTTTGCTAAAAGTGCTCGTTTTGCTTGTCTGAATCATCATCCACACATAGAGTCTATATTCTTCCCCCTGTTTCAAATGGATGTAGAACTTTCTGGGGCACCACAATAAAGAAAAGGATTTACGTAACATGTATTACTCCTTGAACATGTCAGGTTGAATTCAGAATAATAATAAGAAATGTTCTTTTCTTTGACAACATGCAGGGTATTTAAAACCAATACACTTATACCACAGGGCAACTACATCACATATTTCCTTTCCCCCTACTTCAGTATCATATGCCAAAATAAATTAGATTTTGTGGCAGATATGCTGAACTGGAAGTAGTCTTAGTGTTCTGAGGATATCTAGAGGACCTCCGTGAAATGATCCACTGTCATATATGCCAAGTGACAGGGACGTCAAGCCCGGCAGATTTTTCTTTATGGAGAAAAAGCAGTACAGTATGGGAAACAGAAGCATGATTTGTAGGTGGGGAACTGTATATAGTTGAATTGACAACTCTTAGTGATACGATTCACTTACATTTAATGGATCTGGTTTTGCTGCCATTATTTCCATGAGTCATAATAACACACATAAAGGGCCAAAGTAAGTCCATTGCAATTACTCAGGTGAGTATGGTTGACCAAACTGGACTCTGTACAGGTAATAATGATAATTTATAGTTTTAATTTTAATTTTATGTAGTGGCCAAGATACAATATTTCAGTATGATGGGATTGTGCTGTATCACTCTGGTTCTTTTACATTTCTAAACTTCCCCAAGTTTGGTGGAGTTGGTTCTACCCTGAGCTTTGCCTTTTTCCTGCAGGAAAGTGATCATGTAATTATGCTGCATATTAATTTTGGTTGGGTGAGTTTTTTGGGTAGGTTGGTGGGTTTTGTAGGGGAGGAATGCATATGCAAATGAAAGTGAGGCATGGATTGTAACAATCTATTTAAGAATAAGAGTCATGCTGACATTAATCATGTAGTCATCAGAACTGGGAGAGACAATGACGAAATTATTATTAGTTCTTCAAATCCCAGCCTCCGTTTTCCATCACTTCACCTCTTAGAAGAGACTCCTACCAGGGACTGGACAACTGTTTACATTTTTTCTTTCTCTAGTCATGTGAAAGGGGGATTATATCTTTAGTAAAACAGACATAAACTTTATATGTATTTCTTTCTGTACATACCTGTACCTGATTTTTAATCTGATCAGTTGCATTTTAACTTGTATTTCTGTGTTCTCTATTTAAGTTTTCAACCTCTTTTCCCCTATTCAGGATTCAATTAGGAAACAATCACATAGCAAAAGGGCTCTTTCAGGATTCAGAGCTGATTAATATACTTTTTAACTTTGACTAAAATAATTCAAATATCTAGGGTTGCCCCTTCCTTTTTTTATGGAAGGAAATGACACAAGAGAATAGTGCCCTTTCTCTTTGATGTCCTTTCCTGGAAAAGAAAGTCTACTTGAAGTTACTATTGCTGCCTGATATAATTTTCAAGTATGCAGCAATGTTCTTCTCTGAAATAATGTGTTTGAAGTTTTCCCCAGGTTTTTAGATTGCAGTAGGCATTGAAATAAACCATAGGAGTTAGACTGCCAGAGACACTGAAATAAGCAGTAGGAAGGCATGTTTGCACATATGCCATGCTCTTTTTAATGCCTAAACTACCTGGTATAGGTTCTTGTCCAGAATTATTATTTTGGGGAAACTAGGGTTAAAATTATATTTTACACATTGCAAAACAATATGGAAGGAATATAAAAGAAGATTCAAAAGCAGATACTGAAAATTCACACCTAAAGAAGCAGCCAGTCAGAATTTCATTTGGACATCAATCAGGGAAGGCAACAGAGAACTTTTAGGTGGGACTTACCCTGATAACCTTGAATTCCATATAGAATCTCCATATGCAGAGTGCATTGGGGTTAACACATCTTAAACCATCCTTTGGGCTTTCCTTGGTTTCTTTTTTGTTTATTATAACTACTTTAAAACTGTTTCATTTTTGGAGAAAGCACACTGGGTTATTGTTGTCCTCCCTTGCGTCTGTGCCCATGACATCCATTCAGGAACAGTGGAGAAGGAGTTAAGGACAAAGTTGTGGTTTGGCATTCTGTAAATACAAATGCAGGGATATTATTCAGATTTCATCAAATAACCAGTCAGTGAAACTCGTCACTACATAGATTATACCATCCTGATTGATTAGACTACGTAAAATCATTAATTCTCTTAATGAATGATGGTTCTTTCTGGATGATTTTCTTCTTTTAAGGAAGAAGCAACTCAGGGTACTATACGTAACAATTCAGAGAAAAAACTGAAAGACTTGAGTATGACAGAACCAGAAAGAAACTAAATGATGATAGAGAAACTGGAAAAAAGAACTGTATTTCTCAATGTCTGACTTACTCCTGATTTTTTTTTTTTAATCAGAATTGTTTCCCTAACCTGGGACATTGTGGTTATTTCTGTGGGCTATTACATCAGAAATCAGTTGAAATAAAAGATGAATCCCTTTCCTGACAAATTTCAAAGCATGTGTCTATCAGATATTATTCAGACTAGTGGCAACAAAAAATGTAAAATATAAAATATTCCTGATGTTTCCCTTTTACAGAAAGCTCTGGGAACCAAAACAGCTGGTGAGACCTAGGCTGACTACAAATAACACTGACGTGCATTCTCAAGAATACGCAGAATTAAGATGAAGCAACAAGGAAAATGGAGACTTGGAGTTGAACAAATGAAACCAACTATCTATCTATATAGGTAAACTTCTGAAAAACACAAAAGTTATGTAGGAGCTGAGTTTCCATTTTCAAATGTGTAGGTGTTTAAAGCTTTTTTTATGCTTCAGTTTATGCTGCAAATGGTACTTGTAAGTTTAGAAAAACCTTCAGAGGAGTTGCTCCAGGAGGGAAAAGTTAGCATTCACTCAAGGAAACCTTGCTCCCTGGGAGAAGATTTCTCCCCATGAATAGATGTATGTGGGTTTCTCTCCCTTCTTGACAGGGAGATTGACTACTGCTACAAGTAGACATAAAGTTCTCACAGAGGTGCCTGGAAGACCCCGCAGTGGGGCCAGGCAGGCCATGAAAGGCACCGAGAGAAGAGGCACTTTTGTGTTTCTCCTGCCCAGTGTTTCTAACACTGTACTTGTCAGTGTTTTCAACTTTTGGGCTGCAGCTTGATATCGGAGGTAACTGCGTACATTTTTCCTCACAGTACCTACATCACCTCAAAACTTTTGGGAATTCTGTAGTTAGGCACTTCTGGAGACCCTTTTGGCTGAAAGAGCATTACACAGGACACGTGATTAAGGCTTTTTCGTTCACCTTGAAAGCCAAACAGAGCAAGGTATGCAAATTTGTGTGGGAAAAGCTGCTGATGGGTGAAGGACAAAGTCTCCTGCCCAGCTTTCTGTTCCTCTATCTTTATAATGGATAAGTTATTTTATATATGAATGTAAAAATCCAACTTTTATTACTCTGATTTAGAACTTTCTCTGCCAGAATTTCTTCATTTAGTAATGACCACTTTCTCTGCCAGAATTTCTTCATTTAGTAATGACCACTTTTTCTGCTTTTGAAACTAATTTTTCATATCTATAAAGATTAACGTTTCCCTCAATGATTGCAACACCTTTGATTTTTCCCTCAGTAGAAGAAAGAAAATTTGAATTGCAGGTGGTACTAAACGTCCAAGGAGCCACACAAGAACCACTGGACTGCATGAAACTGCTAGCAACTATGAATTCTAGCCATGCATGTGGATATCTGATGGCAACAGCTCAGTTCAAACTTGTCCATTAAGTTCTTATAATTTGAAATGTTTGAGCCCAATAAAAAGGAGTCAGAGGAATGTATTATGAGATTTGATGCCCTAGTTCTTCATTTTAACCCTCAGCAGACAAAACAGTAATCAGTGTTACTGACTTCAGGACCTAGGGTGCTATTTCTCACACGCAAGAGATACAGTATTCTCATCTTACTATGCAAGCTTTTGTGCTTTCTTATGACTTACCTGACTCCTGTATGCTTCACATATTTTATTAAGTACATAACACTTTATATCTTTTTCATGTATGTTTTTCCCAACATTGGTCAGCTCTCTTAGCCTAATTCACAGCAAAGCCATCGTTATCTTTTTCTTTTTCATAAAAAGCATCACATGGAATATAGATCAAAATGTGGAATGTAGGTCAAAATATGATTATACTCTAAAACATATTGAAAAGGGAAAAGTAGAAACAATTCTGTTGCATTAGCAATTTTTCTACAGTTAGACTTAATTCAAAGTTCACTTACAAATGAACTCAATTTTAGTCCAAGTACAGTTTTAAAATGAAACTACTGGATTTAGTGCTGCAAGAAGAAAGGAAGTGGCTTTAAAATCTTGCAAAGGAATTAATACTATTCATATTTCATTGCATAAGACTATATGGTTTATCTCTTGTATGTAATTATTAGGGCTAGACTTGGCATAAAATCCATTCCCTGCACAAGTTCAAAACAGGCTTGGTTAACTGCTGGGGTTTTTTTTTCAGCCAAGAGCAGAAGCCTAATTACAGACACACCACACTATAAGAAGTTGTTCTCATGCTATCTCTTTGCAGGCAAAAGGAAATGAGCACTGGAAAACTCATAAGAAAGTCTGATCATGTAACATTTCCAGCCTGACTTCCAGACCAAAGAGGTTTGGACAAGTTTTGGTTAAGCACATTTTTGGATGCTTATCTGAACTGAACAGTCTGAATTTTTGGAGTTTCAGTGTTGGTTGCTCTTCATTTGAAGAGCTATTGGCACTTATATACATATAATCAACAAAAGTCTTTCATCCAAAACACTTCCAGCTGGTTCTGTTGTGTTTCTTCTCATAAAACTGGAGTTTGGAAACAAGCTGTCTTCTGGCATAAAAAGTAAAAACAAAGGTGGCAATAGATTCTTAGACAAAAACTGGTCCAATTTTTCAAGCATACCTTCACTTAGTGGTAAAGAGCAGATCTCTATCTCAAATGCTATAAAATCTACTGCACAGAACCCGTGGAGTTTTGGTTTTTAAGCCATTACATTCTTAAGTGAATTTAAGTAATTCACCTAGTCTTTGCTGCCATTTCAGTGGAAACAAGTATCTCTAGAGCTGCAAAAGGCTGCTCGAGATTACATGGTTTCTTCTCTCAGTGGAAGAAGTTGTCATTACTGATACTACTAGGATGAAGGTGGAGGGACACAAATGACTTGTATAGTTGTTTCTGCCCTGGGCTCTTCTATCAATTGCTTCAATTTAAAGAGAAAGAAGTTAGCTTCTTGGGTTGCAAGGTTTTGGGTTTTTTAAATGGGATCCCATCTAACTAAAACACTATATGTGTTGACATGCTGTTTTCCTGCAGCAGATAAGAATATAACACCATCTCTGGAATACACAGCCTAAGACAGAAGGCCTAAGAAAGCAACGGTTGCATTAAATTGTGGTTTTGTTACCTGATGTCCAAACTTTTGATCACATGAAAGCCTCATGCAGCATTTCAGATCAGTTTCAAATGTGAAATTTCTAAGCCTACATCTCATCTCAAACATTTTAAAAATCAGCTATGATTTTACTGTTCACTATTTTAAAATATTCTCGATAAGTTCTCTCACTATTGTCTTCATTAATTCGCCTTCCAAAATTCCTCCTCTTAGATCTTATCATTCCAAAGATTTATATTACATTCTATTGGACTAGTTCTCCCATATACTTTGATAAGACCATTATCAAATCCAACCAAACTAACCTAAGTAAAGGATCACCATAATTCGCAGAACACAGCCAGGGCACTTCCAAGACAGAGTCTGGTGTTTGATCCGTGGCACACTGAGCAAATATTCATTAATGAGGTGTTCAGGAGAAACAATATTTTGGGTGGGTTTGGTTTTGTTTTTTTTTTTTTATTTTGTTCCTTTTTGTTTGTTTGTTTCATGGAACACCAACAGTTCCGCGCAGTTTTCCTGGCTGAGCCTCACACTAGCCTACAACTACCAGGTTAGTTTGTTTTTTTTTTTCTTTCTGTACAGATTGTATAATAATAAATCTTTCCCATTTTAGTTTTCTTCCCTGGCTTTTTCTCTGTCCTAGTTCCTCCTCTTCTTAGTTGCAACTTCACACTGTGGAAACTTGGAGTACTATGACTAACTGTGGAGAGAACGAGTCATAAATTAGTCACTAGCAAGACAAGCATCTTAGCAGGCCCACAATGACTTAAAACACTAGACTGGTTTCTGGCTCAAGGTCAAGCTCCTAGAGGTCCTTAGGTACATGGATCTAAAAAGGAACTAATTAAAATTATTGGCTCTTAACTGTCCACCTGTATGGAGTTTGGTTACACAGCATTCTAATGAGCCACCAGCAAAGGGAGCCAAGCATCTGCTCATGAACATGTTGTCTTTTCTACTTTTTGCTGTGCCAGGAGGTAAACACAGTATTAGGAATTTTCTTTTTTAATCTTTGTGACCCAAGACATAAATTGCAGTGGATTACTTCTGCTTTTACTTAGAACAAACCAGATTTTGTTACTAAAAAAAGTTCAAAACTCTTCAACCAAAAACACCTCATTGTATATCACTCCAGACAAGCATGAAAACAAGACTAATAAAGCAAAAACCAGTTCCTTGCTCAATGAACTGTTCACAAACAGGCTCACATGTCTCTGACTAGCTCATGGCACTAGGCACATTGACAGACACCACATGCTAGAGCTATCAGCTAAAATCCACGTGGGGCAGAAAGTCTAGGGCTTTTGATTCTTTACCGTCCTTCCAGTTAAAGGACAGCTTTCAGTAGCTGTTATTGGACAATTCTCAGCAAGTTCCAAGGCTATTCACAGGCAGGCCCTGCTCAGTAAAATACACAGCTCAATGTTGAAGTACACAGCAAAGGCAGCAGAACTAAGTTTCCACCACCTCCACCCCCAGCTCGACCCAAGCCCAAGAAATTGTGTTATTTGGTGAGGCATGTGCGGGCAAATGGGAAGTAAAGGTGGGCAGGAATCCACAGCCTGGGTGATCAGATTCCCTGCTCAAGGACTCAGCTTTCTTCTCCTTGACCAGGGCACACATTTGTAGCTGGTTCTCAGTTGAAGAGAAAATACCAGTTGTGTCAACTGGCTGTTAATTTCAGTGGCAGCAGCAAGCACAAGGGGTCATTTAAAACTGAGAGTGAACATTTTGGTAGGTTATTATTAGTGGCTGCGAGATGGAAATGTGATTCTCTGTCAAATAGCAATTTTCTGACTTGGACTCTCCTTGAGAAAGCTATTCCTGAACACTGCCATCATGCCACTCTTCAAAACAGCACAGATGAAAGAGAGAAGGAGATTTCTCAGGGAACTTTAGTATAAAGAAAAAAGACAGAGAAAAATAAAAGATACCAGTTCCTGAAGTATTTTGTCTCAAATGCAAAGGCACAGGCTGCCCAGCCCCACTTCCCTAGCAGGAAACAGACTCTCTTTTTCAACTTAAGTACTCCCACTCCTTCTGTTCACTGATTGATTTTGTTTTGCTTGACTTGACAAGACCAGGTTGGACAAATCTGAATCATCTGTATGTTGCTGACTGGATCAGCTGCAGATCCTTTAGTATGCTTGTCATTTAGTCTTATAAATTACATTAATGAGGGCTGTAAATCTTAGCTCTCTGAGGACATAGCTGTACAATAAAAAAACGATTCAAATCTTTAAAAAGGAAAGATGGCCCTAGAATGCAGGCTGTTCTTTAAATGCAGTACATCCTCTCTTGGAATTTGCTTTGAATTTCTGCTGCTTAGTTTTCTAAACATAAATTACCTTCTTTAAAGAAAAAAACTAGCTTACCCAAGAGGCATATTTGTCTAAACTCTTTCAGAAGAATGGAAGGAAAATTAATTTCACATGAATCTATGAAGTTTTGCATGGGTAGAAATATGTGACAAAATGTTTTGCAAACACGTTTTAAGAGTGGATCCAAAATTTTGTTCTGGTATATTTAACCATAGATTTAATCAATTAAAATAATGCTATTTACAAAGCAATAAAATATTTATTCTGTTTATTCTCTGTTTATGCCTAAATAATAAAAAAAGAAAATGAAAGAAAACATGTCTGTGAATAAATCAATGAACAGAACCACTAAATTATTAGCAGAAGGAGCCATGTTTAAAATTCAAGTCCTCTGACTTTCAGTACTGCAAGAAGCACAAGGTGTATTCAAGTATATTCCAAAAAAATTGATTCCTTTGATGTCAGTCTTTTCAGAGGCATAGAAGGGTTGTTAACAAGTGATATAGTGCTCCTACCTTTTTACAAGTTCTCTTTACAAAGCATTTAGCATTCAATTAAATGTATTAAATGAACAGTATGAGTTATATATTAAAAAAGGGTACAACCCAGTTTATACTGAGGAACCTAGCATAAAAAAAGTTAACAATATGATCTCAGATGGCAGAAATTTTGAAGACATCTGTCAATTGACTTAGTTTAGATAAGACAGAGTGCACTATATATAAGTATCTCACTCCCACAAAATAATGTGCATATTTTTTATTATAACAGATTTATCAGCAAAAAAAAATTATAAAAGATAAACAACTAAAATAAATTTCTTACTTGTCTGAAGTAATCATAAACAAGTATAAGTAACATGCTATTTTCTTTGGAAAATCATACTAAAAGATGTACTATAAGGCAAACTAATTTCTAACAATATTAGAATTCTCTCTCTCTTCCTCATATGTCTTATTTTCCTCGATACAAACACATCGAATTACCCTTTACATTAGCTTGTTTTTTAATACACCTTTTTAGCTTGCTCTCAAGGACTAGAGTCTATGACCAAGGCACATGCATTCATTGGTTTGACAGGGTCACAAGCATTTCACAAAGCCCAAGCTCCTTTTGAGTGCGCATGATTCATTCACACACTGAATGACACTCTCTTGTTTATTGTCCAAGTGTAACATCTCAGACTCAAACATAGTTTTTCTTCCTTTCTTTGCTATTTTGCATCTGATCTGCAGGTTTACTCTCTAAGTCAATATATCAGGCATCCTCTTCCACCTCCAGCATTTTTTTATGGACAATTCCCAAGAAATGTCAACAGCTACAAGAATTCTTCAACTTTCTGCACCTCTGTGTAATACTAATAACCAGACACTTTCCACAAGCTCTGCAAAGGTCTTATTAACACTCTCCATTGTCTGGACCAGGCTCATTCAATTAATCACATGGACATTACTGAGTAGTGCCGATGCCCAGGGAATAATGGACATGCCAGAACTTCTTTAGCATCCAGCAATTAGTAAGTTCCTAAGTAAATTCCTGCCTATTCGGAGAATTACTCATTTCCTAAGAACTTGCCAACTCCTTCAGAAAAAAAAAAAAAAAGTCTGAAAATGGTTTTTGGATTTCTGATCACAATATTTCCTTGCAGAAGAATTATTCTCAAAATGCTTCTGCTTGAAACTGTGGTACGGTTTTTACTCTACCTTGCTGGTTTTCAGGAATTCCTTCATGAAAATGAGCAGGAGGAGGACAACGGACCAGTTACTAGACTGACAAGTTCACTACATATTAGAACATCTCTTTCTCTGAAGAACATTACCTATTACACCAAAGATACAGACTCTGTTTGATATTCCAGCATCCTGGGCATTTTCAGTTCAGATAATTTCCTTGGAGTAATTCAGTTTTAGCTTGCCCCTCAATTATCTCATACAGATGCTTCAGTGTTCAGCACTTTGATGACACCAGCTAGCTTTCTAGAGGTATCTCCTGCAATCTCAGAACATACCCTTTTCATGTAAACACATCATTTCCATATCAAAAGCTAGTTAGTGATTGTGTACAGCTCAGAATAATGGATGCATAAATCCAGGGCACAATGTCACAGAAGGAGTGAAGGCACAGATCCAATACCTTATCATCCCACGCTGACCTTAACATTGCATCTTGATATCAGTGTAAGAGACCCAAAATATTTCAACTACCACCATCTCCTAGGATCCATAAAATGCAGTTAGTGACACTAATTTAACACACTTTTTGCTGTAAGAAAGAGGTTCCACTCAATCTCTATCCTATATGTTTTGCTACAAGGTCTATACAGACAAATATCTAAAGCTGGTTGAATCCTTTCTTCAATCAATCCAGCTTCTTTAACCTACTGAAAACTACTCATAAACACCAGGGAAGGTTGGAAAGAGTGATAGAAAGACCAGACAGAGAAGGAGTCCATGTCATTTCAGTGTCAGGAAATTGTCAGGTTTCTCAGTTGCTCACAGTACTGTAGTCTCAGATATGTTCCTGAAAGGGCCATGCCTTATAAAAATTAGTAGCTATAAAGGATGGCATCAAAATGTGCTCAGCAGATGTTGCCACAAGCCTTGTTGACACATTTAAATGCTTCTTCCAAATGGGATACACTGGCTGTGCAATTACTTTTCACAAGTCCTTTGTCTTTTTAAGTATTAGTCTTCCATCTCATTTGTAGCCTAATTTAGGGACTTCTTTAAAAGTTCTTTTTCCAAAGTCATAGCGCTTTGGGTTTCCTCAATAACACACAACAGGTGCGTTCACCATGAACATTTTGTGGCCTCTTTGATGACACTGAAGCTCGGGTATTGGGGCTTCATGCAAAATTTTGAAAACATCCAGAAATGAAAAATCAGTGGGAATTTAGTCAGCTCCCAGAAGGATATGTTACAAACTATGGCCCAAGATTACATTAGATAGCCATTTGAAGGGATATCACTGAAATTAAATGAATGGAAAATGTCCTCTGAATGAAAGCACTCTGTTCTGTCCTCTTCCTTCACTGCTTATCTGATCTGCAGGTTTACTCTATAAGTGAATATATCAGATATCCTCTTCCAGCTCCAGCATTTTTTTTATGGACAACTCCCAAGAAATATCAACGGCTACAAGAATTCTTCAACTTTCTGCATCTCTGTGTATCTTTACCATGGCACCTTTACCATAGATGTGAAAGGTATGCTTCAACCTTTCTACACAGAAATATTGTAAATTACATTACAAAAAAAATCACCAGAGCCATGCTCATACAAGCAATAATATTGAAGTGTGATTAAAATGGTGGAGGTTCTATCTATGAGAAAATTGTAGCACAGATAAAACGATGCTGCCAAATTACACTAGCAGCCTGTTTGCCTCAATTTTTTACTGCTGTCAGTTATTATCCTGGCTCATTTAGTACCAAGCAACTTCCTAAAGCTGTACCTAAACAAAAAGAAGTGAAATTTTGCTGGGAGTAGAGCTGCAGGATTTATCTTTTATTTTTTTCCTAATTATTATTATTATTCCTTAACAAATACTTATAAAACAGTTGGATGAAATATGCCTCTAGCCATGAGGGCAAGTAAACTAATTTCCTGGAATTACAGTAAAACCACTTATCTCATCTACCACCTATCATTATCAATTACTGTGTTACAAATCCTGGAACAAACAAAAGGCCAGGAATGTGGAAAACCAGGTTATAGGGCTCCTCAGACATTTTGTTGTGGCCTTTTCATTAAGTCCAAGAATAATTACAGGTATTAGGAACAAAGACGGTAGTGGCAAATCTGATCAATGAAATGACATAATTAAATGCTCCATTGTAATTGTGATGGCATTGTCCAAGAAGCAGAGATCAAAATATGTACATTAGAGCAAAGTGTCTACCTTGGGTGGCTGACTGGGACACTGAACAGCACTTCTGCCATACATACAGGTAGAATTTATTGCCTACAGAGTGTAGATAGGGTCAAAGGCCTATCCTTGGCTGGATACTATGGCAAAACTAATTTTTACTATAATTATAAATCCTCAAAGTTTAATCTTATAGCCATCCAACTTGGCAAGAAACTTAACTTTGTCACTGCGATCATCTACCAGAAAGGTCAACAATTTTATTAAAATAACATACAGTTTATGGATCCAAACTTACATTTTTTTATTCAATTCTGCAAATAAAAACCTGACAAAGGTCAATATGAATGATGACTGAATGAGGACTGAGTTAAAATTTTGGTCTCTGGGCCAACATCAATAATTTTAACAGTAGGCCAATTTAATCTCTGATGTAATTCTACCTATCTCAGTTGACAATTGGTCCTGTCTAATTGTACCATTCATTTTAAAAGCATTTAAGTAGTTCTACTTTTGAAAAATGAACATAAATCAAATAATAAATCTGTCCTGAAAACTAAGAATATTGGCAAAGGAATGGAGCCTTAACCATAACATTACAGTCTCTAGATATAATTCGTAGCTTCACCATACCCCACATAAATCACCAAAGACCTGGCTTAACACTACTGAAAACAATACTTGTGTACTTACAAAATATGCACATGGATAAAACATTTTATAATCTACTAAAATGTGGCTGGTTCTTTAAATTCATATTTACAAATATGTCACTAAGGCAAAACAGTCAATTGCATCCCATTTGTGTGTTCATATCCATAAAACAGATCTGCCCAGATTGTACTAAGTTTTTATGAGCTTGATGAGCACATAAACATCCAAGCCTTTATACAAATACAGAGCTTCATGAGAAAAATCAGAAGGTTAGGTTAGATCCAAGGGAAAATATGCCTGATAAAACCTACACTGAGATTTATGTATTTCCAGAGAACACGGTAAAAAAATCCAGAGAAATCTTTGCTTATTTTGACTTCTTGCCTGGTCTGAGGGTTTGTTATATGTCTCAGAGTTGAACTGAAATATTAGAAACCTCGATGAACTTAGACTGTTTTCAGCAAGGCAGGATTTGGGGCTTAGGCTCATTAAGAAATGTCAATCTGAAGCTACAGTCAATCTTAAGAAAACTGTTTGTCTGCTTTGAGGTTTAACTGGCCTCCCCTAAAAGAAGTACCCTAGATACATGTTTTCAGAAAAAATAAAACAATCTCTATAATTGAGATTATTTAAAAGATCAAAACACACATTCTCCTCTTTCTAAAAATAAATAAATAAATATGCAGAGAACAAAGAAGTAGTGGTGGGAGGTGTGTCTTACACATGCTTTTTAAAATCGCTTCATGATATGCCACGTACATATCTAGGGTTGTTTTACCCAGTCATAAAGCTTGGTAAAATACCTAAGGGGAGGAGTTCGATACCACGGGGTATCAAAAAAATAATTTGACCTTTTTTTTTTTTTTTTTGTCATGCTTTAGACTGAGGAAAATGAGGCTTTTATGTCCAGAGCAGTCTTTTCCATTTTCTTCTGTTTTGTTTTTCTATTTCAGTGAAGAGGAATGCATCAAGGGAATAGATGAATTAATCCCCAATACCATGTGTGTACACGTGAGTACTTCAGTATGTTTAAGAAAACAAGGCTTCCATAACTACTGTACTGATGATAAAGGCACTTGTTTCTCCACGGTTGTCCTAAAAGTACACTGTAAATACACTCTTTCATAACTCCTAAAGGCTCTGTGCAAGACGCTGGAATTCCCATCTGTACAATGCGTGCTTTCATCTGTGTGATCAACACATGTTGAATATGTTTCTGAAGGTCTGTTTTAAAGCTATGGCCATGGGACATCATGTGACCACTGAATCATTTTCCTCCAGCTGAGGGTACATTTTATCTTGCCAAACATTTTCATAGTTTGTGCAAACAGTTCCTGAAGTCTGATTCGGCGGCTCATGATGTGGCTGTCTGCTTGTCTGAGTGCAGGGGAAGGTTTAGGATTTCATATTTCTCTCCATGCTGTGACTTTTAATCCTCTAAAATGTTTCCTGAGTGTTGAACATATGCCTGTTTGATTATTCCTGGCAAATGGCATTTAGGAACAGTTTGTTGATTAATTCTAAGCCATGCTGTGATGGTCTTCAAAGAACACCTTAATAATTTTAAGTAAGCCATGAGGAAAATAACTTTTTTCCTTCCAAAATGTATTCTGCAGCAACATTTTTCATATCAATGAAAATAATATTTTCATGCTGTATTAGGAGAGCTTTCGGGGGTATGTAACATTCTTATCTACACCATATTAATAGGATTTATTGCATACCCCCTCCACTTAATGAGGTCAAATACACACAGCAAAATCTGTTAACCAAATAAAATAAGTCAGGCAGCTGCAGACTTCAAGTAGCTGAATCAGTGGAACCAAAAGTCTAGTAGCAAACTATAGTTATCCTTAAAAGCATACTGGATTCATTTTAATGCCAGATCAACACACATACAATATATTTAATCTATCCAAGCTTTGATAACCGTAGGATTAGGTTAATAGTGAGCCAAATACTGACCTCACTCAACCTCTGTTTTTCGTACCAGTAGGTCAGAATCCTACCCACCTCTTGGAAAGTAAAGTGATTATATCACAGTGAGTCAAACTGGTAAGAACCAGAAGGCATAGGCACATTAAGAACCCTTTCAGAGTCACAGGGCTCTAGTTTTCATTTTATTTTGATTTCTTTTTCCTTGAGGATTTTCCTGGTTAGCTTTACATGTGGGTTACTGAAAACTGTCTAATGTAATGTCTAATGTAAACTGTTTAGTATTATCAGTACCACAGCTGAACCTAGACATACACAAGGCTTTCCTAAAATTGTAAACTCCTAAAGTTCTTCTAGGCATCAGAGACATAGAATGTCTACTAAGTGAGCCAGCCCATTTCCCAGTCTCACTTATATGCTGGATTTTTCTGTGCTTCATTCAATCCAGTTTTAAACTCTCCCAAGTGACATGGCTTCCTCTACTTCCTGCAAGAGACAATTCCATGCTCTAATAGATCTTTCTCTAACAGACAAATGTTTCCCCTGATATTCTGCATAATTCTTCCTTTTTTAATTTAATCCCATAAATGCAAGTTATACTCCCTTTCCCTTAATTTGTATGATTGTTTTTCAAAGGAAACATAACAAAAGTTTTAATGAAAAGGAAGACTGTCTTATGTAAACAGTAAAAATTCATGTTAGAAAAGAAAATTTACCATACTTCTATGAACTATGGAATTAATTTGATGAAAAGCAATACAGGACTGTAGCTCATGCTGTGCTGTGGTTGAACAGAATTTCAACAATAAAGTTGCAAGACCTTCACTATTTCCACTACCTATTATTCAGGTAGGCTATAAATCTGGTAAACTTTTTCCACAGGCCAACCTTACTTACTAATCAAGTTTAATTAGCAATTTATGTAAGGGCTCAGCTCCAAGGTCTTTGAAGTCAGTGGGATTCTTTCCATTACTTTCAGTGGGATCTCTACGCCTGTATATACATGAAAACAACACTAAATTTAATAGCATATTAACAGCATGAAAGTAAATAATGTGGGAATATCAGGAAAATACTTTTTAAAAAAAATCTTTCACATATTTTACTTCTCTGTGTCTTTAATAAAATCACTTTCATCCCATATTTTTAGAGCAAGAAATATTTTCAAACCCTTTCAATTTTCACTTTAAAATTATTTAAATTGTAGCAGCATGCCAAGTGAAGTATCCATTCTTTGACAAAGATTTCATTTTCCATATGGTTTCAGTAACAAAGAGCTTTAACTTATTTACTGTAGCTATAAAAGCAGTAACATGAGTACCTCTCCTCAGTGTTGCTAGACTAATTTAAGATAAAGTTTCACAGGGCATGTATTATCACTTTCTTCTCCCTTTATAGTTATCTAGTCAGTTGAATTTCACAGAACAAATTTTCCTATGGGAGTATAGAGAAAAGTGCTGATAGCAGCTGCATTCTAACTCCCTTGCATGAAGTTCAGAGATGCTAAAGGCATTCCAGCATATGCTCTCGACCAACCCTGCCCTCTGCCTCTCACAGAAAATGAGATTTGGTATTCTGAATGGTGGTCAGCTTTCCTCCAAGCAAAACAGGCTGGTGTATTGGCAATGAGATAACATCTCACAGCTTTGCTCAGTGATGTATACTAAACGTTCTAAGCAAGGCATGAATGCAAATACACCCGTATGTAACATATGGACTTCATCTCATTCCCTCTCCTAGGCACTCTTAGCTATGTGCAGGCTAAACTCCCATGTTCGTGCTAAATCATTGCCAGTCAAGTTAAAGTAAACAAAGTAAAGATAATGTTGCTTTTCTTTCCAGCCAGAAATGCGGGTTTTCTTCTTAAATGCATACCTTTGATGGTGGCTAACTGGCAAAACTTGCCTTAGGTAAAAGAAACATAATTATGCAATTTTCAGCTAAAATACTTTTTTCCCTTAAAAAGAAAGGGAAACAGATCTAATACAATCTCCCAGAGAGAGTCCACTTGTGAAATTAGAACTATTTTATTGATCTAAGCTCATTTCTGTTAAAAAAAGAAATTCTGACTAGGGTTTGCA
This sequence comes from Oxyruncus cristatus, assembly GCA_013399855.1. Lineage (NCBI taxonomy): Eukaryota > Metazoa > Chordata > Aves > Passeriformes > Cotingidae > Oxyruncus > Oxyruncus cristatus. The sequence continues at coordinate 647,632 of VXAY01000172.1, forward strand.
TGAAGCTAGCCAGCAGCAAGTTAGTGGAGCCCCGTGGCCTGTATGGACTCCAGACTGGGCCAGCAGGTCAAATGTTTTTGGAATAACGTATATTACATTCACAAATACATATATAGAATGGTTGGGGGATATATATATTTAGGTATATATATACACAAATATATATATAAAAGATACAGATCTTAATAAGACATGAAGTACAAACAGTCTGTATTACTTCTATATTTCCATATTCCAAGGTGACAGAGGGCAGTGCTGTCTCCTTAACACTCTGTCCATCTTAGAAATCAGTTTCTCAGACTTGAAAGCAGTGAAGCTGAAAGGCTTGCAACGACATATTTAATGGAACTTCACTGCTCTGAAGTACACTGTCACAGCCTAAGAAAACTAGATACGAAGCAAGGCTATGTTCACTACAAAAATGCTCTTTTTACACATTGCAATTCTCATGCTGGATCACAGAGGTAGTGATGCAGTTCAACCCACAGCAGTCACACACAGCTAGTACAAGTACTAGTTAATAGATAAAATTTGAGACAGTGTATTTTTCACAATTAAGGGATCCATGATGTTTTATTGTCAATGAAAATAAGCTGTTTTCTCCTCACCCCATCACCTAGCATGCAGAACATCAGAACTTCACCCAGCAAACAGCTGGAAAACAGATTCTTGCCTGAAGCTTCTACAAAAGTACGTGCACAATATGGAACAGACTAACAAAACTTTCTCTTAGTTTCCACAATCATTCCTTTTCTGATCTTTTCTGTGCTTGGGAAAGTTCTGATGCAGTCTTTTATGACTTGGTATTTCCTCCACTGCTTAGGAAATCCACTTTTCTACAGTGTTATGGAAAGCAATTTATTTGTATTTCTCATCAGACTTGAGCATGCGGTTCATTGTGTCTCAAAAGCAGGGGAGTCACTAGAAAAGCCCTGTGCTGTTCTCCTAGCACTCAACTATCTGTGCCAGAGCAAAAGGCTCAGATAGAGCAAAGATTTCTTTCCACTGGAGGAACGATTTTCCTGGTATTTGCAGTGATGTTACTGAGAGAAGAGGTGGGTACTGGGCTGAGGTTGGTTTAAGAATGGGCTGATCCACCACAGGTGAGCCACTGTCCATTAAAAAACTGATTCCTGCCCTCTGCTCCTGAAGACTTCTGCTGCCAGACATCAGTGATTATTCACCTCTTCCTCAGCCCAACCCAAAAGCTGGACACTACTTTCACTTCACATTGCTGGGGTTCCCAGTTAAAAATGTTCCAAAGCTGCAAAGTTGGGATGTTTCTCTGCAGCAATTTTATAACCCTCTTAAGTTCCTGCATGGACTATAACAACCTCATTTAAGCTGTAGGATATCTTCACTGACATCAGCAAATTTGGCTCAATATCCTCCATTAGATGGGCAATTTGTTTTCATAATAAACAATGCCACAAATCACAAGAAAAGCAGCATAGCTGCCAAAATTTCTTCAGCCTTGTAAGAAAAAACACAAAACAAACCCAAACTCTGCTACAATCAAAGGATTTTGTTTTCATTTTGGTAAAGGGAAATATTGCATTCTCTCAGAGGATTTTTGTCTCTGATTCCATCTAACAGTCTTTTGGCATTAAGGACAGCAGAGATTATCCTGCAGTGTGAGATTGCATAAAGCCACTTTGGAACAGGAGAAAAAAATTACAAGGAAGATTTCAAGCAAAACTGAATGAGAAAGCTATGAGAAATATCTAATTCCCTTTATAAAGGATTGACATTATTAAAACTACTTACTTGCTGCCCATTTCTCTGAGTTACTATCGCTATTTTAATTTCTTAGCCTGCCTATAGAGAAAGGAAAAATGTTTCCTTTTCCGAATAAACATTAAATATAAAACAAATTTATGATGAATACAGCAGGCTAACTAGATAACGAATAGAAAACATGCTTGTTTAAAAGAAAATACGAGTATTTCTTGGGTGGTAAAGCTTATGTGCCTTGAGAAGACCTCAGACAAATGTAGTTTAACAGCAAGGTATTTTCCACTCTATCTTCAAAGTAAATAGCACCCATAAACAGCTGCTATTCACATAGGAGGACTGAATTTGGATGCATTTCCACTACATTTCCTTAGTGTCTGATCTACCCTCTTCTTAAGCAAGTAAAAGGGAACAGAGTACACACTGTATTGAGAAGTACAATTTGCTTTTCAAAAGGATCCCTGAATGCTAGCAATGCCATGCCCCCAAAATATCTCCCAGTTAGGTTTGCGAGAGAACTAGCAGGCTTAATTATGAACTTGCACTTTGTTACTGAAAACCAGTAAATAGCATAGCACATACATGTTTTTTTAACTGCCAAGGATATATTATTTTGCTTGTAGGTTTTATTTCTACAGGCTTGGTTTGGTCTGAGACTTCACTAAGACAACTCAGGGACAATCAACATAAAAGTATCACTGAGACAGTTCCCTTTGGAAATAAACAGCATGTATTAGCCCACTGTTATAACATTTTAAATATGTTTCAAATTATGTAGAAAACACAAACAAGTCTTTTGATCTTGGATCAGGAATCAGTTTGAGAGTTTGCAGCGTAGCAGAAATGTCTGATACTTTCTTGTTTAAGCATAACTTCTCTGCCCTATTCTAATACTGCTCTTTCCTGGCTCTTAACAGCCCACAGGCTCTTATTATTATGGTGCAGGATGTCCTGTCTGTGGTTTCAGAGGAATGTGGGAAGGACATATTCCGATGTGTCTGTGATGCTCAGGACAACTTTCTTTGAACTGAGACCTGGGCTGTCATTGTAGGCAGCTAATATGTTTCAGGAATACTTTTTTTTCCTGTAACATTTACTTGGCATGTCATGGGTTTTGGGGTTGTTTTTTTGGTTTTGTTTTGGTTTTTTTTTTTTTCCTTCATTCATCAGAGAGAAACCTTGAAGCTGAAAGTATGAAAATATAATCTGAAAACATATGTTCTTTTGTTTCTGTCCTAATGATCACATCTCTGGCAGTCAAGGGAAAACAATAATGTGAAATCTTTACACGTATTTAAAGAAAACCGAGTTTTGTTCTGACCTCAAACTTGACTAGAATTTGAGCCACTGCATTAGTGAAAATGAAGAAAGAAGTTGCTCCTTTTGGAATGGAAATGAAAAGCACCAAATGCCTGTCAAAGGGACAAAAGGGAGAGCTGTTATTTGAAAACTAACAAGGTTCATATGCATATTAGAGGAAATTAAACGACATTTACTGCACCCGCAAAAATTACTTCAGTGTCATGAGAAAGTACCCAAGTTAGATTTAAACTAGAAAACTTTGATCACTGTAGATAATTTACAGCAGTACAGTGCATCACACAGATGCATTTTCTCTGTTTTTTTTGATTTCCCTGATGTCCCTCTAACAAAGCTCTGCCCTGTATCATTCAAAGAGCTGATCCAAACTCATCTAGGTTGGATTGCACTTGCCTTTGTGTCCACTGTGGTATGTCATAACATGGAAATCACTGCAGGATTTCGGGGGTTTTTCAGAAATTAAAATCTTGCTTGAAACTTAAATCTGCCCAGTAAATTCCAAATGTCACTGTAAACTGGAATCAATGAATCCAGGTATTCATTTATTGTCTATAAAAGGCAAAATGTGTTTTTCAGTAAAGCAGACATGCAAAGAAAGTGAGAACTTCAGGACTGCATATCACAGACTGCAAAGGGGTACTACTCATAGCCTACTTTGAGATCAAGAACATCAATTAATTAAGAATGATAAGAAGCTACTACGTCTTTAATTTGAGTAAAATGTTCAACTGAGGAAGCAGGATAGACATAAGAGGGTTCCTTTAGAGCTATTAGCTGTTTCAATTGACTATTTAGAGACTAGAGGGATGTTATCACTGCAAATGTGTTTTCAATCACTAAACTCTCACTGACCTCAATAGTGGCAAGATGAAGTTCCAAGAGATAAGAGAAAATACCTGTAAGACTTGATCGTAATTCACACTGAGGTAAGGCTTTTCTAGTGTTTTCATCAGGATATAAAGAAATAGATGAAATACTTGTCTGTCTTTGCCTGTCAGGGTGATATAAATGAAACCCGCCACTAAACACCATGATTTATAGTACATTACCCTAAAATGTACTGGATTACTTTGAATAATTGGTAGATGCAGCCACTTCTTTCACTTTCCTGGCTGTTTGATATTGTCATTCATTTTTCTGCTGCAGAACATCAGCTGAATTTTAAAACCAGTGCGGGGTGAAGTGAGGTTAAAGAAGCACCCTGGTTGTTCTTTCCATGTTGCTCCATTCAATATAACAATAGCAGAACTTTACACAATGGAACATCTCTGGAAAAAGCAAGTAAGAAAAGCCTGGCTGGAGTTTACAGAACCACAGGGGGAATTTAGCTCATTCTATGATATAGCCATTTATGTAATGTGTTTGACTCTGTTCCAAAAAATAGTTTATGAAGTTATCATCCTGTGCTTTGGTTTTTCAAAAGAAATGAACACTCTGCAGGTAAGGGAGCTAAAACATACACACTATTTACTGATCGTTTCAACTACTCTAACACTAAATGAAATTAAATGCAAAGTTGATCAGGAGAACAAATAACTTTACACATGTTTTCTACATAAGACTAAATAGCAATATGGAAACTGGGGAATTTCAAGAAATATAAGCTTAACTTTATAAGGAAAAAAACAGAATTTCTTGTTGTAATCTCTATGGTAAAAATTTCATAGATTACAAAGTCAAGCTGTGTGTCATGGATCACATTTTTTAATATCTAGATACACTTAAAATATATGTCTGGAAGCATATTGTTGTTGCATGTACCAACAATCAATTTTCAAGTAGATAGAACAACTTCTACTGGAATATGTGCAATACTTGACCAAGATGTGTTCCTAAATGTTATTTTGCTTTTGTATTTTCTATTTGCTGATGGATTTTACATCATCTTTCTTTCCTTTTGTTTCCTCATGGATACTTATAACTCCAAACATGGATGCTTCAAAAGAGACAAAAGAAATATGTCTCGTTAAACAAACAGGGTATGCTTACAACAGCAAACAGATTATACATATATATATGTATGTGAACTTAACTAAGAACTCAAAAGAGCTTGGCTGCATGAATACAAAAGTGAATGTAACTAATTGACTATAGTAATGAGTTTGTACCAGGCATAATCAAGTTTTCATTGGTTTCTATACAACAAGTTCTGTTGTGTAGAATTTTAATTAAAATACTTCATAAAAAATAATCAAATATTTCTAAAGACAAAGTCATCAACATGCCAGTTTATCAATAATTCGTTAAAGAAAATCACCCTGAGAACATTTGCTAGCAGCAAACATTCCAACTTCTCCAAACTACTGCTTCCATGAGTGCTGACACTGCATACATGTTCTGCCTGCCTGCCATAAACACATTAGCAGAGACTTTACATCTTATTTTAATTCCATCATAATATTGAATATTTTCTCTCAATGAACACCTGATGTAATAAGTAAATACTGGAATTTTCTCTTTTTTATATGAATGGCAGAACTTGTAAATTAAGTAGCTCTACACACTATTTCACACTGCTTGTAATATCTAGACTATTAGTTTCAAAAGCATTAACTGGACATAATTTTCTCATCCAAGAACTGGTGATTTCACCACAGAAAACCAAGATAAGATTTTTGTGTATAACAGAGTTTACAGTACTGGAAGCACTTTTACTGGAAAAAACACCATCCGTGATTTTAACAGCTTGGTAATCTAAAGTCAACCATTAATGAATCTGTTCTTAAAGCGGGCTTTAAGACTGAAGTGATTTATTGCAAAACAACATGATGAGAATGCATATATGTATATAAAAAATTGTTACAGTTATGTAAGAATCAGATTTCTCTTCCTTTACAAAATTCAGTGTTCTGAACATTTTTTTGCTCTGCAACAGAAAGTAAGAAATTCTCTATGCTTGAATTTAAACTGGGAAAAAATTTTAGAGTTGTGTAAACTTTTTTGTTTTGATGATGCATAAGCATTAAATTCTATTTTAGTTCTTACCAAGAACTGATTTTGAGTGGAAAAAACCAGAATGTGTAAAGATGTTTCTGCTTTTTTTTTGTTTGTTTGGTTTTAATAATCACTCCCTGTCTAACTAAAAGTCTTTCTGTGGAACATCTCTATTTCAACAAAAGAATATTTTTTTATGAACTTGAATTAATGTATAGTTCCATGCTATTTTTTTCTGTTGTTATCTTTTATGATTTTGATGAAATAAATATAATACAAAAGGTAATTTCCTCCATGTATTTTACCAAAGTTATTGCATACCATTTAACCAACTTTTAAGTATACTAGCATGGCCATGGCAATAAAAAGAAAGAAGTATTTTTAACATGCATAATTTTGGTTTCAGTGAGGTGATAATTTGTTTCAAAGATAACTCTAAAGCTTTGGTTTAAATAAAAGGAAAGCATTTATCAATTCACAGTCTTTTGAACCCAAGAGATTTTACAAGTTAGCTGTGTAACAATAATGAGAGCTGTCTTTAAGCTGGGTGTTTAAAGTTAAGTTCCTAAAATTAAGCACCCTTATCGAGTAGCTTTGCTGTCTTGTATATACTAATCCACCATTTGCTACCTGTGTTCTGCTGACAGAACAAAGAAAGGTTGGGATGGTTTGTTGTGGGCAAGAGACACATTTTGAAAGACTTCCAGTCTAGAATCAAGGCACATTAAGCAGTTATTCGGGATAGACTTCATCCTGATAAGATTGCTTTGAAAAGAAAAAGTAAACCAAAATGGGGGTTGGAGAACAAGTCAAGTTGCTGTACATGTCCATGTTTGGTTGGTCTGTAGCTACAACCACCTCACAACCATCTTATTAGAAAGCATATTTTCTAAAATATTCTTTTAAATCAAAGAAACATACAAAATATGTCCCCATTATAAATCCTATAAAATATTTGTAATGACACTGTTTTACAAATCAGAGATTATGTGCTTTCAGTTCCCCCAAGGAACAGAAATAATCACAGTGATGATGTACACACAAGTAAAGGCTGTTCTGTGCCAAGAATTTTAATCAACAAGCAGTTATGTCAAGACAGCAAGAGAACAGCTGTGTAAGCTAAAAAAAAAAAAAATAGTAATTTTTGTGGAAAAATAGCATGGACTCAGTCAGCAATTGCAGCATTATTTTGTAGGCTGACATACCAGTCACTGATGGGATTTGGGCAGGTGAGGTGTGCTCACAACTGTTTGTGAGCTTCTATAGTTTATTTTCAGTTGAGCATGAGCAACAACAGGCACACGTGACCTTTCAAATATGTGTTGCTGAAAGAAATGAAATGATCAAGAACTGTTTGGAGTACTGGTCCCCTTTTCTGAATTGGCCACTGAGATGTAACCTTAAAAATGCCATTGCCCACCTCACCTGCAGGCAGACACCTCTGGGAGACTTGCTAACAGGAGACAGGGAAATCTAACCTCCAGAAAGAATTTTTCCTAAGACTCAGGTAGATAATTTACAAAGGACAAACACACAAATGCACAAACAACTTATTCAACAAGAGAGGAAAAATATGCAACCAGCTCCCTGGAAAACAACTCTTGCTATTATCTGAATCTCAATAAAAACAGTAAGTTGAAGCTGTCAGTCACAGAAGCCCTTTCATTTAGTAATAACTGAGTTGCCTCCAGCAAGTTACTGGCTATCTGTCACTTCTTTTAAGGCATCACTCTGTCAGGACAGCACATAAGGAGGTATGACTGCACAGGATAAAACCATGGATTTCTGTTTAAAACTGCACATGGTCACAGGCACACAAAATACAACACAATGAACTTTAGAGCAAGGTCCTGGCAACTCCATAAAACAACACAGCTCTGAAATCTTTTCGTCTTTAAAATAAAATGATCTGCATGGCTTTTCGCTCTAGCATATGTTTTTATTCACATCTTCTGAAGCCAGCAAGTACTTTGTGACATGGAGGGGAATGAGTTCACTGACAAACTGCATTTGGACACCTTCTAATACCCCACACAGCCATGTTGCTCTGGGAACAGCAGGTTCATCCCAGCTGTTAGAAGGCAAGGCCTGAGAAAGGATGATGAGAAACAGGATAAAGACTTCTCTGACACGCATGAAAATGCTGTCCATCCTCTCAAGAACTTTTTCTCCCGGGCAATTAGGAAACTCTTATACTATTGCAGAAGATAATTGGAAATTAACTTGCCCTATGTATAGCCTACTTGCTGATCTGCAAGCAAAATCCACTTTCCTGAAGCAAGAGACACTTGATTTAATATCTAGGGGAATTGAATAATTGATAAGTTTTTTCTGGCCCCCTACATGTTGTTTTCAGCGAGCAACGCTATCCCTGATACAAGCCCTTAACTTGTCCTGTTGTACAGATTTCACTGCTGTAGAAACAGAATACCCTTGAGATACCCATTGCTTATCCTGTAGTGAAAAACAGGCATTAATATCAACACATTTCATTGTAATTGTCCATCTGACCATACATCTTAGTTTGTTTCTGAGTGATTATCAGCTGCCTGCCTCCTCTCCCTTTTCTAAGCGTGGCATGATGAGATGTGAGAAGCCATAGTATCATCAGAAATCATTTCTCAATCCTTGATATCTGTTTATGACTGTTGCTAGAACAGAAAAGTGTGAATTCTCTTAAATTTCAGATAGTATCTGCTGCATCCAAATATCTGGCTAAAGAACACTATCTCATATCGAAGGACAACACATGTTGACTGATTCACGCAGCCCTGGTTTAACACGGAGTAACATTAACATGACCAAAACACAGGGACTGAATGACCCCTATGTTCCCATTTTTAAAGCTTAGCATGACAGCCTCATTGTGCAATTTAGAAGCCTAGAAATTCTCTGCAAATCAAGAAAGCAAAGTTTCTTTCTCAAAACCAAGTACAAGCAACAAAACAGAGACATAAGAACATTTCATGTATTTTTTCGCCTCATCCCTTACTATCCAATGACACTGGATATCTTGTTAATGGCATTTGTCTTTGAGCTTCTATACTGAATGAATTGAAACACAGGAATCTTAAAATGAAAACTAATTTTTTTATGGTGTCTACAGGCATAGATTTTGCTTATGCAAGTTACCTGTACCTCTGCCAAACCTGTACCTCTCCCAGTATGTTTTTCTCCTTCTGGTTAACTTTGTCTACCATGTGTGGGTGTGCAGAACATTTTGTTGCAGCAGCTATATCTCTTTTCCTGTATCTAAAGGAACATCAAGAATTGAGCTTATATATATCTGCAACTCCAAAAACCTCCTGGGCACGACTACTGAGCAACAGATGTGAAAGAAATTCAGAACTTAGCCTATATGTGTTTAGGGCAAACAGCATTTAAATTTATAAATGTATCTTCAGTGATCCTTGGCCCTTTTTTTAGGCCAGGATGATTTTTAGATATGTTAGTACATTAGTTTAACCACTTAAAAAAAAAAAAAAAGAAAAAAAAAAGAAAAAGGACAAAAAATCAGAAACTACCAGGACCTCAAATCTGATTTTCTATAGAATCGAAAAGCTGATTCTTTAATTTGTTATGAGAGGTCTTACCAAGCTTACAATCCAACACCTAGGTATCAAAACCACAATGATGGGCACAAAGAGTCTACAAAGGTGCTGTCTTCAATCAAGAAAACACAGCAACAGTGATTCATAAATCTGGTTTTGATTTGAAAGTAATTTTGAATCTCTACAGCTTATTTCATACATAAATACTTAAATCTGATCCATCTCCTATGTGGTTGTTTGTAAAGAATAACAGTATTTGCAAAGATTATGGAATACAGCCCATTTTCCAGCCCATGGAAGATCACTTTACTTCAGCACGCTACATGGGCTTTGCTCAGGATTACTTTAAAAGTGATGAACAATTTGATTTACATTTTCCCTAAGTAGACCGTTCCACAGCCAATTTTATCACAATGTAAGGATGTCATGTGTATGTTTCTTCAGTGTCCATTTACTCTGTATTTCACAGCTTTTTGTCCACGTTTCCAGCTAAATAGTTGGACCTCGGCCCAGGACAATTGCAAATAAACCAAGTTGATGGAGCTATGACAATTAACGGAAAGATCTCCTCCAGGTGTTTAAGCCCTAAAGATTTCACTAACTAAAGTCATGCTAAATTGCAGACATTTAGCCTTTTAGACATCAGAAATTAATGCTTAGAGCACTAATAGTGCTAGTTCAACCTCTTCAAGTGTGGGAATACCATTATTGTAGGATGTTGCCCAGAACCCCAGTTCTGGCTCATCATAGTGATTTTTACTTTTGTAATGGGAGGAGTTTTCCTAAGCAGCCCCAAATTGTGTAAGTCTCTTCATATCCACACTTTTTGACAAATTCATTTCCACTTGGTGTACACTGACATAACCTGATGACTCTTAGCATTGCGTTTCCTCCCCAGATAATTTTTCTGTAGAGAACAAAATGCTTCAGCATAGTTTCTCATCTCTCAGGTTTTGTTTGCCTAGTGGTTTTGTAAAAGAATAAGCTAATTTTTTCCAAGCTTTCCTTTTAACTGTGACGTCTTTTCTTACATCATTGTCAAGACTGAGCTTCAGACTTGTAGCAATATTGCAGCTGAGTGGTTAGGTCCTTTTTCCAAGTCAGAAACAAAGATAACAAGTGCAACAAGTCCTAGCACTTGCACATACAACAACTACTATATGACTTCCCTTGCCGTTCCCTAAACATATTTAACATAGTTTCAATTCTTGTTCTCATAATTCAGTCTTTTACCTAGGCTTCATCCTGCCTATATTTTTATCTGAATAAACTGGAGTCAACTTTTTGCATACACTATCATGAAGTAGTTCCCAATGAAGTATCAAAGCTGTGTATTTCCAGCCCATTGCTCTCAGTCACTACATAAAAAGGCATTTTTTCCAACTTCTCTCCATCTCTGGCACCCCCCCTGAAATGTCTGTGCTCCAGTGATTTAGCTCAGTGCAAGGAAGCACAGACAGTATTGGTAGAAAAACTGAGAAACCGAGAAATGGCTGCAGCAAGGAGAGGAGGAGAGCACCCCTTTCAGCATGAACGTGGATCAAAGCGATCATGTAGCTGATATGGGTACAACTCCTATTGAAATAAATTTGAGGAAATAAATCCAAAAGATTGGGGTTTTTGTTTGCTTATTTTTACACTGCATGTAAAATATTTCAGTGGTTGAAGGACTTACTATGATTAAAAGGTAACATGAGAATTGTCACACGGATCAGGCTAATGGCCCTTTCAGAATACTATGTCTACATGGCATTGATATAAAACTAAGTCTAAACTTAGTAAAAAAAAAAAAAAAAAAAAGATTGTAAAAGCTGGTTTCTTAAATGTCTTCATTCAAACTGACTAAAGATAAGACTAACCTCTTAGCCAAGCTGCTCTTCCACTTCTGCATGAACCTTCTCCCTAATATTTATGATGACATAAATACCCCAGTGGCAACTCTATAAAAAACATTGCTGGTTTTGATTAATATTAGCTTAGCTGTAACTTCTTCTAAGGAGTTAAAATAAAATTGTGAAGAAAAACCCTACAAAACCCAGAATTCATGGATCATGTTCTCCACAGACAAAGCATTTGAGATTTCATATGCCAGAGAAATTTCTCCATTTTCAAATGTAATTGGAATTGAGTAAAACAAAGCGTTATATTTGGAGGCGGATGTGTCCAAGGTCTTCATAAATTTAAGTCCCTTGAGAAAGTGTAAAATATTTATAGAAACAAGAGATCCATATTGTGCTACATCTAGTTTGTATTTGTCAGTCTATCACACTGCAGATTATCACATACTGCTATTGATTATTTCACATGGATCACAACACTGGCTGAGAGAAGTTCTTTTCTCTAAAAAATTTGATGAAAGTAAGAAACAGAAGAGGTATTTTAAGTTGAAACAGGTGTCTGAAATTTTTTACTAAGGCTGGTTCTTGGTTCATCTGCTCTGTTAAAAGGTTAGGAAATAGCAAGGGGGGCTTAAAAATTAAGGAATTAATTTTAGATGGATCGTCACTATTTCTTTGACTTCTCTGGAGCAGCTCTCAGACCTCTGACTTTCATTCTCTCTTAATTCCACTCTTGGACCAATAGATCACATCCTTCGTTATTAATAACAACATTATTCTTACTATGTTTGAGGTGGCTTAAAAAGTGTTACAAAATAATTTTTTCAATATCCATTTCAAGCTCAGTTTTTAAAAATGGTGGTCATCCTTCCTTGTAAAAGTCTCTACTGAACTGAACAGAATAAAATATCTCTCTTACAGAGAGGTATCTTATAGAAGTTGTGGGAGTACACATCAAATCAGTTTTCCACTGAAGATTGTGTCTTGAAACAAAATTTTCTGCATGATGCACCACATCTTCTGTTCTTTTGGACTTTGGTTACCATCTTATAAATCATCACTGTACTTCTGGGGATGAATTGGGCAAAATTAAATATTTTGATAGTTCTACATTAATTAAACATCTCTCAGCTGTTATATCTGAGTTCAGAATAAAATTAGAGTAAAATTATATCTTCCTATGGAAAATAAAAGATGTAAAATTCTACTACACTTATGAAAATGGGTATTTTTTCCTCCTGTTTGGAACTTCACTTAAACAGAGGTGAAGTTCACGAACACAATGAAGTGCAGTTCACCACCAAATAATCAGTATATATTTCCAAACTACAGGCGACACATAGCTACTCAAAGAAACAAACGAAGAAAATAAGCACTGTCAAAACCACCTGTTCTTCACCAACTTTGTTCTTGGAAATTAATGACCTATTTTTGTTGAAACTTAAAAAAAAAATAAATCTAATGCGACGAAGGAACGACCTATGAAAAAATTCAGCTTAACTTTCTTAAATAAGCTGACTGGAAACAACTGAAAACAGGGTGCTAAAGGCAGAAAGCATTAGGCAGCGTTCACAGTCTCTCACATGCCTCCAAGTTCACATGCCTGCTCCCTCTAACTCACCACATTCCCCTGCCTTCCAGCAGCTCGGGGAGGTCAGTACCCTCGTGCTCTCCTGCTGGGACAACGTCACTGTCTGCTTTGTGGGGTAGAGGAGATCAAGCTTGGTGTTTGCCTCGGGATCCTACTTTGCTGTCTGACATAACTCAGCCAGGCATCTGTTCCAGGAGTAACATAAAGCAAGAAACACTCCAACTTATTTTTCAGAGAAATCAAAGAACATTTTCATAAGAAAAGTCTGGAGAGTATATTGGAGTTGGGGAATATTTGGAATACACTTGGAAGCTCAAAGAGCCTTGACTCTGAGAACAATGCAGAATTTTTTTTTTCTTTCCTAAGTCCTCCATTGCTTACAGAAAACAGCCTTTGGACAGTCTTATATAGTAAATAAGCAGGGTTACATTAAAGACACCAAACTTTATTACAATTTTTTTCCTCCTCACAGAGAAAACAACAGGACCTCCTGGAAGAGCAGCTTGGGCAAAACTGGAAAGCAGTAAAGTGTTTGGATTGAAAGGACTTTGGTTAATAAAAACTAAAGCCAAAACACAGAAAAAATGTAACTAACTGCAATATTTTACCATATGCTGATTGAAAAGCAAAAAAAAGGTGTCTGAAAAGTACTTATGCAGACAAAAAAAGATGCATATTTTAAATATGCCTGGGCTCAGCTCTTGGTGTTCTGATTACAATAATTATTCTGTCTTTCTACTCACAAGTTGTATAAAATGTTTTCAAAGCATTCGTCAAGAGAGCAGCAGGCACACTGTCCCTGCGCTTCCTGTAGAGAGACTCATCTTCTGCTGAGATTGTTCATGTATTTTGCATGTTTCCAATGAATAATTATGTAAAGTTATAATAACAACTATGTACTGGGAATTCAACATAGCCAAAAATAGAAAGCAATGCCCTTCCTTTAATCATACCATTGTCCTAAATACTCTTATTTAATTTGATAGTGACAACATGCAGACTCTGGGAGTGGGGGGATGCTACATCATAGAATCACAGAATCAACAGGTTGGAAAAGATCTCAGAGATCATCAGGTCCAACCCTTGATCCAACACTGCCGTGGTTACCAGACCATGGCACTAAGTGCCACATCCAGTCTCATCCTAAAAACCTCCAGGGATGGTGAATCCACCACTTCCCTGGGCAGCCCATTCCAATGCCTGATTAACCTCTCTGTAAAAAATTTCTTCCTAATATCCAACCTAAACCTCCCTTGACCTTTTTCCTCCTGAAACATCCTCAACCACCATTACAACCCTGTTTCCACTGCACAGGCCCAATGTATCTTTAAGCATCTGCATAAGTATAAAACCACTCCCCACATTTTGGATCTAATTTAGACATTGTTATACAATATACATTTTATTTTCTACCCAGAGCTCACCACATAAATATAATTATAATGTTCCAGTCATGACTGGAGCTTACCACAAAAAAAAAAATTGATAGTTATATTTACATTTTCCATAGCCCAAAATGGTTTAAATGTAGAAAGATATTATATTGATTATGGTTCCATCACTAGATATTAGCTTTGTTTAAATCCCTTAAAATATGAATGTTTATCTAAACTGGATGTATGTTTTTCATTTTGAATCTTCAATAATATCTGTCATATTGCAGATAAAATAGCAACTCCAAGTTAGTTGAGAGTTATAACTAATCTTTATATACTATTTTGCCTATTAATTAACAAAATAATGCACTGTTCTCTCTGAAAAATACACCCATTCATGATTTATTTTTTTTTAATATTGACTTATTTTGCTAGAAAACATCAGCTGGTTGAAATTAAAGGAGGAAAAGACAGTTTTAATTAATGTTTTCTTCAGGAACAAAGTTCCTAAAGTTGGTGAAGTGATCTGTTTTGACAGTTTCAAAACAAAATAATCCCTTTTGTATGTTTGAAATGATTTTTTAATTTGAAATTTAAGACAAAAATTATTGCGTCCAATGAAAATGAAATGTTTGGACTCTTCAAAAGCAAAATATTTTTTCAGATTGCCGGCTCACTGAAATTGTACGCCAATTGTGCTGAGTTGAAATGCAACACAAATTTTAAAACTATTTTCATACATCTGGATGTATACACACACACACATATATTTATAAATCAGTACACATATAGAGAGATACAAACACACATATGCGTATACAAATGCAAACTAAAATGGAGAAATAAATAAATATATATAAATATTTATGCCCACAAGCGTTATCTTTGAAATCTAATAGGGTATTTAAGACTACAGCTGGCTACCAAATAATCTTAAAAATTTACACACTTCCAGCACTCAGGCGCAACAATAATAAACTGCCGTATCAGTTGGGTCCTATCTTAGAAAAAAAACAACATCTAAATCAATAAATACCTTTCTTTGAAGAATGAAAGGAAATAAAGGGAATTTAAAACTTTGAAAGGAATTCAAAGGGGACTCCCAGTCCTCATCTCAGAGTTTACATTAGAACCTCAAGATATGCGTAGGCCTTTGAAAGGGGTTTGGCTATAAATACAGACTTCTCGAAGAGCAACCTAAAACTTCAAGGACTGCTTCTGGTATAAGGAATAGCTCTTAGATACTTTAAAGAGAAAATCTTAAGTGCTGGTAAGTTAGCTGATAAAAAAACCACTATAGACTATGTTTAAGAGAAAGCAGAGGAATGTGCTTAGCAGAAGATGTAGGGCTTTTTACAAAACAGCTTTAAAACTTGAAAAACCTCTTGCTTTCTAAATGTAATTAAAGTTTTAAAAACTGTATTTTACTCCTGTCTTTACTCAGCACTCTTTAAATATGTAACTGATAGGACTGGGCTCACCGTAGAGTACTGTACATCTTAGACAGTAGGCTTATATTATTCCAGATTAAATATTTCACACAGCTGGAAGTTGTCAGCACAAGGAATAGGAACAAGGGGACTGCAAACAGTCTTCTGCAAGTAAGTACATGCATGCTGGCACTCTTTCAGGTTTATTTCTTTTTAAGGTTGTGCTAAGGATGTAGGGCTTTGATTCCATCATTTGTCCTGGTTTTGTCCCACTCACTGACACTGGATGATCCAGATTTCAAACATACTGCCTTCAAAAGAAAAATCGTTTATCTTTGTCCCGCAATTGGTATGCAGTCAAACCCTCCACATGCACATCTCCCCCAGTGCCTGAGACGAGTTTCTGAAAAAAATGAAAACTGAATAGATTTTGATCTTACAGACTGGTTGGAGGTAGGAGAGGTGGGGAGAGGCAGCAAATAATTGCTACAAAAATATTTCATGGAAATTGTTCCTTGCAATTTTCATTTCCTTGCTGTAACTTACTTATATGGCTGGTCTAGAACACCACCATTCAAAACCTTTAAGAGAGTTTGGATTCAAGCGTTAACATCAAATTTAAAATTTGAAATGTGTATGTCATAGTCTAGATTCAAACATAGCCCTGAAACTAGGAATATCTAAACATAAAATCAAAAGAAAATTTAAATTCCTGCTTCTACACTGTTCTGCAATACAGAAATCTGTAAGTAAAAAAATTGGCAAAATTCTTCCACAGGCAAGAAGCTCGCAGTATTTCATAACAACCACTTTGTGAGAGTTTTGCAAATTAAAACTGATTCAGGGATTCATGTGTGTGCAATTTGCACTTGGTCAAATGCAACAATAAAACCTTCAAGGACTTTATTCTCCTATAGATAGAGTTCCCTTCATGGTGTTTTGGCACAAAATCAAAATAGTCATGTAAATGACACACAGTCCAAAACTAGAGTGCATCCAAGTCTGCAGGAAATTCTGACATTTAAACTGCTCATTGAAAACTGTGTTCTCACAGAGGCAAAATTTGCAAAGAGAGTTGTAAAGAGCTTTTCTTAGAGCTACTCCAGTTAGAAGAAAACATTTTTCTCATGTCTGGCAAGCAATCAGCAAACTGCAAACTAAGTGTAATCTAAAATATTCAGGCTTTAATTTCATCTTAACTAATGGACCAGTGTTCATCCACCAGTGTAGCTTAATAAAGTGCTGTATTACTCATCTCTTACCAGCTTCTGTTCTAAGAACAGCTTCCATTTCATGAACAGCTTCAAGAAGTTCCAGGTCTCTGGCCCTGGGAGGCACTTATCAGTTGTATCTGCTCAACACATTCAGTGTTGCTGAATTCAGAAAAGAAATCTAATAAAAATCCAAGAATCTTCCTCAAGGATCATGCCTTGATAGAAATTCATCAAATCCAAGTGTTTCAAATACAATTATTGGGGTTTAAGGAATAAAAATTCAGCTTTAATGGCACTGGAGAGTTTCTAACTTACTCTGATATGCTGTTTTTTATTTTAATGCTCTTTTCTTCAAGTACAACAGTTAAAAATTAAAAGAGGGCTTTTTTGTGCCTAACAATCAAACTCTGAGAGAGTAAAAATACTATTTTATAGTGTATTATTGGAACAGTTTTATGCAAAGCATTTAATAATACTTATGTCAGAGCTTGATACGGAGGCAAAGACAATACTGCCCCCTTTTCTTACACTACTAGAGAATATGATGTAGAATGCTCTTTTGACAGCAAACCACATGATTTTATTTTGTTTTGTCCCACCATCCCTCTTATGTTCTTCTTCTTCTCCTCTTTCCTGCCCAGCAATGCAATATATGCCTATGTTATACTCATTCATGTCATCCTTGTTCAAATACTAATTTTTTTTTCCAACTGAAAATGTTGGAATATAGGACTGTTCTATGGCTCTTTTACTGAATGAAAGGTTACAACATTCTACATTAGCTAGAGCCACTAATATAAAGATCAGGCAGAAAGAATCCTGCCTAAAATGTGTGCAAACCTGCACAGGCCAGAACAGGATGTTTTAGGATATGATTTTGTTTGTTCTTCACTTTAATAGTAAGCCTCAATGTACTCATTAAAGATTGGCAAGAACACATACAGATAAATAAATTAAAAAAAAAATACATACAAAGAAAATCTCAGGCCTGTTTTACAATGAAAACAACAGAATCCTGTGTAGAAACCAGGGGAAAAAACCCCACAAAATTACAAGAAGAGAGAAAAGTTAAATTCCACTATAACAAAAGCAGATTTGATTGCACTCAGAAAGTATAATTATACTTTTTTGGTAGGAAAAAAAAGTATATTATCAAAATTTTACATATCTGTGCAAAACTGTATTAATTTAGTTTGATTTTTTTAAAGTTACAGAGCTGAAGCTTCATTTCACCAAATTCAGAGGTGTACATCTGTTGGATAATATATGTTTTTTCTAAATTCTGGGCATAGAAGTAAAAATATAGTTGTGACTAAAAAGGATGGAAGGTCTGTTTGTATTTGCAAGAACATTGCCGTAGTGATCATGCTCTAAGCATACGAGAAGCATCCAAAGGTTCTAGCAAAGATTCTTTTACTGCCTCTGATACAGTGGGAAAAACTGAAAAGCTTTTGGTATCTGTTCGTTCTTTCTATCCACGAGGCACAAAATCTTGTCTTTCTATCACCTGATATCACCTTGTGTGCTTAAAAGTATTACTGGTTTTCCTCTAGTGTAATAGTAAAATAAAATATCCTATGTCTACCCTCAAATCCCAACTTATTTTCAATTTTTCTCATTTTCCTTGTGTATGAAATGTTCTTGAGAGGCACTTCAAATAATACTATGAATTTACTTCACCTTCATAGAGGTGTTTTAGTTTTCAACTCTTTCTCTGAATGTGCCCAGGACTTTGTTTAATTAATTTCACCAAAGGCTTCATGATTCATAAACATAAAATTGTTTTCATACTAATGTTTCCTTGTTCACTGCTGTTCTCTTCCTGCTTCCTTTACGTCTGACCCCAGCCATTCTCGTTTGGTATCCCCAAAGCAGAATAGATTTGTTTTTCTAAAGCCATGGGCAGAGCTAGTGGTACTCAAATTCCCATGAAGTGGGTGTTGCAGAAATTGAATAAATAACACCTGATTTCCACTGAGCTAAGACAGGATCATTAAGGTGACAAGAGAAAAAAAATCCACAACCCTCTAAAAACAAAGCTCTTCATATACCTTTAGAACAGTGGGAGCCAGACAAGAATGTGGTATTATATCTCCCAACCAAGGGAAACTGAGCTGCAAATAGTTCCAGTCAGGAAAGCATATGCACCTTTGAACTTTGCTTTTCAAAGGTGAGAGCTTTCACAGAGTGAGTTCATGTGAATGGGTGTGAATTCATGGGAACTATTTTCTGAAGTGATAGCTAGATTAAATTTAAAATCATGCTGCCTGTGTCTGGAGCGTAAGTGCTGATCCAAAAAAGTGGAAGTGTTCTGATGGAGCAATCTTCTCCTCACCTATCCTAAAATCTTAATATTGCTTTCTCTGTGATATGTGAAATTGTGCAAAACCTCTCAATGCAAAGCAATAGTTATGAAAACACTAAGAAGAGTCAAGTAAGAAGACATACGGTGCATTTTCTGATTAATTTACTGTTAATTAATTAATAACTAACATGGATACATAAGAATGTCAAATGTTTTACCTTTTTAAGGACTCCTGTTGGCTTACTCTTAAACTCCTTAGTGTTTTTCAGCCAATTTCTGAGTCAGATGAAATTTTTTTAGAGGAGAAGACGGCATTATTAAGTAGAAAAATGATTCTGTAAATTGACTATCAAGAAATTAAAGAATCCAGCAAAACCCCCCAGTAACTACTCACATGTAGACATCACATGCAGTAAAATAGCAAAAATGTAAAAATGTCTCAAATTGAAAATTAAAAAAAAAGGTATCTTCATACTTGCTAACATTTTGCTTCCTGTGTGCAACTGGTATACTGCAAGTGTCTCCAGTGACCATTAGCCACATTCAGAAAACAAGACTGTCTCAGATGTGAGGCCCAGGTATTCAAAGTGAAATCCAAAATACTTTTGAGCAATGTTTTCATTCTCCAGAAGGTGTTTAAACTTACTGCTCTCCTCCCTTTTGACCTGAAAATTTCCTAGGTGTTTGCTCAGTACATGCTTAGAATTGCCCCAGTCTAAATTGCTTGGAGCCTATTTCTCACATCCCTCCCAAGATAGAATCCAGAAATTTGGCACAGGAATGTGTAGGTCCCCTAAGGCATTCAAAACATTAATCATTACAGAATAATACCCAGAGCACACTGACAAGATGAGCTTCCTCAGAAAATGCAGATTTGCTCACTGTCTTTTAAAAGGATGGGTGGGAATCTGCACCTTTCACACAACAGCTTAAGGCTTGCAGGACTCAGCAAGTGGGAGAACTGGATTCAATAGGTTCCTAAGTATACAGCCATTCAAAACCCTAACCCCTCCTTTCCCAGGAGAGTGCCCTAACCACCAACCTTTGCTTCAATACAATGGATGCTAAGCCATTCTAAAGAAAGAAATCCACCATCAAATGGGCCAGGCAGAGTAAGCAAGGGACAGCACCGTGTTCCATCTTCCTGGTTCAAGTGGGAGTCATGGGAATTTATATATTCTCATCAGACAGAATTTAAACCTCCAAGGAGACATGTGTAACTGCTAAGTCATTCAAGACTCTTCCTTCTCATCCAGCTCTGTCTCAAAAGGAATAAGAATGAAGGCTGCTTTCTTCTGTCAGAAAGGATTCTGGTGTAAAGAAGAGCTCTGCTGAGGCCTAAGATGTCTGTTCTGCAAACTGTGGTGCTGTTCAGAGATACTTTAGCTTTAAAGAAGTTAGCTCACGTGCAGCAAGGAGTTATTTACAGTCATATCAACTCCTACAGCAACATATTAACCTAGATGAAAGCTTGTCTGATGTAGGCACACTGTACTGCACAGTCTGAACTCTGTGGTTGAGTCTGGGTTTTCAGATATGCTGTTGCTCCAAGACCTTTATTGCTTTTTGTTTGGTTGGTTTTGTTGTTTTCCAGGATTCTTTTTTTTTTTTTTTTTTTTTTTTTTTTTTTTACTAACAGCATCACATGCCTTAATTATTGTCCAGCACCCTATTTGGACTCAGTTTTAAGACCAGGTCATGTGCAGGGAACTTCAGTGTATAAATGAGAATTCACAACTTCCACTACAGAGATTAGAAAGCATATAAGTTTGGGGCATCTAAGTCATATATTAAACTTACAATTTAGTGATTGCTAATAATTGGAGAGTCCTCCACCTAAGGGTTTGATCAAACCTAAAAGCCCACCAGCAAAACCATTGACCAAACTCACTATTAAGTGCACAGTGGAGCCTTTGCAGGAGTCAGTGAATCCACACAGATGATACCAAGCATAGACCACGATGACAGTAGAGTTGTATGGATATTATTAAAGGCATAGGCAGCCTCCTGGATCCTTGTTACTGATGTGCAAAATAAAAAATGGGATTGTCTTTCACTTTTCAAGCTGAAATTTCAGAATCAACAACTTGAAAGTAAGCAAACAAAAAAACCCCATGTCTCACCTTTGTGCTTATAAAGTATGGTTTAGTAGAAACCTGTGAGGCACAGTATTCATGGAGGATTACAAAAGTCACTTTGGCAAGCTGCAAACAGAAAAGATATTTTAAAAATACACCTCTGGCTTATCTAGCAATACACATTAATGAGTATGGGAAAAGAGAATTTTTCTTGTCCCAGCATGAGCGCTCAAGTAAATTAAATTGACGTCAGCACTAATTCTTCCCTTAGGACTAAATATTTGCAAATATTAAATATAAATTAAACATATGACATTTGTACTTAAAACTTGATTGTAGGTTTCATTTTCAATTCAAGGTAAGTATTTTTAATGAACTTCCACTAAAGAAAGTAAAAACAAAACAAAACAAAAAAAAAACCAAAACCCACCCAAACACCAAAAAGGCTAATATTTTCATTAGAGTATATGTGAAATGACCAGTACAGCTTCATAATACACTGCTTTATTTAGCTCCACTGATTTGTTACAGCAAAACATACTAATGTCCCATCAACTCTATCTCCTTTGGTCAGCAGGAAAGACAGGTACAGTATTTAAGAAAGCAATTTTTAAAACAATACATGCAATTTCCTGCATTTCCTTGCAGGAAAAACATATGTAATAGAAATTACTGGAATTAAATCTATAATCAGGATGCTGGGTTCAGTTCAAAAGACTTGAGACTTTTTTTGTTTTAGCTGTGCAAGTCCTTCATCTCTGAGGTTTGCTTTCAGTGTGAGTTTTCCCTGCAAAATAAATTTTCCCCCAGCCATCATGTTTCACAAAATTCAGTGTAAGAGATTGCTGCTGAGGTCTATAAAGACGTCCTCTGAAACTGTAGCAGTCTCTTCTCCCAGATAACAAGTGATAGGCAAGAGGAAATGGCCTCAAGTTGCACCAGGGCGGGTTTAGGTTAGATATTAGAAAAAATTTCCTAACAAAAAGGATTCTCAAGCACTGGAACAGGCTGCCCAGGGAAGTGGTGGAGTCACCATCTCTTGAGGAATTTAAAAGGTGTGTAGTTGGGATGCTTAGGGAAATGGTTTAGTGGTGGTGTTGACAGTTCTGGGTTAATGGCTGGGCTTGATGATCTTAGAGGTCTTTTACAACATAAATGATTCTATTCTTAGTACCAAACAAATTGTCAGCAGCCCCAAAATCTCTCAAGCTGTGTTCTCACACTTCTGGAACTTAGTGTAGTCAAAGGCAGGGCTTGCCCAATTATGTCACACAGACCAACATGAAAGCCTGATGCGATGTGACATAATGAACCTGACACCACTTTAATGGACAGCAGACCTGCCTCATCTGTTTGGTCTGTCTACTGTACATGATGCTCTGCTGTAAGAGCCCAGCAACAGCCAAAATGAAGGCTTTTGTTTACACTGTCTCAGCACAGCCTGAGGAGGCTTCACTGGTCATATTTCATGCAAAAATGTTTGTGCAGCTAAGAGGCAAGGAAGCAAGACAGCTCTGCATGGCCCTTCTTCAAGAGCATGGGTATGGGGGAAAGATTTCCTTTCAGACCTTTAGAGTGTTTCTAGTTCAGGAGGTCAAAACTTGCTTTAAATAAAAAAATTGCCTCAGTCTGGATAAGTCTTGCTCTAATAAAAATTAGTTCCAGAGCCTGAAAGACTTCTAATGTCTTTTAGATCATCTGTTTTAAGGAAGATGAGGAGTAGTTTTACATAAAATTAAACTCATCTTCCAATCCATGAAGATATTTGGAAACTGCTGGGGATCTTTGACACCTGAAAATGATCCAGGATTTGGTAAAGCCAGTTTTGGAGCTGGTTGTTCAGAAGTTTGTGTAACTTCAACGAGGCAAGAAAATTTTCTCACCAATAAACAATCAATGAAACCAAATTCTCCATTTCACCTTCTGATTTCAATTACTACTAATTCAGGTGTCTGACTGGTTACTATAATACAGAACCATGAAGAAGGTATATATATATGTAAAATATGTTATCAAAGAGGACCTATCCCTGAAAATGAAATGACTCAATAAATATCTAGCATCCTACTCTAGATAATAATGTAATAAAGTATAAATTCCTAGGGAAAATATTAACTAAATATCTGATTTTTTTCCTTTATTGCTTATCTCCTGACAGCATGGTCTTGTTGCCCTTTCTGAGTTACACCAAAGCCAGACAACAGAGAATCAGAGAATTGTAAAGTGATGGAATATAAGCATCTAGATAAGGTCAATCAGACAACCAATAACAAATCAAAATAAAATCAAGTTACTAATTTCTCTGAAGTGCCATTAGTAAAAGTAGTATAGAAAAAACAATATATTGAAGACATCTACTGAATTAAAGATCTGAAATGAATCAATTTTCAGCTAAAATGTCAAACTCCTTGCAACAATTAGGACAGGAAATTTTGTATACAGGCTCATTTACAGACACTGTCTCATCTTGATCCCCAAGTCTTGGTCCCTAAAGCAATAAAACTGGAAACTAAAGAAAGAAAATCCTAAACACATAAACTAAGAAAGATAATTTGCTAAAATTTCTCTCTGTCCTCGTCTCCAAGATTAAAATGGTCCCTCTGTGCCTGCTGTACCTGAATAGATAAAACCTTTGGAAATGCACTTACATATAACTGCAATGCACAGTCATGTTCCTAAACCTTCAGCAACAGAGTCCAAGGTAACTTAAAAAAGTCACTGGCTTGTTATCTAAGAAATATTTCTTCCACCAAGCACAGTCATTGGCTTCTCCTTCAGCAAAAGCCTTGCATCCCTGTAATGGTACTTCCTTTCTTGCAGACATTTCCTCCTTCTAGTGCACAGCACTGAATCTACAGGACCACATCCTGCTCCAGGACTCTAGAAAAAGCCATGTCCTGATGCCAAGGTCCGGTTAGCAGCAAATCACCTATCTTCCCTGCCCCTTTGTTCTATGGCACACCTCTACCCCAGCGCCCAGTAAGTGTCCTGCCACCAGCAGTTTGGCCAAATCTGAATGGAAATTTTTCTGCTATCTGTCTTTGGGCCTGTATTCCTGATGTCTGTCGGGAGAAAGGAGGAAGTGCCAGTGAAAGAACAAGATTCAGCAGTGTCCAGTGACAAGATTCAATAAGCACAAACTGAAATACAGGAAATTCCATTTAATTGTAAGAAAAAACATTTTTCAGTTTTACTACATGGGTGAAACAGGTCATCCAGAGAGGCTATGGAGTCTCTGTCCATGGAGATACTCAAAACCTGCTTGGACACACAACCCTGAGTAACCCACAGATCACAGAATGGGTCAGGTTGGAAGGCACCACAGAGGGTCGTCTGGTCCAACCTCCCTGTTCAAGAAGGGTCATCCTAGAGCACATTGTAAGAGATTGTGCTCAGAAGGTTCTTGAATATCTCCAGTGAGGGAGACCCCACAACCTCTCTGGGCGATCTCTTCCAGTGCTCGGCCATCTGCACAGTAAAGAAGTTTTTCATCATAGTCAGTTTGAACTTGTGCACCAGTTTCAGCCCAGTGACTCTTGTCCTATTGCTTGGCACCACCAAGAGGCTAGATCCATCCTCTCAACATCCTCTCTTAAGATACTTATAGACACTGATTATGTCCACTTTCAGTCATCTCTTCTCAAGTCTGAAAAGGCTCAATTCCCTCAGCCTTTCCTCCTAAGAAAGACGCTCCAGTCCTTTAATCATCTTTGCTGCCCTCTATTGGACCTGCTCCAGGAACTCCATGTCTCTCTTTTACTGAGCAGCCCAGAGCAGGACACAGCATCAAGATGTGGCCTCACTAGAGCTGAGTAGAGAGAATTCAGATTCTGCTGAAAAACATCAGCAACACTACTGATCTAAACCCAGAAAGTTCATCGTATAACTTTTGAATAAACAGCACCGTAGTCCATGTTACAGAATACATTGCAAAGCTAAAAATGCCTGAGATGATAAAAGAAAGAACAAAAACAATCTCATCGAGACTTTCCCTTTGCAAATTACGGTGGAATTTACTGTGTTCCCTTTCAGATACATAGCTGCTCTGTGAAAAGAGAGCTAGGTTTAGCATACATTTCTTGAAACTATCACTATTTCAACACTACTGCTATGCTCCTAACTAATGAGCCACACAGCAAGTCAACAGACTGTTTACTTTTGCATTAATATTTAACTTCTATGAATTAATTGGAAGATTTCTTGATAAATTTTTGGAGTGGTTCATATGTACACAAGGTACAGCCAGCTGCCAGTGCAACCAAGTTAAATGATTGCCCTTAGCAACTTCTGTGCAAACAGAGCACAGTCTTCCTCAGTTCAGCCTGACTAATAAGCAAAAACCTGGCTTCTTTTCCTCAAGATCATGAAAGCATAATATGAGCACTACAATTTCCTCTTCAAACCTGAAAGGTTTTTTCTTTAAAGAATAAGATCCCAACATCCTTAGTTCAAGTTCAGTATATTTTTATGTGTTATTACTTTTCTCTTTATCTCTTCTTCTTATAGTCTGAGCCAAGATTTATCCTCAAGTAGATTGCCCCCATTTATTAAAGAGAAGCAAACAGGAAGGAATGGATGTACAAAAGGGGCTCTGTAGATGTTTTCAGCTCAGGCTTATTTCATCGTTGTCCAGAACACTTCTATTGGCAACCAAAATCACTAAGTATGTCAGCCCTGAAACCCTACTGATGGCACACCATTCACACAGGTCCCAGATTCAACTCTGACCACCCATGTTTCCATTTAAAGCAATGCTCACAGCCTATATCACTGAATGATAAAATAGTGCAGAAAAGGTTAACAGCTTCAAGCTATCTAACTTTCTTTGAGCAAATGCAGAATACATTTCTTTATTGTGGGACCTACTGGTGTGCCTGAAAGCTGTGTCTGCATCTGCCTTGCAGTGCCTAGAGTTCTCCCTGGATACAGAGACAGAATAAATCTGAAGCATAGAGCTGTGGTGATGCTTCCCAACCTTCTGTGTATGAAACAGGAAGATTTTCAACTTTACTTCAACTTAGTTCCAGGAAAGGCTACAGAGGACAAATCCAAAGCATTTCAGGTTTGATATTGAACATGTCCTTTGGAATAATGAAGATGACACAGTTATTTTAGAAGCATTGGCATCTAAATCTGATTCAGTGCAGCCTCCTGATTGCACTTCTAGAGGGAGAAGAACTGAGCAAGCAAAGATGTAATTAACATTTCTGTGAAATAATACAAATGTGAGTGTTTCATCATTGTAGAATCCTATGCACATACCATACAAAAGATGGGAAAAACAATCAGGAGAGAGAAATTATCAGATAGGTCTTAATATTCTTTATCCACCTTATGGTGTATTCTTGCTTCTGATCAATATTTAACAATAGTAGAAAAACCTGAGTTGAACCTACAATGCAAGAAAGCAAGTTAAAGAGTGAAAGATAGACAAGAGGGTGCATTTGCCTTAACAAATGGTATCACAGGTAATCATTTGAACAAAAAGTTTGTTGATTATTATTGTCTTCTCCTCCTTTGTACATAAGTGAACGAATTTTGTGTTTAGTTTTGAGAGCTGTTGGTTGCATGACAAAACCTATACTGATCATTATGAGAAGTATTGTATCTGAAAAGAAATGTTCCAAACCACAAATCTGATTGGGTATTGTTTCGCATCATTACTAAAACAAGGAAAATAGCTTCTTGATTGTTGCTGAACTAAAAGAATAAAGGTGTCTTAAGAAAGTACACTTACTACGGGTTTAAAGACAGACATTATTTTTTAAAATCCTTACAAGAATTTTAAGATGGAAATGGCATAAAAGCATGGTAAGTCTTCAGCTGTCAGTCCAAAGGAAATGAATAAAATTATTAAATTATTAATATCACAAAAACACACCCCAATTTGAAGACAATTCATAAAAAAAAAATACAAAAGAAATTTCATGGGAATTGTGAAACTCAAATCTTTAACACAGATGCCTTCCCTCTGATGTTCTTGGATGATGCCACCATAATCCCCTTCCATAACTGCAATGAGACCTTATGATGCACATAACTGAACTCCTTTTTACTTAGTCAATTCTTTTTTTTTTAAATAAGACAGCGTATGATTTGACAATAAATAAAAGAAACAAATGTAAATCTCATAATTTTTGGAAAATGTGCCATTATGACTGATACTGCCAAATGTTTCCCTGACTCCCCGCCTCTGAAGTACCAGTTGCAAAAGCCTTGCCTGAATCTTCAGAACTGCAATACAACATGGTATCTTGCAGTGAAGAGGAAAACAAACAGTTTTTCTTATCTTTCATTATGATCCTTACCACCTTTACCACTGTGCATGAAATCTGTAGGATTACAGGTGCTTCTCCAAGCAGAAAATAGAAATAGGATGCACCTGACCAGTACCACATCAGAGACAGTAAATTCTTTGTAAACAATAAGAGAATGGGCGCTGATGTCTTTCTGTCTCTGGGGAGAAGGGACTGAAAAGAGATCATGCTTCCCCCCTCTACCCTCCTTGATGTTTTACTTCTCTTTAGTGCTTCATTACAAAGAGTAATGTTGTGTGAACAAAGGCAGCACTGGCAAATGAGCAGTAACTGTCCCTGGCATTGCTATTACTGAACCATATCGATAGGCAGTTTAATCTTGGATGGGAAGCAGTTGTTCAGTCCTTTTTGCTCCACAGGATAGCATTACTTGGAAGAATTCATTCCTGTGTTTTTGTACCTCTCTAATTGGGTAATATTGGAAATTTACTGCTAATTCAGTGTTAATGTGAACATGACATCCTGGAATGCCATGAATGGGGGGGGGGGGCCTATGGTAGAAGAAAACAAAAGAAAACAAAAAACTTCATGGTTCAATATTCAAAGTTGAAAAGCATATGAGAAGATGTACTGCCATTCCTTTTAGAACACCGTTCCTTGCACTGGACAAAAAACATCTGCATATTTCAGTCATTATAAATTCTGTTTGCCTGTTTTTTTTTTCAGAAAACTACAAAGACATGGCAAACAGCCACATCATGAGTAAAGCTGCATACTGTTGAGTGAATCAAAGAAATGCATCACAAATAGGTTTGCAAATAAATATACACTCCTGTTTGTACACCTACGTAAATCATTTTATACTGGTTTAAATCACAGAAGCTCAGAATATGCTGACTTGGGACTGACAAGAATCATCAAATTCAACCCTTAGCCCTGCACAGGACCATCCCCAAGAGTCACAACATGTGCCCAAGAGTATCATCCAGACACTTCTTGAACTCTGTCAGGTTTGGTGCCGTGACCACTTCCCTGGGGAGCCTGTTCCAATGCCCAGCTACCCTTGGGGGGAAGAACCTTTTTCTAATATCCAACCTAAACCTCCTCTGACACAACTTCGGGCCATTCTCTCAGGTCCTGTCACTGGTCACCACAGAGAAGAGATCAGTGCCTGCTCCTCCTCTTCCCAAGTTGTAACTGCAGTGAGGTCTGCCCTCAGTCTCCTCCAGGCTGAACAGGCTAAGTGACTTCAGCCACTTGGCTTCCCCTCAGGCTTCCCCTCAAGGCCCTTCACCATCTTCGTGGCCTCCTTTGGATGCTCTCTAAGAGCTCAGTATCTTTTCTATATTGCAGTGCCCAAAACTGCTACAATATTCAAGGTGAGGCTGCCCCAGTGCAGAGCAGAGCGGGACAATCCCCTCCCTCACCCGCTGGTGATGCTTTGCCTGATGGCCCCCAGGACATGGTTTGCCCTCCTGGCTACCAGGGCACTGCGGACTCATATTCAACTTGCCATACACCAGGACCCCCAGGTCCCTTTCCATGGCACTGCTTTCCAACATCTCATTCCCCAGTCTGTGTGAACATCCGGGGTTGCCCCATCCCAGATGCAGAATTCAGCACTTTCCCTTTATTGAACATCATATGGTTGGTGATTGCCCAGTTCTCTAATTTGTCGAGGTCTCTCTGCAGGGCCTCCCCGCCTTCAAGGGAATCAACAGGTCCTCCAAGTTTTATGTCATCTGCAAACTTGCTCGGTATCCCTTCCAGTCCTGTGTCCCAGTAATTTATGAAGATGTTGAAGAGCACAGGGCCCAAGATGGAGTCCTGTGGAACCCCATTAGTGACAGGTCACCAATCTGATGTCACCCCATTCGCTATCATCCTCTGTGCTTGACCCATAAGCTAATTGCTCACCCACCACATGATGTGTTTATCCAGCTGTGTGCTGGACATTTTGTCCACAGAGATCCTGTGAGAGACAGTATCAAAACCTTGACTGACATCCAAAGACATCATCAACTGGCTTCCCTTGATCACTTAGAGCCAACCAGGTACACTCAGGTTCATACCTGTGTTAGCTTTCCAGTAAAATCACAGAGAAAGAAGTGAATCATACCTTTTTTTTATGAATGAAATCCATAAATATAAAACAATATCAGTTTCATTAAGCAATAACACTATATGCCTTAAAAAGACTGATATTTGTATAAACACACATTTCAACATTAAATGTTACTTTGTCCACGATGACACAGAATAAATTCCTAAATTCCACAGAGTCAACCTAACAAATGCCTGTATATCTATTCTTTGTATGTGCATACTCAAGGGCACACTCTTTTCCTCATACACACAGTTCCACTGCAGTGATACAGCTACAACATCCTCTGCCTTTCATGGGACTTTAGGTGGAAAGGGTGGAAAATCAATTGTAGGTCTAAGAGAGACAAGGAAGCTTCTATCCCTGCTCCTGTCATGCTGCTGTGGTTGCCTAGCTGGAGTGAAGAGCTTGCCCATCTATGTTTGGTTTACATGGGATGTGAGCTGTCATTTTTGGTAAGCAAGGTCCCATTTGTTAAAATAATCTATTTCCCCTTGGTTAGAGAACATTCTGCACATGTTATGTGTACTCTGGAAAGAGAATCAAATATAAAGATGAGTATTGAAAACAGTAAACAAACTTCCTGACGGGAGACTTTTGGTTTTAATGGATGAAAACAAGTTTATTATTATTTTTAAGATGTATTGCAAATATTGTAAGGAATGTAAAAACAAAATGTAACCTAGCACGTAGATTTCCCACCTACAACATTTCCTGATGGTTATGGAATTAGTGCACCACACCACCCTTACATGTTTTTGAGGTGTACAGGAGAGCTGAGCAAATATGAGGTACATTTTGTGTCTGCTGTTATGTTGTTAGAACATATTTGTTTCTCTTCTTGCTAACCACCAGGTTGAGAGAAATACTCCAAATTAATCTGCAGGAAGAAGAAGGAAAGCATCAGCTTCAGTCCTTTCTTGGTGTTGTTAATGTCTATACATTTAGCAAGACATATATATATATATTTATATAGAGATTTGTGTATACAGATTGCTATAGACTTAGCAAGAAAGCCACTGTGCCAACACTTCAGAAAGTTGGAAACAAAACAGCTTTTGTCTGGGATGCGTTTGGTAACTTTAATATGTTACAGTGTCCAATCCAAGCAGAAGGACTCTGCGGGGCTTTGTTCTGTGAAGCACAACATGTGGCTAATCCTGCCATGTCCACTCTGACTTGCTTGTGCTGGCAGCACAGACTGCATAGGCACAGACTGCCTCCACTCATTTTAGAGCAACAGGGCTTCATGTTCTGAATCCACCCAACTGAGAAGGAGAAAAACCAGTAGTGGGCTTAGAGAATGACTAGAAAACAACCAAAGATATTATGATGGTGAGAAAACTGGTACTGGTGATTTAGTAAGTTATTTTCTTCTACTTTTAGGGAACATTTTGACATAAATCATTCTACTCTTTAGCAGTCATTATGCTTTTTCTTTTAAGAGGACTATGTTAACACAAAAGCCGTGGGTTCAGGATTACTGTCCACTTTTCCTATTACCATTTATTTTGTGATTTCGATTAGAAACAACATTTTTTATTTTCATTTTTACTGAAGTGGTATAGTATTGCTGCCCTCTCCTATGAGCTGGCATAAGCCACAACAGGAGCAGTGTCATGTGCATGGCATATGAAATCATTGCTATGGGGACAGCTTGGATTACTAACTCCAATGAGGTCAAAGAAAAGAATTATTTCAGAGGTCTCTGGATCAGGACCACAGTTTGCAAGTTTAACTGGCTGAGATATAAAGTACATGGTATCTTTTGATCTAGAAGATATTTCATAAATTCACATTATTGTAAAGTGCTATCTTCCTATGTTGGTGACATCACCACACACACTTAAGGTTTCTTAAGTAGTCCAATTCCTGCCTTATGCTCCAGGAGTATTTGAAAAGGCCACACCATTCAAGGAATAGTGGAAATTGGACAGGAGTCTTCCTCAAAACTTTTTGCAATTCCATTAGCTGCCTAGCTGATGAAAGAATGTCATGAGTGACTGCAAACACCCATGACTGAAACAAATAATATTTGAGTTATGGAAAATACATTCTTTTCATCTCTAGGGCACGCAGTATTTGGACCAACACTTGAAAAATCCTCAAATAGGAAAACTCTGTCTTAGCATTACCCTGTATATCAAATCTGAACAGGTCTGAAATGGCAGCCAGAGAGCAATATAACTCACTCGGTTGAAACCAATACCCTTGATCCACTGCATTTGGGATCAAAGCCAGAATAGAAGACAGGACAAAATTTAGAGAGATTGATGGAAGATCTACTTTCAGTGAGCAGATATCCACTCTCATCTTCACAATCTTTCAGCATAATCCAACATCATCTGTCCCAAGGTATGGCAGAGATCCAGAGAGAATGTGTTGAAATGATTTAAATCATTCCCTCCAAACAACAGTAACAGGAAACTACATCCATGCTCCTACTCTTCATTTACGCTGTCAAAAAGACCAGTTCTCTCCAGATATTTTCAACATTGATGTGAAGTAATAAAATGACACAGATGTGTCAGGAGCATGAAGATGGCACAGATCTCTGCTTGTATGCATTAAACCATACAGTTGGCACTGATCAGCAATTATCTGAGTACACAGTTTAGGACTGCTGCAAAATGTCTTTGGTTACCAAGCACTTGTACAGCTACATCTATTCATTTTATATTTATCATCTTTACACGAGAGAAAACCCTTGCAACTTCTCCTTAGTTGAATGCAGTATTTCTACCTCCTGTCTCCACCTCAGCAATGCATAATGCTATTTAAAGTGTCTGTCAGGGTAGCACTTCAGCAACATAGGTTCCAACAAATCCATCACAACTGTTCTCCACACTCAACACTGGTTTCCTCCTTGAAAACAAGTGAAGATCTTTACCTTCAAAACACTAAGTGACGTGTGACAATGATAATATGAAAGACCACTTAGACAAAGCGAACAGATGCTGAGTGATGGCAAATATGAATTTCCTACCGTTGTACATGCTTATGTAAAGGTACAGCTTGTTTATGCTGAAAATAAAGTTTTTTGGAGGCCAGTCCCATTCCTGATGAGCTCCATCAGGAACTATGACTCATCACAAGCATTTCCACCTTTCTCTCCAAATGTGTGACACCTTTCTTGTCCTGGCCTTCTTTAACTTCCAGCTGATCAATTTTTAAAAGATTTATTGCTTTTAAAAACAAATTCGAGCAAAACTAAACACGGCACTGTCTAGTCAATTTTCAGTGCAGGGGCAAGATGAAAGAAAGAGCAAAATATACATCACAGACACAATATTTAACACCTGTCTAGAAAGCAGTGCAAATTATATAGAAATGAAGGCAGCATTAAAATCTTTTGTGAAAGAAATATGTTAAGGTCTTCCTTCTGTTGTAACACATCTAAAGCAATTTAACTGCATAAAGCTATCCTTAACTCCTAAGTGCCAGGCATTGCTGTATCCTGCACTACTTTATCCTATTGATATTTATTTTTCTCACTACCTTACATATAATCCTGAAAGACAGTTATTATTTAAAAAGTATTACACTCAGTTTGTGGCTAAAGTTTATTTTTATTTATTTATTGAAACTGAGCCCTGGCTTTTAAATCAGCTTTATAACCTTCTAAAACATGTTTTTCACAGAAATAAAATCACTATTTGGTGTCTTCAAACTGATTTTGTATTTCTACAAGTCCATTTATTTGTTTTTTTTAACATTCCAACACACTGACCATAAACTAGAAAACTTTATTTCCCTCCTAAGAAAATGTCCCTCTCCGTAAATACTAGCCAGAAATTACCACTGACTGTCTCATTTTTTTCATAACAACCCTGTAAAGTTTTCTGAGTTATAATTATTTTATTACCACAAATTAAAAAGGAAATTATAAAGAATAAAACACACAATGGCACATCATGACACAGTGTGGCCAATTAGACCGCCAGACACAATTTTTGAACGGATCATTTCTATACCCTAAATTTTCATTGTATGTAAGGGCACGAAGGGGTTACAAAAACCTATAACAAAAGACTAGGAATAATAATGCAGATAAAGTAATTTATCACTATGCAATATTACTAATTTTATAAGGGCATATTCTCTCAGAACCGTTATTTCTGTATGCCAAAGCATAAGGAACAAACTGATAAACAAGGGTGTGTGGAAGAAATGCCAGTATTGTAATGGATAGCTATACCTTGACATCTGAATTGTATACTGTCTTATGGTTTGAACTTCTTTCTAGTTTATGTTAATATATATTTTGAAGAAGAAAATTTGCAAGGCAGAAAAGTAGTGGCAAGCAGAAGTATGTCTATCAAGGCCCCAGTCAGATATTAATGTAAAACCAAGTGAGGCTCCATTAGCATCCAGGGGACACAAGTGCTTCGTGCTGTTCTTTTCAGTGCACTCTGCAGATTGCTAGAAGATTAATAAAGTGGCTAATTACCTACATTTAGAGTCACAGGGATCACACTACTTTCATTAATCTCTAGTGTTTACTCTCTGAGAAAATGCAGAGACTGAATGTTTAGGAAATCAAGACCATGTTCCACCAAGGTTGCTGCTTAGCACCAGCTGCATACCTGGTCGAGTTGGTGTTTTTTTCCGAGGAATCATAATTCAACAGTGTGTCAGAATTCTCACACATAGAACAATCCTGCTGAAATCAGAGAGATTGGTAAGAGATACAACTTTCTGAATATCATCATAGTGTTTTACTGAATTATGTTTTCTGACTAATCTTGTTAAGGTCAGTCTATTCTGAGCTAGCAGGAAAAGAAAAATACACATAGGCAGAATTATGAAATGGATCACAGCACTATAATACCAACAACAAATCCAACATATCAAAACCAGGCAAAGAAAACAAAGTGCCTTTATGGGAGACCTCTTTATCCTTGAGAAGGTAAATAAAAGAGCTCACCGCTATATAACTGCAAAAAAATGTAGGATCAATTTTTTCCCATAAATATCCAAATAGACAATTTTATCATAAATTTTATCATAAATTTTATCATAAATACTCACACGCTCTAGGAGCTGATCAAAGATTTACTGTCAGTTATCTACTCTGACTTGATACTTCATGGAAACAGCTCTTTATTTGAGCAGAATAAACTCCTTTATATTGACAGGCATCCTGTGTGCTTCAGCCTTGGCTGGACTTGATCTGTTAAAAACATTTGTTCTTTCTGATTTAGTTGGAAGTGGAACGATACTGTCTCCACTAAGAACAGTAGGCCATAAAAATGACCTAGCTGCTCATGCTGACATCTCAGAGAGGTTTCAAGGGTGACCTTTAGCTGCTGCTACAGAGGAGGGAATACTAGCCACCTAAAAAACCCTACACTCCTGCAAGCTGATTTCTCCAAAGGTGAACTTCAGTATTTTATGAGAAGATAGGATCCACCTCCTATCTGAGAAAGACACTTTAAGCAGGTATTCTAATATTTACTCATTTACTAACATTTCCAAGAAGAGTAAAAAAATGTCCAAAAAACCAAAACCAAGCCCCAAATCTCCCATTGTCTCACATGCACATTAGAAAATTGTTGAACAGTATCTTTTTAACCAAGTTGCTTTACAGGGGATTTAAACACGCCTTGCGACTATCTGCAGGCACAGAATACTTCTGAGTGAACTGAGCAGTCTGAACAGCTTCAGCTTCCTTCTGCTGTCTGTAAAATATGTTTCATGAATGCAGCTCAGCACTTGCATCGTTATACAAAGTACAAAAGCAACACAGGAATGTGAATCGATTTCTCAGACTTAGGGTTACATCTTCTACAGGTTTAGATTCTTTTTGAATCTAAAAACTAGGAACCACTCCTGATGCAGGCACAGTTTGTTACCTCAAACACAGAATTTTCCACAGTCAGCTGTAGCCAAAGATACCTTACGATGCTCCTGCTGTTAATTACATCTGCACAAAATGAAATGATGAGTTGGATGGAAAAATGTATTGCAACAAAGGTGACTGAGACTCCGTTTTATACTGTGCAGGGGAAGCAAGTGGGAGTAATAAACCTGCTCTGTGGGTTTCTCAAGTATTGAGCCTAGTTACATAAGATTGGATCTGTTGTTTGCTAACCATAGATGGGGAAAGAATGGGCAAAATTTTGGCTTGACTCTCTGCTACTCATACATAATAAAAATAAATTAACATGAAAGTAACTGAATTTGTGCAGACCAAAATTTCAAGAGAAATGAGAAAGGGGAGAGAGGTTCAAGAAGTTGGACTTCTCCAGCTCTTTCACATACTCTGATCCTTGTGTGATGCCCTGCTTTGCCTGTTCCAAGAGTGAAATCTGTACTAGCTTGGGCACCTGGACCTACTTCCATCAAGCATTAAGTAAGCAGCTTTATATCTATTAATATTGTTATTAAAGGGAATGGGATTATTTATATGAATATTTTCTAACACACATCATCAATTTTACAGAAAGTTTCTCAAAACAATCTATGAATTTCTTGCCAATGTGCTTGTTATAATTTACCAATCATCCAGAGACCATAAACTTCATTTGAAACTCTCTTCCAGATTTTTTAAAAAAAAGCTGAAACCAGCCACATCTCTCTCTACATAACGCAATCAGGTTTCTATTACCTTATAAGATGGTTCATGTTAAAATAAATGGTTCATGTTCTAAGAGATTACAGGATCATTTTTTAAATTGGATTAGAATGAAGAGACTTAACATTTCTGAGTAGCTTTGCAAAATATAAAGGGAGCATTGTAAGAGCCTATAGATAAACTGTGTGTTCACACAGAACTTCCCTGACCACCCAGAGAAGCACCTTGAACAGTGTAAATCAGTAACTTAGGAAATTTGACATTTTTCCATGAGTATTAACACTAAAATAATAAAATCAAAAATTTCATGCATATAATTCTAGTACTGAAGTAATTATCAAAAAACCATAACTTAATAGTGAAATCTGCTGACATAGACAGCATATTTTTATCTCGGTAATTTAGTCAATATGGCCACTATTTAACCAGTGCTTATCTGGAAGCTTTGGCCCATATTAATCATGTGAATTGACTTATTCCCGTGGAAGGGATCCCATGGAACAACAGCTCAGAAAAAATCCTATTGTCAAGAATTTATTCAACAGTACACAAACTGATTAACTTGATTACAACTCTGTGAAGATGTCACCCCTATGGTCTCAACAGAATTAGAGCTATATTTGCTCAAGTGTTTAAAAACATGCACTATAGGAATATGTGACAGCCTCCTCAATGGTGTCAAGATCTCAACCACTCAAATGTTTCTTATAAAAGTTTACCTAATGAATAGGAGAAGGTGCCCAACTGTGTTAGCATTGAAACCTTCATACTCCTTTGCTATTAAGGCAAGAAGTATCTAAAGAAAAGCTATTTACTTCTTGACAATGCTGAAAGCAATTCTGAAGTGTTCTGAAAGCTGCTTTTGAATCCAACCCATTAACTTTCATTAGTAAGCAACAGCTAATGGTAACTAAGCCTTAATATTATCTTTGTTAAGTCTTTCATGCACAAATATTTACTTACTAAATGCTTTCATAGGTCTTTTGTTTTGCTGACTATATATTAGACCGTTAGGATAAAAGATATAATTAGCATTTTAATCACATTAATTTAAAAAAAGCCTTAATCACCTACTTATCTCTTTCTGTTGTGTGGGGGTCAGTAAATAAAATGTTACAATAGGTGAACTTTGACCTTATAGTTCTAAAGCTCTTAAATTTTTTTCCTGTTTTTTTACCAAGTAGAACTAAGTGAAACCTTATGATATAGTTCCAGCTTTTTAAGGACTTTACCATATTTAATAGAAGATATAAGTGCCAAAATCTTTTGCCCTTTGAAAGCAGTATACATAACCCAAAACTGACAGAAGTTTTTGTAACAGTCTTGTAAGGTCCTGTTTGTGCACCATTTCTACAGAAGCAAGAGGGATAAGAGAGATTTTAGCACCTGGGCATGTGTCTACGTGTTCTGTAATTGAGAAGAGAAATGCAGATATCTTGGAATAAGTGCAATATTTTTAATTTAAGGAAAAGCATCAAAATATTTGAGTCACATTCAGGTAAAATGTCAAAGTAAAACCTTTCATCTTTGAAGCTATGATGCAGAAATGGAGCCTATAAAGCAAAAATTACTCATGCACAAGTTTCATAGAGCTCAGTAGGTGATATTGTTATACAGTTCCATTACCACTACAGAACTGAAGCCCTCTGTCCCGGATCCAAGCTCTGTTACAATCCTTTGCTGTGCTATAAGAATAGTCTAATTCAAACTTTTATTTCTGCAGCAGTTAAGAAGTGCAAAAGTAAGGAGAGGGGAGTTTGGGTTAAGGAATCACATTCATAATGAATGGCAATTTAGTAGATTTTCAGAATTCTATGAACCAATCAGTCTGCGAAAAAGAATTTTAATAAATTTAGAGATGCTTTTGGGGGATAGTGAAGGCTACTCGTAATTACATCAGGTGTTGTCTCTGAGAGTTAAGAGTAAAATATGTTTCAGCAAGGGTATAGATGGAAGCATTTAAATTTAGAAATGTTATACAACATTTAAAAAAATAATTCTTCAGGAATTCAGTTTAGATTTTAACTTCTGTTGTTGTCTTCTGGTTTACTTCTGTGCTTTTAATACATTTACAATGCAGACCTGCTTAGGAGACTTCATTTATTCAGGGTTATAAGCTAGGTTTTAGAGAGTAAATATAACATATTCCAGTGATGTTTATCATAGATCAAGGCAAAACTTTGTATTTTGATAATAGGAGAGTCAGTATTTTTATGGAATACTCTTGAGAAAAGTATTATCCACACAACATAATTGCCCCTAGCAGAAGTCTGTCTTAAAGCCTATCCTGCCACATGCTAAGCACAGTGAGGCAATCTTTAGTAATTCTTGCTGCTAGACATGAGAAATTGTATTTGCTTTCAGCATCTGCTGAGCAGAAAGTTTCTGAGCAAGAAATGATTACCAAAGTTCACCCCTTAGCACGAAACCTTACTGTTACTTGCCAACTGCAGTACAAGAGCACCACAATGTCTAACTTGTATCACCTTGTATTGGGTGCTGGAGGCACAGACATGCTGGACTTGGAAACAGACTCACAGATCTCAAAAGTCTTTTTTAGTTATTGTTGTTTGTTGCCAGATCATTTATTAGTATCAGAACTAATTTCCATCTCAGCAGTATTTAGATTAGTATAAATAATTCTTCCCGTAAGCAAAGAGGTTCAACAGCCAAGTGAAATGGCATCAAGATCACATATCTTATCAATAAACTTTAGTAAGCTCTCATCAGAGCTTGCAGAAATAGCAGAAGCAAAAAGAATGGGGATAAATTAGCCAGTTTTGCTTGACTGAAAGAAAGGAAAAGAACAAAGAGCCAATGAAAAGAATTTCCTTAAGGGAATTAATCTTCAGTTCTTTGAAAATTACTAAACAAAACCATGGCAGTTACGTATCATTTGCTGCTTATTACTATTGCTTACTGCTGTTTACTGGAAGACGTTATTTATACTGCTTTTTAAGTATCAGGATCTTTTCCGCAAATGGTGGACACAAAAGACTGCAAAGAGTGAAATAGCTTTCTGAAAAGGGCTGTCAAATAGCACAGAGAATACACTGGGGATAACAGAAATTAAAAAATCCCTTTGAATCTTTTTTCAATGCAATATTTTTATGTACTGCTGCAACTTCTTCGAAATAAGAAATGAGAGGAAAGTGTAGTCTTTAAGCTATGGAGTTCCCTTTAAAATTTTCTGCATTCAGCCCCCTGCTTGTGACAGGACCCATCAGGCCTCTTGGAGTGGCCTGAACTCACCATGTGTATTGAATCACTGTGGTCCTCCTCTCAACTCTGTTTGGGTAAGCCCTATAATATACCCGTTTGCCCAGCTGTATTATTTCTAATCTCACAAAATCCCACTTGGCAAATATCAGTGACAGAGAAAATGTAAACCTGTAGCAATCAGGGAAGACTTTAGTTACTGGTTAACCTTCAGTCCTGTATATACAAACACAGCTTGATCTCTGATCATTGTTGAGAACTGGAAGTTTCATGGCATTATTTAACCAACTCTGTTTGCTTTAAAGGATTACTTCATTCCCCACTCCCCCCTTCTCTCCAGCAGCTGTACTCTGCTGAAAGCCTTTCCCACTGCAGCCTGCATAACCTTTCGCCTCACTTAAAATGCAACCCGGGTGGATCCAGTGCACAACACATCGCAGGACACAATTTTGTCTCTATAACAGGAGCTATTTGCACTGCACTATAATACCTAAGTGTTTCTCACCAGAATCCAGGCAGCAAACTCATCATAATTTAAACTCA
This sequence comes from Oxyruncus cristatus, assembly GCA_013399855.1. Taxonomy (NCBI): domain Eukaryota; kingdom Metazoa; phylum Chordata; class Aves; order Passeriformes; family Cotingidae; genus Oxyruncus; species Oxyruncus cristatus. Next base: position 687,703 of record VXAY01000172.1, read on the forward strand.
GCTGTACAGTTTAATTTTGGCAAAGGACCGATCAGGAAAAGTAACCCCACAGCAAGTCTATCTTTTCTCCTACACTTGAACAAACTTAGTCAACTGCCAGACAAATGTTGCAACGAGCTGTGTTTTTTTACACTTGAAATATTAACTAGTACCTGAGAGCAGATATTGGCAGGGGCCACACACATACACACACACACACACACACACACAAATAATCTGGTTCTGTAAGCCATTCCCATTTGTATTAATTTGCTGCATTAATTCCTCCATATTCAGTGAAAAAAAAGATGCCTCCTTCACTTTTCAGCTTTAATTTCAGCAATTAAAGCTGCAGCTATTACAATAGTACTGTGTGCAGTTCTGGGCCCCTCAGTTCAGGAAGGGTATTGAGGTGCTGGAGCAGGTGCAGAGAAGAGCAACGAGGCTGGTGAAGGGACTCGAGCACGAGCCCTGCGAGGAGAGGCTGAGGGAGCTGGGGTTGTTTAGCCTGGAGAAGAGAAGGCTCAGGGGTGACCTCATCGCTCTCTACAACTACCTGAAAGGAGGTTGTAGCCAGGTGGGGGTTGGTCTCTTCTCCCAGTCAACCAGCAGTAGGACAAGAGGACACGGTCTTAAGCTGTGCCAGGGGAGGTTTAGGTTGGATATTAGGAAGAAATTTTTTACAGAGAGAGTAAACAGACATTGGAATGGGCTGCCCAAGGAGGTGGTGGATTCACTGCCACTGGAGGTTTTTAAGATGAGCCTGGATGTGGCACTTAGTGCCATGGTCTGGTAACCACGGTGGTGTTGGATCAAGGGTTGGACTTGATGATCTTGGAGGTCTTTTCCAAGCAGGCTGATTCTATGATTCAATGGCTGTTTCAAGTGGCTTGATCTGTGTGAGGCGTTACCTGATGAAACAGCCATTGATTTGACTCACTGATCTTAAGGGCCTTTTCCAAACTAAATGATTCTATAAGAATACATTTGTTGAAATGTCTAAGCCCACCATCTTCACAGAATCATATAATACGCTGAGTTGGAAGGGACTGACAAGGATTAATGAATCCAACCCTTAGCCCTGCACAGGACACAAGAATCACACCATGTTCCTGAGAGCATTTGTCCAAGTGCTTCTTGAACTCTGTCAGGCTTGATGCTTTGACCACTTCCTTGGGGAGCCTGTTCCAGTGCCCAACCACCCTCTGGCTGAAGAACCTTTTTCTAATATCCAACCTAAACCTCCCCTGACACAACTTCAAGTCCTGTCACTGGTTACCACAGAGAAGAGATCAGGGCCTCCCCCTCCTCTTCCTCTCATGAGGAAGTTGTAAACTGCAATGAGGTCTCCCCCCAGAGAGGGAAACCTTTCTTATATTATGGTGCCCAAAATTGCACACAGTAATTATTTTGTGACAAGGTTGGAAGGTACTTCAAGAATCATCTGGTCCAACCTTTTTTGGCAAAAAACACAGTCTAGACAAGGTGAGCCAGCATTCCGTCCATCCAGACCTTAAGAATCCAACGTTTGGGAATCCACCACTTCCACAGGGACATGATTCCAATGGCTGACTGTTTTCATTGTGAAAAAATTTCCTCTTTTCTCCAATCAGAATCTCCCCAAGAGCAACTTGTACCCATTACTCCCCATCTTTTTCATGTGACTACTTGTAAAATGAAGTCTCCATCATTATATCCACCCTTGAAATACATAGTGATAAAGTCTCCTCTGCAGCTTCTCTTGTTAAGGCTGAACAACTCAGTTCTATCTATTTATCCTCATATGACAGGCTTCCCAGTCCTTTGTCTGTCTTTGTGGCCCTTCTATGGACACTCTCCAGCCTGTCCACATCTTTTTTTGCATAGCAGGGACTAAAACTGAACAGATTTGGTTCCAGGTGTGGCCTGACAAGCCCTGAGTAGGGTGGGATAATGCCTTCTTTATCTGCTGTTGATGCCCTTGTTGATGAAATTGCCCCCTAGCAGAAGAAAGCACCCCCCTGCCTTTCTTTGCAGCAGAGCACACTGTTCACTTTCATTCTTCTATCTTACTTCACAGATTCAATCTCACGGTAATATTATCCTTCATCTTACTTTGCCATGCTCCTTTTGAACCACAAGCATAAGATTGCTGATAAACTAACAACATAATATTTTGTATAACAAAATCTTTCTATTTGGATGGTATTTGGCAACATCTCAAAAATAGTTCATTTTCAAAATTGTTTGTGGTATTGGTGGCTACAAAGAATTTTCCTGTAGCCAAAGCGTCTTTTTCACCTAACTTCTTAGAAATTTCACATACACCATTTACTCAAAACAACAAAAAGTATCATGTGGCTTGCTGAAACTGGAGTGCAGTTGTGGTTTTGATTTGAATCATACAATAAAGAGGAGACCCATAAACTGAATTTAAAAGATCCCTCCTCCCAGCCCTGTTGGAGAAGTTAGCATTTATAAATACACATTTTTGCTTACTGTTTTTTTTTGTGGAATCCTAGCTTTCTAAATAGTTATAGTGCATTTCAATGTTATTCCTTACATCCAAGTTAAATGATAAGCATCAGTGTCACGCTCTTTGAGAATCAGAGAGTATAACATCTATTTAAAAGAGCTTTTAGGCACTGGTAAGTTTGAACACTTTTTCTATACCCTACCAGTCATATTCGTGATATCTACTGAAATTATTTTAAAGAAATACCCTTCAAAGCTGCATTTAACATATTTTTCTAATGAGGTAAAATGTTATCCACTTTAAAATGTTTTTACAAGTGGCAATATTCTAACTTTGTAACTGTTCTAAGATTATAACCATTTGCTATTAATCATCTTTAACACTGATTTTCTATTTTCTCCCTCTCCAGCTTCTGAACTGTACCTTGGGAACTATAAAAGTCAGCAATGGGCCAGTGTAAAACCCTATATTCTGACATATTCCAAATTTGATTTTAATCCAAATCGTGAATATGATCATGTTAGTTTTAGCCAATATTTATTAAAAAAATATGAAATGCATGTACAGTGCAGATTTGCAATTTTTAAAACACCAGGTAGAATCTTGAAGATCTTTTACTCTGACAAAACCACTTTTAAGTTTATTGGCAAGTTTTGCCTGATAATGAACACAGGATCTGGCCCATCAGTTTGTCCTCTGTTAGTTTTAGTGGTTCTCTCATTTTACCCTCTCCATTAAAGTCTGTTTTATTGCACTGAATTAGTAAAAAGCAGGGTTTTTTTCAATGATTTAACTTTCTGGTATAGTTCCTTTGCAGCTGTTCAGAGCAACATACCAGGTGATGTCTAGTTTTCTCTGCACAAAAATCAAATAGCAGAACCTTAAAACCACAAAAAGTGTGAAAAATCATTTGTAATGCTGAGCTCCTGGATGAACTGGTAAATTCGTGTCTCCAGCACAGGGCCCTTTCGGCAAAGAAAGAAATATTAATTAGAGCTGGGTGAAGAGGGAGTGAAAGGAGAGAATCTTAGAACATTTAGGACTCTTCTTTTGCTCTTACATTACTCAGCAACAACTGCATTTTATCTGCAAACCTAAATTTTAACAGTATTTGACTAAAATGCCACGCTGTGACATATCAAAATTCAACAGGTTCTGACCTATACTATCATTTCTGCTTATTCTCCAGTAAATGAAGAGATGCTTCATAAAGGGTTTCTGTCAATGGGGGTCTCTTAGCAGAGTTGCAGGCTCCCCAAGGGTCACAAAAAGGTAAGAACAGAAAGCTCCTCCTTCTCCAGGCTTTTCGCCACAGACCTTATTCAGCAAAACAATGCAAAAAAAGTAATCTGGCTTTCCAGGTATATAAAATTTTACAAGTTACTAGTATCCAATATAAATACATACAGCAAAAGCAGGGCTGGGAACAATTCTGAGCTTCACACATTCAGAGCTAATTTGAATCAATAAAGCTCATCTTCAGAGATTTTCTTGGTGTATCTGAATAATTTTACTTTTCTAAAAAATACATGTGTAACTTTCAGACATTCCAGGTTAAAGAGTTTCTACTCACTCGGCTACAAAACTGACTTCCCTTTTTTTTAGTTGGAAAAGTCCATGGAACAACAGCATAATGCAAGAATATTTAGTAACTCTAGAAAATAACAACTTCCTATGTATTTTGTGATGTATTTTCCAAGGCTTTGAACCACTAATACAAGCCTTGTGTCCGCTGCACTGGGCTGTAAATGGTATCCAGAGACGTGGGTTCATTTTCAGTGGAAGACGTAAGAAGAGAGCAATTAGATTCCAAGTTTCAAAAGCTTTGCTGGCATGCAGGGAACTTTGTGGGGGTATTTGAGTGACTGATTGGCCTGTCACTGCAGTAATGGGGGAAAGGAATAATGCTTTTTATGCTGTCCTAAGATTCTGGCACATCACATTAGAAAAGTCTGTCTGAGACCAGCCTGAAGCAGAGTCTTTGCAATATTTTCATCTGAGGGTGCCCAGTGAAGACTTGAAGGCAGATACAAAGTATGTACTGGGATGAAAGAGCCTTTTGATATTGAAAAGAGGTTCCCAGAATTATTTTATAGTCCTGTGGGAAACTTTCCATTGTCCCACTGAAAATCCTGCCAGTCCTTCCAATATTAAATAATTTTCAAATCCAGTAAACCCTTTTTTTTTTTTTTTTTTGCTACTGCTATTTATTTTATTTATTCATTTATTTACCGAAAAGGAAAAAGTATGGGAATATTCCATTGGGACCTATTTCATTGCCTGGGATGTTCCATTTTCAGGAAGCCTGACAATTTAATTCCAACAACACAAAGTATTACTCTTGTATTCATTACATAGAAGAGTGAGAGATTTTAATTTACTTAGCATAGGTCACAAAAATATACAAATACTATTGGAAATGAATAAGCATATTACTCTATAGCGTATACAAATATTCTTGACTATTGACTATTGAATTTTTAATTGAAGACAGCTTACTAGTATTGAATATGAACAATAAAAGAGGTGTTCCAATCAAAACATAGACAAAAAATTAATCAAAACATACCCAGAGACTTTTTCTCCCACATGGTTTTTATTTACAGACCAGGGAAAATATGGAATATAGAGCTAACATTGAAAAATATATTCCTAGTTTTGCCTCTGCCATTGCCTTTTTTGTTATGCATAATTCTGCTTATTGCTCCCTAAATGTGAAAAAATAATTTACCAAATTACTACTGTTCATCAAATAGTATCTGTGATTTAATCCAACCAAATCACAAAATTATCTTCAGAAATCTTCCGATTTAAAACACAAAACAGACAGATGTAGCCCCGTGACATAAAGTAGCTACCACAAAGAGACAACAACTGAAGGAAGCAATACTTAAAGCTCCATGAAGCTCCAAGCCTCATCACATTATGACACCAAAAATCACTAGGATTTTTCAAAGATATAGGTCATAAAATTTTGCAGAATACTTACCCTAAATCAATAACAGCTTGAAAAGTAATAGAAAACTGGTTCTCTGTTGTTGCTGCTAATTCTTGATTTTTTTTTTCCATGTATCTCAACTACTTTTTTTTTTTTTTTACCTGAATGCAATTAGGATACAATATGGGGATTTCACAAGAGAGGAAGGAAGGCCCAATGCTCCTGGATAAAAGAGTAATAATGTTTTCCAAACTCTCAAAAAGCAATGAAATTAAAAGAAACTACCTTCCCACACATCCACCCCTCACCATCGCCCCCCCATTTTGGGGAGTTTGGGAGTGGGGATGGGGTTTTGTTTGTTTTTTTCTTAGAAACTGCTATTCATAAGTATGAATTCAGTTTCAGGATTTTGGGAGACTATTCCATTCAATGATTACTTCGGATTAACAGTACCACTGACTATTATTAAGAATAATTACCTTTGCTTCTCCATATAATCTACATTGTCTTTAGTAACCAGCCCTGGTTCCTTTGTAAAACCAAGTCTGTATTAAGCCAAATCCAGCTCAAAATTAATGAAGCTTTCTCCCACCCTTTCAGCTCTTTTATTCTTACTATACAATTTGACTTTGTTTAAATTTTCCCTTAATTGAAATTTTCCCATGATTTAATTCCAGTTTCAGCACAGCCTTTCAGATACCCATACAGCCACTGGACCACAAGAATTTCCAATATTTTTACTGACATGCCAGGCTGATTTTGAGGCTGTCAAGACACCCTATATCACAGCATCTAAAGGAGGCCAATTCTGCTACAGCATGCATGTGTAAATACTCGCAGTTAGAATCAAAAGTAGATGTTTCCATATGGTAAAACAATGGTAAGACACACATATTAAGATTGCTATTGAATTATTCCACATATGGTAGCAACTAATTTTTACTATGACCTTGGCTATTTTACCATATTTTTAAAATACCTGATGGGCTTAGTGTACTTTTAATGCTAATAATCTAAGCATTTTTATTTAAAACTAACATTTTTCCTGTGTATTATGGTTAGAGGTCAAAAAGTATCAGAGGTTGGCTTGGAGTTAATATTTTAATCCTCTTCTACCTCTGAAGTTTTAAGGAAAAACAATTTTAATGAGTAAGTTCAGGGATAAAATTCTCTACTGCAAAATAAGCAGAATTAGCAATTTTTTTTAGTCTTTAGTATAGTTACCGCCCCCTCCCTCCCTCCCCCCAAAGAAAAAAAGGATTTGGATGGAATGTTTGGATAAACCTCCCTCACATCAAAGAACTCTTGGACTTCCTACTGCTGTACGACTCCTAACATAAGGCTTCTTGTGGAAAATTGGAAGTCTTTAACTTATCATAAGAATAGATTATGTTTGGCTCTGTGCATGTGACAATAACATTCTGTTTCTGGTCAATGCTGCTTTGGTAGCTGTGACTGGGCCACATGGGACAATGGTTGAAATTGCTCTGGCAGACGAGCAAAGGGAGGTGGTGAGCAATGGGAAAGTGTCATCAGATCACTGCACTGCACTGCACTGCACTCAGTCGTGGGGCCGCAGTGCAGGAAAGATGTTGGTAAATGGGAGTTAGCTGAGTGGAGGCCACCACTATGGTTGGGGCTGGAGCACAGGCCCTGTGAGGAGAGGTTGAAAGAACTGAACCTGGAGGTGTTGTTATAAAGTAGCATAAGTTAAGTGGTTTTGTGTTAATTTACTGAGTAAGGCTATTGGAGAAAAGACTGAGCATTTCTTCTTTTACGTAATATGTAGCCCAGCAAAGAGTACTTTATACAAGCAGGGCATTTATGACTGCAAAGAATACAAGGAGCAGGACAGAATCAACAGCACGTTCCATACTCATCTTTGAATTCATCGCTATCTGGAAACACAGCTTAAGAGAAATTTGCAGGTCCAGCCACAGACCACTGAACTTGATATGAATCTGTTGATCTGAATGCGCATGGAACAAGCCATTATTTAAGAAGAAATATGTGCTATGAAGTACTTTCAGATTTTTAGTATCTCTAATCTACTGTAGTCACTGCAGTCTTCTAAGCTCACAATCTAAATCATGTTGATCAGACAAAATCATGAATTTTCCATTTGCTTACCCTTGTGAATGGTGAGAGATATTCTAATTATCTTCAATAGCAAAATGAATTGTTTTATTGGAGGATATGATACCACTGTACTGGACTTCAGTCTACTGCTGCCAGACAATTAGAAATTTGAAAATTTTCTAGTTCTTCAACGTATTCATATTTAGGAAAATGTCCTCACATCATGTCGGATTATTTTTTTAATTGAAAAGCAACAAAGCAAAACAAAGAACCCATGCTGGAGTTTACCCAACCTCTTTCTCTACATCTGCCAGGATGAGGCCCACCTTCTCAGTGTGACAGAAATATTACTGAAAAATCAGTGTGCCAGAGGCTTTTCAAATTCCTTGTGGGATTCTCCATCAGATATACTGCTCTATAGTAAGAAGTCTGCCACATAGACTCTGGATTATGTTTAAAACATCTTAGCTGGAAGAGACCAAACAGTGTTAGAGTAGTCATCATTTAGAATAGTTTTGACTCAACTGCAGGGTTTTTTCATCTCAGACAGCCACTTAAAATCCATGCTGCAGGTACATTGTCTGCAATATTAGCCTGTCTGTCTAAGAAGTACATATATACAGACTATATAAGCACTTTCTAAATTTTTCAACACTTATATTACTACTTTTTAATAGCAGCATTATTTTACAACAGTTACATGAAAATAAAGAATAGATCCTGAACATCTTAATACACTGAGTACTTTGGGTATGTATCCTCTTATGATCAAAACCAACAAACATTTGGACAAGTAGCTATTAAATAGGACTGATATAAGGAAAAACCACAGCAACAGCTATCTAGGAAGATTAGCAACATTTCCTTAGAGAAAAAATATTATCCAGTCTTCAATTTATATACTTTTTTAGCAATTCTGGCATGAATATAAAAGAACTGTTCTTTAGTAGACTGGCAACTCTGCTAACCATCAAAAGATACTAAAGGAAAAAGCATTACCATTTAATGCTGCTTAGTCTGCTCAGATCGGTGACTGTGTGGGTGGTTCTTGGAATATGTATTTGCAAAAATATGTTTTGGATCAGTTGAGCTATAAGGAGATCAGTTATATCCTCCTGTGGGTTTTCCACTTTTAATATTCATTCTTGCTGCTTAAAGGTCAGAAGTTCAGTATCTAACAGCTTGGTGAAATAAATTTACTTGGTTGAGATAATTTCTGTCAGATACCTGCAAAGAAGCTGCTGCTCAGTGAGGGACAGATTCCAATGTCCTCATCCACAGCGAATAGGATATAGCATCTGCAGCAGTTCATGTACTGCTTTTGGACTGTGAGATTTTTTGGAATGAAAAACAAAATCAAAACTTGGCTTCAAAAATGTCCAAGTTGCAAAATTCTAGTGTGGATACAGACTCTGAAGCCCACTATATATTATAAAAGGCCATACTGCTTGATCATATAGTTCTGGTTTGGCTGAAAGTAGCTCAAAATGCTAAGTCGAGACAACGAGAAAGCTTTTCTATGGATTTAAATTTGGTCTGAAGGATTTGTTTTGGCATGTGCCTAACTGTGGTTCTCTAATATTTAGTTCATAAATTGAACTAAACACGTAAACTGAACACCAAACTGCCACATAAGCTAGATAACTGATGTGCGTACTAAAATATAGAAGTAGCTTGGTTTCAAAATGTTCACAGCAGCCAGTTAAGACCCGGAGCATTAACAGTCTTATACTAAACTGCTAATTTTTCAAATGAAGCACAGGGAACCAGATTTTTTTTCCCAATCTTCCTACAAAGAAATTAGCATTGTGTGATCTTGCTATACCTTCCCACGTATTTCCTCCATCACTTCTTGCTCCTTTCCATTCCCCTTGTATGGAATTGCACTAAATTTCAATGACAGACTGGACGTATACCTCTCCCTTTGTCTTGCTAATTGATATTATTGCCTTGAAGACCATTTGGATTCTGACAGGCTAATAAGCAAATCTGAAAAGACCTAAATAAAGCTATTTTACACAACAGGGAAGTTTTCTTTCTGTTTCTTGATGAAAAGCAGAAGGAAACACCATAAAAAGAGGAGCTATTTATTTAGTTGGCTTAAAGGAGTTCCAGTCTACTCTTGCTGAAACACACTTAGTGTCCTGTTAGTTTTTCATTTTCACATACCAGCACTGTCTTTTTACACTTTGGTTGAAACTACTGCATTAAAAGCATTGCTTGTGTGGAATTAAAAGGAGTCCTGCTCTTCAATTTTGAAAAAAAAAAAAAAAAAAAAAAAATCTGTACAGGGTCAGATCAGCTCTCACAGCTGATCTCCCTATTAAAACTTATTTTTACAGAGCAAAATTAATACTAATCTTGCTTAGGGCCTTCACCTCTCAATGTTGGAGGGCAGCATGTCTGGAACTACATCACAGCAAGATGCCTAACACACTTTTGATAAGAATCTCTGAAACTGATAATTTTGTCTTTGTGATGCCCTTTGTAAACTCATTCAGAGGAGTATGAACACTACTCAGTGGGAGATATTAAATTAAATTATTTCTATCTAAATATTCCAGAAATTAGTAAAAGTCATACGAGCAAGTGGAAAATTATAATATCGGTAGGACTCAGTTTGAAACCTAGATCTCAACTCTTCACATGTCTGAGGAAATTCAGACTCACTTCCTCATTTTGTAGTTAAAGATCGATGCACCAGAGCAATACTCCAAATATGTAAACAAGGGACCTGTGTACAAGTCTCTGCCATTTAGTTCTACCTTTGCAGTGAAATAAATAAATTAGTTTCCACAGTGCCAGAATTTCATGAGTTTTTTTCCTCTACATTTAATAAAACCTAATGGGTAAACAGACAATGGGATGGAGAGGGTATGAACAACACCAGATTATAATATGCCATTCAAAAACAACATTAGAAAGTCTTACAGGAGAGGACTTAGAACCTTATGCAGGAAGTAGAGAAGCAAATTCTCTATTATGTTGAGATGAAATGTGATTTTACAAAACCAGTGCCAGCAGGCAATCATTTTTGTATCTATTTTATCACACCATCAAATATGTAATTTTTTTTCACCACTTTATCATAGTAGTTTTAGAGCACCAAAACTTTACACTTTGCAATTGGTTTAAGCTCTCTAGGACCAAAACTTTCTAGTAGCTTCACAATAATTTGTATAATCTTGTGAATCATGAATAGAATAAGCTAACAGGTTTATCTACATGCCATGGCAAATCCATTTAGTATTGTGTACAGCTGGTTTTTCTTAGAGCTGCAAGTCTTGAGATTGCCAGTCTTTGTTTTGAAAAAAGCATTTCAAATAGTTTTCCCAAATACTCTAATCCTGTTCTGCCTTGTCTAAGTTAGGCACGGTGTAGCAATCAGCCCCACAGCCTTTATACACCAGTTACATTCCAACACTGTAATAATATATAAATTGTAGAGTAGTGTGTCCAGTGTTATAGAAGGAATGAATTTGTCCAGAGGCAAGGCAGATCTTGGAATCAGTATAATTAAAGGGCAAATGTCTAACAGCCATAGGCATCCACTTTGAGACTGAGCACCCTAGCCATCATAGCCTGCTTCTAAATTCTCACACACACTTCTAAATCCTCAGATGAGGAACAGAGCAGTCTTTTTTGATGGTTGTGAGCACTTTTCTTGAAAGGTTAACGGAGCTTGCTTTTAACCCAATTTATTTAAAACTGTAAAGATAAACCTCTCATAGTATTTTCATTGCTACATGCAGCTAATACCCCTAGAAGTATTGCCACTGACACCAAGTGTAGTGACAGAAATCTTTTTTTTAATGATCAGCTTGTACTACATGTCTATTCAGAATAGTCTGAATAGAATCACACTCTTCAGAGACTTCTCCAGTGCACTATCCTGTTTACACAATGTACTTTTAATCATTTAAGAAGTATACTGCACACATCATTCTTTACCATGAGATTTATAGTTTATAAACAACTTTAAACTATGTTTGCCCTTGACAAGGTCAAGAAGGGCACACAAACCATCAGCCACACCTTCAACTATAAAGTAGCTCAGATCTGTCATCTGAGTTAAAGAATAAATAATAAAGATTAATGAAAGTAGCTCTTAAACTACTTTCAACATGCATTCTATTTTCAGAATCACTAATGGCTGGCCATTAAGAAGGAAAACAAATGGTTTTTTTTTCTTTTTTGTTAAAGTTGTGTATTCAGCTGAAATTTAGACTCTGCTTAATACTTTTTCAAGGAAGTCTGCTGCTATGATGGAACCAACATTGTGATGAGGAGGGCTGCTATATGAAGCTTACTGAACAGCATACTGCAGAGTATCTACAGAAAATAGGATCATGAATTTGTGTCTTTAGAATATTTGTGGCTTTCTGTTTGCCCCTTATCCTCACATGCATGTCAGGAAAAAGCTTTCTTGCTATGAAACTCTTCACTCTTTCTCCTTCAATTAAAACTAAAACTTCAGTGGGGGTTGGAAAACACACAGAAATCAGTAGTAGCTAATCAATAAAGCATGTTCCCAGTTCCCAGGCTTGGATGGGACTTGGAGTAGGCTTGGAGTAGAAAGGTATGTATTACTGCCAGACTGCTCTATATAAATGATTTAAACCTCAGGAAGAAGATTTATCTTTCATTGCTCCAGGCAGGCTCTTTCCTGTGAATTCAGACTACCAGATGGTACAATCACCACAAACTTCAGTCACACACCTTGAACGTGGTTGTTCAAGGACTGCAATGACTCAAAATACCATTAAGCAACACACATTTACTCATGCAAATAACTGTGTGAAAAACCTATAAGTACAGGCAGGTTTTATATGGAATTTTCAGGAGTAAACAAGTGTAATCCAGGCTGGAATTCAGATTCATATGCAGCAACTATGTCAATAAATATGCCTAGTCAAATTAGGACACAACATAATAATATCTGCTATACAAATGGTAACATGAAATGGGTCATTAACTGGGATATAACACAAATCTATCAAAACAAAATTTATCAGAACAAAATCTATCCTTTTGCAGTATGGTGTATTTGAGCAGCTATGGAAGAAGAAAAAGGAGTGAAAAATCCTGGTTGCCTCTTAGAGCCCTGGACTAGAACATGGTCAGTCTGGTCAGCCGATTGGAAAAATATAGGGGCCAGGATGTGTTCAATGGGAACAGATCCTTCAAACAGCGAAGCTGCCAAATTCTGTTAAATCTCAATACGATATGTACAAATGTGAAATCTTAAGAAACTTAAATTTGAACAAAACTCCCTGTCTTTCTCACAGAGTGACAAAGGACATAATTGACTACCAAATTTTGACCTCCTCACACCCCTAAAAGCATGGAGTTAGTAGAATTTTTCAATACATTATCTACGTATCTTTAAACCCAGGTAAACTGGCCCCTCCGATGCTTCCTGAGCAATGGCTGCACCATTCTTGCTGAACATTTTCCAGAACAATTTAGGTTGAAGCAGACACCCCACACGGAAAATATTAACTGAAATTCCTAACATTTGGCAATATTATGAGCATGTGAAGATAGGTTATTATAAATATTAGGCAACTTTAATGTCCTTATTTCTACACGTGCCACCTGTATATTAAGTTAACTTAGACACTACCACATTACAGTGCTCTCTCAATAGAATTTGAAGAAAGTAAAGTACAATGAGATTCTTTTTACTGCTCAAAGATCTGTCTATGGAACAGAATCCATCAATTACCAATTTTTTTATGACTTTCTGTGCACATTAATGAATTCCAGATCTCTAGCAGATCTAGACCAGATTCAGAACAAGGACCTGGAATAGATGTGGGGAGTCCTGTGAACAGATCTTCCCTGCCTTCTCTTAGATGGCAATCTGGTAAAGCAGTCCAACTCAGAGGATCTATATTCATTAATGTCAAACAATGAATGCCCTCAAAACTGCTTTCCCTACAGTTGCAACACTATAGCATCTCATCTATTACTTATCAGAGAAGAGGTTATTATACTGCACATTTTGCTAATATTCACATATTTTTTATGGGAGAAGAGATTGGCAGTCTCCTGTAAAACATACATTTTCCCTTTACCTTTCTCTCATTTCTGTAATCATAACAAGTATTATAATCCACATAAGACCCACACAACTCAGTAAAATTAATTTTAAAAATCACATTATATACTGTTACCAGTCTATGAACTGCAGCACACCACTGAAACACGAAATAAAATAGCCTAAATTTTAGTTTGTGGAGCCCTTTGGAGCACCAGGTGGATGTAACATCAGACTGCAATTCTAGCTACTGGCATTCAGCTATATTTTCAAGTAATCTTCAGACACATTTGTTACTTGACTCTTCCACAAGTTTTCTTATATATATATATAGTCCATCTATGCACCCAAGTCTTTCATACATTCATCTTTGTGCAAAAATAACCATGACTTAATATTACCATGATTCATATCAGTCCTTGAAATGTCACAAGCAAGCTTGCAGGTATATTTCCAGCTTTGTTATATTCTTTCATACAGATTCGATGGCAACAGTTCTTTCATGAGAAAGGCAGTGAGCTAAAAATCGTCCTATGAGCCAGCAGCTGAACTGCACTGGGTCAGCCAGCACAGGAGTACTCCTATGAATCCAACAAATAACATTAACAAGTGAATTTCACAGTCATTTTTGCTCAGTGTATATTAAGATGGTTTATTACTCACATAAAAAGCCATGCATGTCATTTGGATAACTTACCTGTGGGTAGTGCCAAATTTACAATAATTTTTACAATAATTTTTACAAAAATTAAATTATAATAATGTTTCGTAAACTCAACACACAGTGGACATATTTCAACAACCCATCACTTGAAACATGAAGAAAAATTCAGTAAGACTATCAGTTATTTCAAGGAAGTCCATATCTGAGTTCATATTCTGCTATGCATTAGAAAGTATTTTTTATTATTGCTATAATTATTTTTTTCTGTGATTGCCTTTTGAAAGAGAACTTCTTATTCACTCCTGTAGAAATGTAAGTTTTGTTTGGATATTCATTCTAAGAGCTTACAATTTTAAGATGGCACTTACTATAACAGGTGATGGAAAAAATTCATCCCTAACTGTAGTTCCTAGTGCATGAGGGAAGAATTATGAGAGGAAAATCTCAAGAGGTATTATCTGTATGCACTACACATGTCCAACAAAGACTTTATCTAGGTGGGAAAAGAATTTTTTTCTGATCGTGACGGAGTTACTTCCCCAAGGACAAATTAGAGAATCATTACAGGTTTACAGGAGTAATCCCTAGCCCAGTAATAAAGAACCGAGCAAAGACCTCACTGGTAAACACGAGGGTGGAACACAAACAGAAACCTGATGAAGAAAATCTTCCAAAAGCAACACATCAGTTGGATTCCACAAAGCTAATTCACTTATTAGCTGCTGTGAAAAATTTGTGGTATGCTACCCGTTTGAAAGTTATTACAGCTTTTTACCCCTCACTACTCCCTTGCCTCAACCTGTGTGGGTTTCCTGCAGAGACAAGATCTCACTGTGCATATCGTGCTTCCTCTCATGCCAGAAACAAACGTGGATGAAATTAATATTGACCTAGGGATATCTCACAGTTTTGAGACTTCTGATCAATTCAGTTCTCAGTGGAAGCTCTTACTGACAAACATAGATATTAAAGGAAAACTGTGACAGGAATACAAGCAAAGAGTTTATCAGAACAGAGAAAAAAAGACAATTACTGTGTTAAATATTTCCAAATTGTACTCCTAATGAGTTTGATACTTGTGATACTGGTAAACTACTGAACTTATCTAAAAGCCTGCAATTATATTTTTTTGTATTTGTTTTTTCATTTCTTTAATATGTAATGAGTGTGAATTAGCCAGCCTTTGCAAATCTATTTCATTTTCACATGGAAAAAAGCAGGCTTCCTTCTGATGACAGGAACATTCCTTTCCCCCACCCACCAGTCTGATTTATTACTCCTACTCAAATGTCAGCATTCAGTTGTTTCACCTGGCTTCTTTTTTTAGCTATGTAGCAAACTGAAATCAGCCCCTTGTCAAATTGCACAGCTTGGCACAGCTGGGCCAGAATTTTACTACAGGTGGGAACTTATTTATGTGATTACATTTTTATCATCTACAGAGACTGCTGTTTTCCAAGACACCAGTGAAAAACTCTATATGGAGGGAAAATATAGCACGTCTGTTTTACACAGAAAAAAAAGAAAAAGAAAGAAAGATGCATTTAGTATTCCTTCAATGACTGCATCTCTGTTCTTTGGAGAAATGAGGCAACAAGCACCCCATTTGGGGTTCCCAAGGGACAACATTCTAAAGCAATTGACAACGCACTGCCTTGAGAATCCAAATGACTACACACTCTTGATGAGATTTAACATGCATGAATTACCACCAGAGAAAGCACTGAAAACTATTTCCTGACAACAAAGAAAGGAGTGTATTCATATACACGCCTTTGATCAAATCCACAAACGTATTCTCATGGAGTTATGCTAGATAAAGAACACTGTCACCATCCCCCCCCCCATCAAAACATATATGAGATTAAATTTTGAAATAGCAGGTTTTCAGAACTGGTCTGACAGAAACTAGCTAGTGCATCTATATTTGTTCTCCTGTGCAGCCCCACAGTCGCAGAGATGGTGGGTGCCGGCCAACCGTGCATAAACACAACTTCATCTCCCACAAATGTTCTCCTTCCACAACCTCTGCGCTGATCTGCCCCCTGATGCAAAGGTGTCACGTTGCACAGTGTTCTGTGCCCGAGAAAATATCACTGGTTCAATGCACAGAAGTTGGGTCTGGGTGACTGTGAACTGCAGCTCACTGAAAGCAGTCCTTTACCCGGCACCCACTGTGTCTGAGCTGTGCCATCGCGCCCTTTGTGCTAATGTCGACTTACTTTCAGAGATGGAGAAAAGGAATATCTGGCTTCCCTCCAGTTTTTAGGTCCCAAAAATGAGCAGACAGCCACACAGAAAGAAAACAAACATAAAATTGTACCTGAAATGACAGTACAGTTAATAATTTTATAAAAACTTACACATTTTATAAAATCAAAAAATTCACAATAATTTTTACTTGAGACAAGAAATTATCCTTTTAAAACTTGTCTTTCACAGAATCACAGAGTGGGTAAGGTTGGAAAGGATCACAGTGGATCATCTGGTCCAACCTCCCTGCTCAAGCAGGGTCATCCTAGAACAGATAGCATCCAGATGGTTATTCAGTATCTCCAGTGAGGGAGGCTCTAGAACATCTCTGGGCAATCTGGTCCAGTGCCTGGTCACCCACACAGTAAAGTTCTTCCTCATGGTCAGGTGGTACTTCCCATGCATCAGTTTCTGTCCACTGCCTGTTGCTCTACTGCTTGGCACCACCAAGAAGAGCCTGGATCCATCTTCCTGGCACCCTCCCTTCAGATACTTAGAGACACTGATGAGGTCCTGTCTGAGTCATCTGTTCTCAGGGCTGAGCAGCTGAGCAGGTCTCTCAGCCTTTTCTTGTAAGAGAGTCCCTTAACCATCTTTGTTGCCCTCCACTGGACCTGCTCCAAGAGCTCCATGTCTCTCTTGTATTGAGGAGCCTGGAGCTGGACGCAGTACTCCAGATGTGGCCTCATGAGGGCTGAATAGAATGGCAGGATCAGCTACTCAGTCTATTATGTATGTTTGTCCCTCTGCTCACAAACAATAACCCACTCCTCAAAACTAAAATACGGTTATAATCCTCTGCTAAAATTCTAGACAGAATTCAATACTGGCTTTCAGTTACTGTTACTCTAAAGCCCTTTGCAACTTTCTCACAACAAAAAAGTAGAAACTTCTAAACCTCAAAAAAGATTACAGTGTTTGAAAAACTTCTGACATGGCTGAATTAGGAAGAGTTAGAGGTTCCTTTATTTAATATGAGTTGTGATTTTAATTAAAATAAAATTGCATTCATTCAAGTAATCAGACTTTAAAATGTTGGGGATTCATTTACACATGAGTGAAAAAAAATTATTTTTAAATGACTAAAATAACCTTCATTTCTAAAGAAGGCTATACCATTTGCTCAGTTACCAGATCTGTGACGAACGAGCTGTCACTGAAATGTGTAATATACGATCTGCCTCACTGAGCATTTCCCTTTCGTTTGAGAGAGTGCCTAAATAAATGTTGTACTCTACTAAGTGCAGGGCCTGCACAGTGTCAAAGTCATGGCTGCAGTGGGCTCCTGATGGAGCCACTCCAGAGCCATGGCCCCTCTCCCTCCACCAGTGTTCAGAGTACTTGCTCTATTAATCATGACGACCTTCCTTGAACTGGAATTACCAAAGCACCCAATGCAAAAGCACTGTTGGATCATCTTAGCTGAAGGAGGAATGTCCCCAGCTCGCAGCAACAGGCTTGCCACCCTTAGAAGCACTCCCATCGTGGTCATCTTTGGCAGTAATGCGGCACAGTTACACTGTATGAGTAACTTGCTACTGTCCTGTTAACATGACTGCTCCCATTCGGACAAGCGTGGGAAACAAAGTGAACGTAAAACATGAGCAAAATTACTCAATAGCTGGTATGCCATTGCATTCAACTTTTCAAGCAAATCACTTCAGACCAGCACCTAACGCTGAAGTTCAGCTGTTCCGTAGTTTAAGACACCAATCATCTGCAAAAAGGATGGCTACAGGAAATACATAAACAGGCTTTTCATTTGCAGTCTCGTACAAGAGCAGGAGGGAATGGTGGATGACATATGATTACTTTCCCATAGATCAGCTAGGAGAAGGGGATTTCTCCTTTGTGCATTGCTCAACTGAGTAGGCTCCAATCAAGCTTCAAGGAGCATGCTCCGTGAAATACAACACCAAAACTGAACCAGAACTCAGACCTTCTGGTTGTACCTAATCAAAACACGATTCAATCAGAGAAACTAGTAAGTCTGAGGGCTAAATTCAAGCAGGCACCAAGACTGAGTCCATAAAATTGTAAATACACATCCCAGTTTGTATTTATGTCAGCAAATTTGCATGTGCAAATGGACAGCAGTGTGCATTTACCAATTATGTTCACACATGACTACCATCTTTGGCTCCTTTTGAAAAGATACCTATATTTCTCCTGATAAATCCTGGCCAAAGGCCTAGGTCAGTTCAAACTGCCTTAGCCAGACATAAAATACTTTCCAGGTGGTACTCAGTTCCTTGTAGAACCAAGCCTCAAAACAGGGAGTTCTTGTTGGAGTTTCTACAGTGAAGCTACTGATGGTTATGATGATCAAATAAGCAGTGCAGCCCAAAGGCTTGTTCACAAGCTTGAAGGAAAAGCACTGTAACTGCAAACTTGCACAGAATAACAGCTTATTTAGTTTCAGTAAATGAAGTGTTCTATCTAATAGATTTTTTTTTTTTCTTCCTCTGATGGGTAAATACTTACCCTATTACTAATGTGTGAAATGATCTAGAGCATTAGTGTTTGCTTTATGCAGTTACTTGCACAGACCTTGGAAAAACGACGGCTTCTGGCAAAATTTACTGGAGAAAAAAACTTCCAGATAGAGATTTGACTTAAGGCTGTTCACTGAGGAGTGGTTTGGGCAAGATCTTATTCCACTTTTGCCTTGCAAGAAAATAGGCAATGACTAGTAAATGAGTTGGAAATTATTACTATAATTAACATGTCTTCAAAGCAGCTGTTGGAAATTGTGCATGCAGCAACAAACTAATGAAGCTCCAGTTGCACAAAAACAAAAGGTCACAATGCCATGAGAGAAGCCATGGAAGAAGCTGTTTTAGAGAACTTTTCCCATATTGAAGGCAGACTCTGAAGAGGGTAGTGACAACGCCATCCTGTGCTGCATAGTTTCATTGTCTCGACAGTGAGTCTCCCGGTAATGAATGCCTGGTGCTGTCAGCACACACGGAGGCATTTGGAAGTCCTTGCAGAAAAAAAAAAAAGAAAACAGGAGGCGTGGGGAGGGGGAAGTTTAGGATGAATCTTGAAAAGCACAGCCAAAGTATATTGGCGACATGATGAGAGATTTGTTTGGTCAAGTCTTGATTTATTGTGTAAATAATCACTCAGCCAGTGTGCACTAATTGCATACAGCATGCTCTGAACAATTCAGCATGAATCCTTCTCAAATCATACGAGCTAAGTTCTGCACTTTATTTGTTCTCTCAAAAGTAAGATATTCCTGTGGGTTTCTCAAGAGCACTTCAATCAAATTTGTCCCTGCCTTCAAATTCCGTCTGCTTTTGGAGAATAAGAGAAAAACATCTTTATACAGATGCTCTCTGTTTACTTTTTTAATGAAGATATGAATCAAATCAATATTAAAAGTTTTAATTGCATTCTTTTTAAATAAACAGCTAAAAAGAATTAATAGTTTGAAAAGCACAGCACAAGCATATTGTGTACAGGTTTTACACAAGCACCCACGCACATATTTCTGCCATGACACCCACTATTCCACATCATTCCTAATTTGCAATGTTCTTGTTGCTGGGCCTGATCCAAATCCCCCTGCAATGAATGTACGTTTTTCAGTTGGTTTCAGATTGCCTGGGATTCAGTCAAGGCATTGGGGCTATAAAGAGCGTATCAGGAATGCTGCTCAGGAGGGGGAGGAGGATGTGAGTGGTACTTTCACAATGTTGATAAACAGCCAAGAGTACAAATGATAGCTGAAATTTCAAGTTGTATTGACGAGAAAGCAGGAACTGTCTTTCTGACTATTCTGATAGTTAGATCAAATTAACCCTTAAAGCCTTCTGAGAACTGCCTGAGAATAGAAGTCTGTGCCTATTAAATATCTGGTTCATTTCATTATTTTAGATTTCCTTAATTCATTTTTGTTTTGGTTTGGTGGTTTTCTTTTTTTTGTTTTTGTTTCTGTTTTTTTTTTTTTTGTGATCCCAAAATCCATTCTATCATTCCTGCCATGTTATAGCTCAGGCTGTGGGGTGAATCGCATTGGGCCACACTGAAATTCTTAAATGAAACTTCCTGGACACTAAGCAGTAACTTACTCAAAAAGGTTTATTTAGGGGGTGCTACTCATTGACCTCTGCTCCTTCTACCTTAAAGTGAATATCTGATTAATACCCTTTTATAAATCAGCATCATTAGCAGCCAGTGACAGTGGACTAACAGAATTTATCAGCCTCCCCATTTTCTGCTTTGAGTACTGCAAAAAAATAAAATTTCATCACCCTCAGCTTTTTCAACAGATATTGAGGATGCAAAGGAAGTCTGTAATGTGATGCTTTCATTTTTACCTCTTAATCTCTAATATTTGTCATAGTGCGAAAACACCAGATGTGGTTTTGCTTCTTTCTCTTACACCTTTAGTAATTTATTCCAGTGATCTGAGTATATACATGGAGGTAGCCATTAGTACTTACTCTGTCCATGAAAGCGATCCACTTGCATGAAGCTCACATGGTATAGCACGTACAGCCAATTTCACTGTAACAGATAGCATGCCATCTGTTAACTGCCCTGTAAGTCTGCAGTGGGACGTACTATAATCTTCTTTAAAATATCTCTGGGGTTACTTTTACCGACTTGGAAAGATAAGGGAAAAATATTTCTTCCTTTGGAAGTAACACTGCATGTATCTTTCTTTTATGGCAGGGCATGGGGCAATGCAAGGTATACATAAAGCAGTAGAAATTTACAAAATTAACATCACCTCCTAAATCTTTGTGATGTCTGGGACTGTGAAAACTTCCTAGTCTTGTGACAAGCACTTCCTATTCAAAACAAAGAAACAGTTAATTTGGGCAAAAAAAGAAAATAACCAAACTTCAATAGACAAATTATATCATCTCCATAATGCTGGAATTTTTCATTTGCTAATAGGAATATTTATAAAAGTGAAAAGTGATCAAGACTCAAATGCCAAGCTTTCATTAAACTATGTAAATAGTTAGGACATCAGGAACTCTTTCTGTATACCCTGTGTCCCCTCAGCCCCCCCACCCTCCAAGCAAAAGCAAAGCAAAATCAAACCCCACCACATCCTTTCTAAGTTATTTAGTAATTACACTAGATACTTTCTTTTAGGAAAAGATTTAGAGAATATAATTAAATTATTTTGTAAGCTTTAGAAAGCAATCATGAGAAAAACTTGCAGGACTGTGTCAAAAACTAGTGGTTGTTTTTTTGGGACAAAGCAGCTCTCACAGCAAAGTAACAGAATGATTCATAACTGAATGTTGACATTTCCCAAAAGTTTTCTGTTCCCATCGGTGAATCCAAAGACAGTCAAGAAAGCAAATCTCATTAAAAATTCCAACAATACCGAACATATGCCTTTTCCCTCTGGCTATTTTATAAAGCAATTCTCTCTTGCTTCTTAGGAAATGCATGTTTCCTTTATCACAGAAATGGACCATATCTGACATGTAGGTCCCTGATCCCTCCTACTCCCATCAGATTCTACAGGTTATAGTTAAATGAAGATAGCTGAAATCTCCCCTATGTCTGCTCTCATGCAGCAGAAGATCCCTAGAGCTGAAAAGCTTTACTGGAAGAATGAGTTCCCCCGCCTAGTTTCCTCAGCTTGACTGCAATATTATTGCTATACAAGCAATCCAAACATGCTCACATTCTTCTCATGAGCCATTAATCTGCTTGTCTTTCATTCAACTTCATTGAAAGATACAGGTTGTATTTTACAACACTTTTCATAAAATGTCATTACTGAAAGCTGTCTGAAGGCCACGCTATGAGTTTTAATTCAGTTTTTCTCAGCTTGGGTCAGTTGAGAAGCATTCACACATCTCTAACTCCATTAACTACATGGCTGTTAAAGCAAGGAGAAGTTTGGTTCATGTTATAACGTACGCCCTTTCAGATTTCCTTTAATCCATCAGAGAGGTTGAACACTGCCAGCAGCTTACAGCCCTATTAGGCAATATTGTAATTTTGACTGTTATCTTTCACTGTGAAAATATTCCACATTTTATGACACTGTCCATTATGATGCCTGCTCGCACCTGGACTTAAGAAATAACTCAGGAGCAGTAAATTAGGGTGAGATAAGGAAAGGGTTTACTGTGCCAAGGCAATAGTTGTTACAAGACGCGCGCGCGGAATACAGTTGTATCACATCTTTTATAATAAGTTCTGTCCAATCCTCTTAGGCCACGACTAAGTTCTCCCCCGGCACGCCTCTCTGGAATTGGGTCTGGGGGATTTTTGGGACCCCCTCTTCCTCACAGCTCGTGATGTTCTTGGAGGCTCTCCAAAGTTCTGGGCCTGAAGGTCGTTGTGTCTACATCTATATCTTCTTGTGCATATTTGGGGTGTTTTCTACAGTTTTACCTTGAAAATAAGATTAAACATTTCTACTGAATTCAGGGGTAGATTTGATGTGGGGAGCATAAGAGGGTTAAGGAATGTATAACTACTTGTACTACAGGGTAAGGGAACAAGGGCTGCTGCTTTTAAAATCTACTTCTACTACTTCTAAAACTTATAAAGCTTACAAAAAATTAGAAAAATAAAAAAACTATTAGGGCTTAAGGCATCAATTAAAAGCTGTCCAGAGCACTACTGTGGTATCTAAGAGATGTGAAACATTTTGATACGTAACAGTCACTTCTGTTGAGTAACTATTTAGGAAAAACATCAAAGTTTATCTAGCATTTAAAGAACAAAAAAATCAAGGTTGATGGTTTTACCTTGATAGGATATCCATCTTAAAGGATTCCTTATGGGCACAAGCTATGAGCATAGATGCCAATGCTGGCTCTCAGATTACCTTATTTTTAACGGGAAATTTAAGGAAGTCATTAACAAGTGATGATTTTATAAAAGATGATCCCTTTGCTTGAGAATGCCAGAGATTTTACAGCCTGTTTAAAATCTAGCTGGGAAATGTGTCAAAATGATTTTGCTCAATCTAACCACGAGATAAGCTGCAGAGGGCTGACTTCTTGTGTTTTGTATCTAGTAGCAAAGAGTACATGGGAGAGGAATAGGAGCAGGATTCCTCATCTCCTGTAGCCTGCGGACTTCCATAATGGCAGCAGTGGTTCCCTATTGTTCCACACCATAAGAAAGCTTTTTATTTCCATGTTCCAGCTCCTGCGGGTTTGAACAAGCTGTACTTCTGTATCTAAGAGGATGTTTTACCTTAACCAGCAGAGTCAAATCTTCAGGTACACTACACTGAGATTTGCAGTTTGTCAGCTGAGGATTGATTAATGAATGTCTTCTGATTACAACTTTCTTGTAAACATGAAAGAAACCCAAAACCACTAGGGAGCCCTGTAAGATATTGTTATCTAAAAATCCTCTGATCCTACATAAGCATTATTTTTTTTAATGTCTCTGAGCTAAAAAAAAAAAAAAAAAAAAAGAAAAGGAAAGCAAGCTGGTAAGAAACAGGGTGGGGGGAAAGTGTATCTACTGTTTCAGCATGCTTTATTTATAAAGTGTTTATAGCTCAGGTCAGCTCAGAGGTGCACATAGAGATCACTGTGAATCATGCAATGGCATCTATTTTTAAAGCTGTTGGGGAACACAGAAATATCTTGCATGTTTCCATCTGGAATTGTTTTTAGAAGTGCCATCTAGGGGAGCAATGCAGAAACCTGCTGTCAAAGAATAAACAGAATCTTTATGTAAGGCAATTAATTCTTCAATTGCAGTCCAATCTGTGAATGGCTGGTAAACAAATGGGGTAACTGCCAGTATAAATATTTATTTGGGAACAGAGGCAGCTTCAAAACAAGCAAAAGTTTGTCTCAAAGAGTTTCTGTGCACACTCTGCAGAGAAGGAGCATGAATGGCTCTAAGCAAATGCTCCTAGGAGCTCTACATGTGAATTCCAAATATACAGGAATATTTTAAAGACTTTAGTGTTATTAACAGTTCAGTGAATAGATCATCATGAGTTTTTTAATTCCTCCAGTGACAGTTAGTATAAGCTGTTATTAAAACAAATAAAGTCCAGAAAGCTATTTGATCCACATTGCTTATACTTCAAGATCCTCTAGATGACATGAAGGCAGTATTGCAGAGAGAATTTAAATGCTAATTACCAACTACCAGCTACAGCTATTTCACATTTTACAAATCTTAACTTTTTAAAAGGTCTTTATTCTAGAAGGGAAGATCTAAGAAAATAATTCAATATTTTTTCTTTATGGGACAACTTTAGAATAGGTTAATGTTTCTATTAGAAAAATATTGCCGTAACTTTGAAATTATGAATCCAAGAAGGAGAACATGAGAATGCTTCTTTTTCTAGTACAATTCAATTGCTTTGATTACAAGTAATAAATTCAATTACTGGATATGACATACGGATATGGTAAAATGTAGTCTTCTAAAAGGAAAAAAGCTGGACTATGAATGTAGATTTTTTTTTTTGTGTGTGTGTCCATATGGCCTATTCTGGACCAGCTCACAGGCAAAATAAGATGCACTCTAACTATGGAATAGTAGGGAGCTCTCTCCCTAAATGTTATTGAAATTATGTTTTAGTTGAAGCATTAGAAAACCACATGGTTTTAAAGCTGACATTTTCAACTGGCCAATATTTAGACCCTGCGGTCAAAGCACACTGTCTGGCTGACAATTGTGACATCCAGTGTAGCACTGGATAGTCACATTTAGCAAAAAGTTTTGCCAAGATACAAAGGCATATCATTAAAGAGCTTGATACTGCAAGGTTCTGGGTCTACTGGGAGTACAGAACGTGCTGTGTCTGCCATGGTTGAGGTCAAAACCCATAATTTTTTCCGTAGATACTGAAACAACTCTACTGAATCTCTTGAACACATAACATTTGCAAGGAACAAGTTTGCTCCACAAAATCTAAATGCAATATCAGAATCAACTAGCATTGGCCAGGGATAAAGTTAGCTGGCTTAAAATATAAGGACAAATATGAGGACATAATCTTCAAGCACTTCAGTCTCTGGCTATGTAACACATTATCTTTTCAATCTGTTTCTTCACAATATTTTATTTCTTATGTAAATGAGATCCAGCTGTTATCTGCAATTTACTTACTTCTCACAGTTCTTGTCTCACTTCGAAGCTTTCTATCTCAGTATACTTAAAAGCAAAGATAATTATCATAGAAGACAACAAAAACTAATACACTTTCAAAATGAATGAGAATTTTGAAACAAGCTTTACTGTGATGAGAGACTCTGAAATAAGGGCCACATATATCTGCCACACCTGGTGCTATCTACTATGCCTGGTAATTCAGTTATTGGTTGCTGATTCAATATACAAACTCTGCGTTCCTACTTTAGGATTCTGAATCCTCCAAAAAAAAAGCAGCAAAAGAGAACAATGCAATTAAATGCATGACATTCACAGATATAATGTTCAATCCCTGCAGGTTTGCCTTCTACGAGAATCAAAAACCAAAGAGAGGCTTAATTTTTTTTCCTTATTGTTTAAATAGTTGAAATTCTACAACAGCCTGTGCCTAAGAAATTAATGCCCAAGTAGAGAAATTTTGCCATTTTCTGCAGCAAAAATCTCAAATTATTATTTGCAGTTTTCCAACACAGGGACAAAAGAAAAACTTCTTCAGAACCAGAAGATACTCTGCTGTGGACAGAATCTCACAATGTTGGTTGTCACTGAACCTGACCTTAAAACAAATCTGCAGGACATATCTGCACCTTGACTTGTTACAGTCTGTTCCATTCAACGTACTGACTGCTCCCAAGTGACTGATAGAAGAAAGCAATAGGTGTCCTTGGCAAATAGTTGGTTGTTTAAGAATCTAAAGGAAAACTCTGGACTAGAAAACGTTAACTAAGTATCTTCAGCCGTTAGACTCTCTGGCCTGACAAGATATTTCCATTCGATAAGACTTCTGCGATTTTTACGAGGTGTGAGATACAACTGTAAACAATATCAAAATGCATAAATGCTTTCAGCCCTCAGAAGTTGTGAGCCATTGTGGTGGTTATTTTCAAATATAAATTAAATATAAGTGCATGAAATTACTTGTTATAAAGAACAAAGGATTGATATGTACTTTTGACAGAAAAATCTATCTACTGTCATTTTTAAATAGAACTAAAACTCCCAGAGGGAGGATGATTAGCAATAGCAAACTCCTCTTCACAAACATAACATTACTTCACAACATTCATAACATTTCTTGATGAGGGTTAACAAATAACAGCCTCCCAAACTTAGCAGAAAAGCTCTACTGTAACTTTTTCCTTCAGCAGAATGTCAAGAACATATTGTCTGAAAGCAAGACACTAGGTTAATGAATTTTAGTAACAGAAGTGTTTTGAAAGTCAGAGGTTTAAAACACTAAGCAAAATTATCAGAAGTTTACAATAAAAGTACTAAAGCAGCCAAAGATTTGTTCTTATGAAATAAGAGTATTTCTTTTAAGGTAAAGAATATTTCCTTTTTTTAATCTATTTACTGTTCAGAAAGACACATCCCTTTATTTTTTAAAAGTATTCTTGGAAAGTGAGAAAATGCTATCACTTATGGAACAGCTGATTCCAGACAGGAATACAGAGAATATTGTTCATGTCTTCCTTGCTTTTATCAGCTTTAGATATCCAGGGGGAAGAACTAGGGAGAAGGAAGATAATATTGAAAAAAACTGAGAGGGTTTATTTACATACTGCATGATGCATTGTGTTGATTTCTGCCTTGTATATAAATTTCGTTGCTATTTTGTTCTAAAGCTCTCATTTCTGGGAAATTAGGCATGTTGAAATTCATCATGAAACTGTAGCTATCTAGGAACTAGACAGTGAGATAAATATCTTTACCTAGTCCTAGTGTACCTTTGTTATATTACCCTGCATAAGGGTAATGATTGCTCCTAGCTGTGGGCTACGTTAATCTAATACTGTTAAATTACTATACAGAAGGTCTAATAAAGGAAGTTCTAGCAAAACCACAGATGTTAAATCCTGACCAAGGTCCTGAAGTGGGACGGAAAAGGAAAGTCTTGGAGCTTTCCTCTAGCACAGCAGAAAAAAATATTATCCAACATATTCCCCACAGTGTTTTAAAAAAATACTTGTGTAATGTTCCAGGGAAAAACACATGGTCACAGAGGCTCACTATTTCACCTGTACCTAAAAAAAAACAAAACAAAAAAACCAAAAAAAACCACCAAACCAAAAATGTGTCATGTCCAAGACTTTGTTCCTATTATACTGATATCTCTAAAACCCACCCCATGCCTAACACAACCCCTTCTCAGGAACCTGAAGACCACGCTGCTGTCTTTAAGGAGGAAACCAGAAACTCCACATCAAGTAGAGCACATGCCACTACAAAGAGGTTGCTATTTATTGTTATCTCTGAGAACAGACACATAAATTTTTCCAGTGTTGTATGACAGCAATGCTACCACTTGGCTGTATTGTGGGGCAAGCTACAAATCTGATGTTTTTCAGTCTATTTAATGACTGGTTTCTGAAATAATGAGGAGTAATAGTTTGATGACAACCTTTGTGCAAGTTCAAACAGCAAATGGAAATTTGTATGACCCACAAGAGAGGAAGGATCAGACTGGCACCTGGTCTCAATATGTTCAAGTAGTAGAGATTTGCACTCACTCATAGTGGGTCTAGAGGCTAAATTTGCAAATCCCTCCCCACTGGAAGAAAACTGTGTTTCTTATTTGCCTCTCATAGTATATTCTCCTTTAAAACTGGCCCCTAAAATGCAAACATACATTAAAGCACCATTGCTACTCTTTATTCTAGTCCTCACAGTTCTAAAAAGGAAGTCATACCTAGAACAAATAGTATGGAAATACAACTGGAACTGGAACAAAGACATAAACAGATTTTCCTCATATTTTATAAGAACAAATAGAATGGACATAACAGCAAATAAAAGAATGAAAAATTTCCAAGTGTTGTTAAAACATACTTGGAGAAATCCTGCCTTTCTGCAGTTATTTCCCACAGCAATTACAGAAAAATTATTTCCCTGTATTTCCTCTTTATATTTTTACAAGTCACTTTATGATTTTTTAAAAAGATGTTTGTCTAATAGCACCACTGATACTTAGTCCACACCCTAAGACAGTTTCCACTTTTTGAATGCCCCTCCATCCTGTTCCCAGAATCTTTAAGAACTCAATTTTTCTTTTTTTAATTAGATTTTCTATTCCACAAGGATATGTTCACATATTTAGATAGCCCTATGTCAATATTTCTCCTACTCTCTTCAATAAAAAACTGACAGTGGTTACACAATGACCCGACCCAGGAGGCAGGGTCAGAATTCAGATCCAGAGCTTTGGGTGTGTCTGTAGGGTAGCTCACAGCCACTCTTGTGCCTCACTGCTGCATTTTCACACTGCTCAGGAACAGGAGGAAAATGGTTCTAAAATTATAATGCAAATACAGCAGCACACATTTTCTAGAAACAATTACCAAACATCAGCTCTTCCTATATATTCCTGAAAACAGGTAACATGACATGAACAGCTAACTTAAGGTTTTTAATTTTTATCCAAACTTCCCAGTGAGCATGAGGTTTTCTAACAGTTCATTATCATTATCATTATATATGAAGTGTCATAATTTTTTTTTTTTTTAAATAGCCAACCTACAAAGGAGTCATTTACTACTATCATCTTGAGAGAATAGCATTTAGGTAAATCCCTTCTTGATAGGTTCACTGATCAGCACATTTTTCTGAAACATCCAGAGTGCTTGACTCACTATAATCTTACTTAGGTGATTAAAACAAAATTTTGTGCCAGTTTCAAGAAGCTTCTTGAGACTTTTTGTGGATTGTTCTTAAAATAAATGTCATGTAAAAGTTCATTCTTGGAATACATGTCATGTAAAAGTTTGTATCTTTCTGATCCTGTCTTTTTATGATGAATATCCCACAGAAAAAGAAAATTACATGCTTTTTAAAATTATTATTTGCAACATGGTACAGTTTTCTGTCCGTATAGGAGTTCAAAATGACAATGTAATAACAAAAATTCTTTAAACCACTTTTTTGTGCTTTATAGTCTTTTGTTTAGGGAAGCAAAGGTAAAAGGGCTCAGCAGGTTGGTGCACTTAAGTTATAATTGTTTTTCCTGGGCACAAAACCAAGAGCAAATAGCATAGGAATTAATAAACACCAGGAAGTAAACCTTCTAGCTATTGATTCACAAGCTACTTGTTTGTAACTTACTATCCAAGAAAAAAAATTAATGCTAGAACACCATAATTTCTGAAATATTTTTGTGTTTCTTTAAGAAAACACAGTTTTAACTTTTTAACGGAGAAAGTAACTATGTCAGAGTATATTGTTTTTTATTGCAGTAAATAAGAATGGTATATAATTCCTTGTTTGGCTGTATATCACACACTGCAGAAGCCATAAACACACTTCTTTTGACTGGATAGGGCAGTGATAATTTAATGAGAACTTAATTGCAATGAAGGATAGTTATTGCCCATAAAAACTTCTAATTTGCATAGGTTTGGAAAGATTGAAGGACAAAGCAGAACTAAAGTACATTTTAATGTACTTAAGCAAAAGCTCAAGAGGGAGTATTCAATAACATGACATGGTAGCATAATCTAAAAATACCGATAGACACAGTAAAAACAAGCCAAACACTTTGATTAACCAGAAGGAACTCTTAGTCTGCACAAATATTAAGCAGATTTTTCCCATTGGGAAAAGGCAAAAGGACATAACTGAGTTTCACTAACTGTTATCAATATCATTCTAAAAAGGAGTTTCATTTGTAAGATCACTAATTAAGAAAATTAATGGGAACAAGTGGCTTACTACCAAGACAAAACACCCCTAAATCAGCACACCACCATAATCTGTACAAGGCAATCCTGAGAAAATAAGGTGAGGAACTCTCTGGATCATTTACGTTTACTTTTAGAGATTTTGGAATATTTCCCATGGGCAATATCCAGAAATTTTGTAAAACCAGGAATTTTGACTTGTTACCGTGTTATCCTGAGCCAGCCAGCCCGTCACTCACCCAGGAAGATCTTATTCTTGAAGATATGGGAAACAAGTTTAAGACTGAATAGAATTAATGTCACTTGCTTCATGGCTTTATCAAGTCTTGGTAAATAAACCTTCCTTTTTGAAGAAGATCAATTTGAGCTAAAGGCTAAAGAAAATATGTCTTACAATTATAGTTGCCATGCCTAACTTTACCACTGTCTTGTCTTCTGACGAGGTTAAAAAAACCTGACATTGAACTGAAAAAGTTTAGTCTTTCTTCCTTCTCTTATCAGTTGATTGGTTGTTCAGTATTTTCTTAAACACTATTCATTTAGCAGAAAACAGTAACATGTTCTGCATACAGATTTTCAATGCAAAAAACATAGAAAATGTGGCCACGTAAATGCTTCCTTAGCTTAGTATTAGGTTCCAGGGCTCAACCATCCTCTGGGTGAAAAACCTTTTCCTGATATCCAAACTAAACCCCCCTGACACAACTTCATGACATTCCCTCGGGTCCAGTCACTGGTCACCACAGAGAAGAGATCAGTGCCTGCCCCTCCCCTTTCCCCTGGGAAGATGCTGAAAACCACAAAGATCTCCTCTCAGTCTCCCCTTCTCCAGGCTGAACAGACCAGCCACTCCTCATACGGCTTCCCCTCAAGGCCCCTCACCATCTTCATTGCCCTCCTCTGGATACTATCAGCTTAATATCTTTCTTATATTGCAAAGCCCAAAACTGCACACAATATCCAAGGTGAGAACACACCAGTGCAGAGCAGAGCGGGACAATCCTTTCCTTCAGTCGACTGGCTGGCGATGCCCCCAGGACACAGTTGGCCTTCCTGGCTGCCAGGGCACTGCTGACTCATATTCAACTTGACAGTGACCAGGACCCCCAAGTGCCTTTCCACAGTACTGCTTTCCAGCATCTAATTCTGTAACCTATACGCACAAACCAGGGTTGCCCCACCCCAGGTGCAGAATCCAGCACTTGCCCTTGTTAAACTTTATACAGTTGATGATTGTCTACCCCTCTGATTTGTCGAGTCTCTCTGCAGGGCCTCCCTCCCTTTGAGGGAGTTGACAGCTCCTCCCAGTTTAGTGTTGTAAGCAAACTTACTTAGTATTCCTTTGAGTCCTGACTTCAATTTGTTAATGAAGATGTTGAAGAGAACTGGACAAGGATGGAGCCCGGTTTTTCCTAATTTTTTTCCCCATATTTATTCTCAAATATTCCACATTCCTAGACACTGGCCAATTTGGTTTAAGGCAACTGAAAAAATTTATCTGGACCACGTTCTCTCAAGATTATAAGAAAGGTATTTAATTACAACATAAATAAAATGGACCTTAAAGAGGAGGAAAATGTGCATATATCAGTTTCATGTGATGGACGCCATCTGACATAAGTGGATCTGCAGCCTAGAAGTAGATACCAAAGCTCTAAAAAGAAGAAAAATAAAGGCAGACACATTCATCAACTTTCCTAATGCCAGTTTATACAGTTGTTTATTTAGTTCCTAAGAATTTTGTTCAGTCTCTTAATTTTCCCCATGCTTTCTCCAGGAAGTTTAGGGATGCAAACGCATCTACAAGTGGTTACACCCTACAAGCTGACAAGACAAAGTTTTCTGTGCACAGCATGTTCTCCGTTGTGGACCCAGCCCCTGAACAGCTACTGCTCCAACACCTGGGAACTGTGGAAGCAGCCTCAGCTTCAACAACCATTCATACAGAGGAGAGATTTCCATGTAACAAGGGCGTATAAAAAAAAGACAGATTTACAATTCCCAACTTGGAAGAGCACTGGATACTCTTATGTATGCCAGCACAGTTCATTTGGGTCAGAACTTGCTGCAATATAGATGCCAACAAACAGCAATATGTTTTATTTTCACATGAAAAGCACTCAGGGTGTTAATTTCTTTCTTCTCCTTTTTATCCTCCATTTACAACTGAACCTTCTTGCTGAATGATCCATACAAACAAGAACAACCGAAGAGTGAGAAAAGATACTTTTTCATTCAGAGAAATCTGGGCAATCTTAAGTAAAAAGTTTCTGTGAAACTGTGAAGGTCCCATAACAAGATTACAGGGGTCTGAGCAACCCATGCTGTTACTGTGACTTATGCTTTTGGAGTATTTGGCCTTGTGAGTCAGTACATTTTGACTCCAAAGTGTCCTGACGGGAACTAGTTTATATGGGAGTAAGTTAAAGATTTTTAATCCCTTCATAATAAACAGTGTTTGGGACTAATTGTTACTGTTTTCCTGAGAGGCTTTCGGCCAC
This sequence comes from Oxyruncus cristatus, assembly GCA_013399855.1. Classification (NCBI taxonomy): domain Eukaryota; kingdom Metazoa; phylum Chordata; class Aves; order Passeriformes; family Cotingidae; genus Oxyruncus; species Oxyruncus cristatus. The sequence goes on from VXAY01000172.1 coordinate 720,411, forward strand.
TTCTAATAGAAAATGTTAGTAGTTGGTGTTTTGAGGAGGTTTTAAAGGCACCCCCCAACCTACGGAGAGCTTTTTAGCAAAAATCTTTCTTTTCTTAACGGCACTGTCACTGCCACAGGAACATACTGTATCTGTCATTGCAAACCCCTGACACCAGATTTAACCTCCTACACAAATACGCATTGCAACTGCTGTTTTGCCAGACAAGACATAACTATCCAGCTAGCAAGAGAAAAACATTTAGTCTCTTAATTGCTTTCTGTACAAACTGTATAATTAGAGATTTGTTCTGTAATTTGGTAAAGAAAACAAACAAAAGTATTTGTAATCCAAAGAACCCCAAACAGAATAAAATCAAAGCAGGAATGAAGGAAATAGGGGGGTGTGGAGATGGTTGGGGAGGGGGTAGGGGACATGAGGTGAGGAGAGGGGGAAAGGTGGTGTTTTAATGTTTTTCTTCATTCATGAGCTCCATGCAACCTGTTCTGGACAGAGCATGATAAGCTGCACTCACAATCCATAATTTTTTTTTTTTTTTTNCCCCCCCCACCAACCATAATTTTTTTTTTTTTTTTTTTTTTTTTTTTTTTTTTTTTGTAAGATGCAGCACCAAGTACACTTCAAATTTTCCTTCTCTTCTCAATATAGTCAGTAAGAGCACTGAAAGCTGGGTTCAGGACCTGAAAGCCAGAAGCACCCTTTAAATGTGCAAAAAGCTGTTTAAGGTCAGTGGCACAGCTACCTGAGGTAGGAGGGTGCTGAGGAACACCCTTGCTAGCTGAGGGCTCAGAGGAGGAACACGACAGAACCCAGCACATTTAAAATGGTGCCTAAAAGGCCCAGTCACAGAGAGAGATGATTTCCCAAGGCTTGCAGTGCAGCACAGATGTACTTCAGCTGGCAGCCCCAGGTCACCAGCTCCAGCCACAGTTTCCCGCACAGGCACTCAGCCCTGCTGCAGGGAAAGCGGTGGCACCAAGGCTACCACTGACTGTCTTGGAACAGTTACTTTTGGGTATTTTTGCCCCCATGATGAAGTATTCCGGTAAACAGCCTATTTAACTATTTCCAGACTGACGTGCCTGTTCAATTTTCTATAGGTTTGGCAATTTCACTGTGAAAACAGATTGTATTTTGCTAGGTATACCAGATGCCAAAGCAGCATGTTAACGCCCTTCTCAGGAGTAAAGACAGCAAAATGGAGACATTCACTTTGCAGTGAGAAGAGAACAAAACAAATTGAACTGAAACATGTCCGTTTTAAAAATCAACAGCAGGCAATGAACAGTTTTACTGGTATGAAACTGGAATGACACTTCCAATACTGAGTAAGTGCTAAGCACATTTACATCTGTGAAGTGCAATCATATGTGACTTCAAACTGTGCTGGTTAGGAGAGGAAAATTCATACTTTATTGTTTAGAAAACATGACAATTTTTCTTCCCAGGGACAATGGTGTTAGCATTGAAGCAGGGAAAAGGATGAGTAAAACGCCTAAAAAAATTTTAAAAGAATAATTAAAAAATTATGTTTATTGATAATACTCAATAAACTTAAAACATATGGTTACAAAAAATGAACCGGAAATTTCCTTTACTTTTATAGAAATATATATGAAACAAACGGCGAAATGGAGAGTTATCTGGGTTTTGTGGCACTACTACATATCAGAGAGTAGAAACACTATCACCTTGGGTCCAAAAGGGCAAAACATTGACTTATCCAAAATGCAGTAGAAACAAGCATGACTAGAAGTCTTTTACTTTCGTTTTGTTGTTAAGATTTTTAGGGAAGGATAGGGGAGTGCACAGAGGAAAGGTTATTTATAAAATCAACTGATTTTACAAATCTCATTAATAAAACCTCAAATACCTCAGTGGTGAGCAATTACCTTTTGTCAAATAGCTATTTACACTACTGATTTTTCATTAAAAAATATAATAACCACAAACGGAAAACCAGGACAGCAGGAGCATGGGAAAGAAGTAGGATGGGATTAGGTTCTGATATTGAAGTCTTAAGCTCTTTCTCTGTCCAGATGGACAGCCTTTTTATCACAGAGACAGAAACTTTCTCATGTTGTAATATTTTTCCATTACTCTTATGGCATGGTATTACCCAGAAATGGCTAAAACACTCCAACAGCACTTGTGCATGCAAGAAAGTGCAGGACCATTACTAAAGAAATGCTATGTTTTTGTGAGAGCTGTGGGACCAAGCTATGAAAAGAGAGCTCTACCATGCCTAAAATAAAATTAAAATAAATTACAGAAATAAAAAATAAGTCAGAAAGAGCCTGGTCTATCTGAAGTGGATGACAAAAATCCTATAGGATTTTGGTCAAAACTACTAATAGTGGCTTAAAATGCTGCTACAGTATTATGATGTGTCAGAAACCTGTATTCCATACCCTCACTTTAAATTCTCACTGGCCTATTTTGGGATGTCCGGAGATTAAACTAGACCTTACCAAGTCATACGAAGTTATTTGGCTTGATACAGAAAACGGTGGTGGAAATACTTACTTATGAAATACTTACTTATGCACTGATTTGCTCTGGACTAATACATAAACGAAGGGAAAAGCTGCTGCCACACAAACACAGATTCAGGAAGTCATAAAACAAACAAATGAAAAACCTAAAAGCCACAGAGAAGAAATGTTTTTCACTTTTTCCTGTACCTGTGCTATATGTCTCCCTTTTAAACAAGAAGAATTGGAGACTCACATCAATGAGGAAATTTGATGTGAGTTTCCATTTTGACACTGAAAATTTAGACACCTATTTATAAAGTACAAAAATTAACCTAATACAAGAGTAAAATATTTCTTAACTGTTGGAGCCAAAGGACAAGGCAACACAGCCTTGTCCATAGATCCTTGTTGATGCCTCAGTGACAGAGGTATGTTATTGCAAAGGGCAAGCCAGTGACTCAATGCAGGGGTAACTGCTGAAAAAAACAGCATCATGCTTACATTGTGCTTACATGTCGAGGAAGCACAACGGTGTTTCAGTACTTTCAGTTCTTAAATACTCAGATTCAGAGTTTTAGTCTTCAGCACTTCCACAGTAAACAGTGCTTCATGCCTGGAGGTGTTTGCCGAAGCCAGTGTGAGGCAGGGAAAACTGGTCTTCTGGATAATAACCCTCTGAAAGCTATTGTTCCAGCTTCCAGAAACTGCAAACTATTTATGATTAGATGTTGATAAACTACATGTAGATGCCTAAAATAATGACTTTAACCACAACCACTTGCAGGAAAAGAGGAAGTGTGTTAATGACCTTAGAATAATGATGTTGTTACCACACAAATACTTAATAATAGGACTACAAATCTAATAGTCTTCACTCTATTCCCAAGGGAGCTTTACCTTCCAGAGACCAAGTTATGGCTTGGCTTAGGATTTTATTATTGTGGAAAGTGATGGGACACAATCAGTAAGCACAAAGGGTCAGGAACTAGAGTTTCACATCATGTCCACAATAAACTGCACCACAGAACACATAATCTGGGTTTAACTGAGATACTGAAATTAGTTTAGTAAATACGCAGTGTGATTTACTACTGCAGTGTGAGTCTTTCTATGTGACTAAACAGTAAATTAAATAATGGTTTTCTTCTGAAAAGACATCACTTATAGTCACCCATAAAAATATTGCTGGCTTTCAGCTACACATGCCCATGCTAAAAAAAAAAAAAAAGACATTGTTGATAATTAAAAGATTAATTTATCATATTTTAAGCATTGCTTCGCTTTGTATACAGTACGACATAATGGGTTTACAATGACAAGCAAGAGGGTAATGTGGAGGCAGGACAATGGTGGGGTAGGACAGTGATGTGTCAAACATTTCAGCTCCTTGTACTTAGAAAATAAGAAACCACAGTGTCTGTGGCAGACAGAAAACGTCTGAAAGGCTACAGAGAAATGAGAAAAACAATAGAAAGTCTGTAAAAATATCACTCTCTGTTTTCTCAATTGAATAGTATATGAGAATACTAGAAATATAGATCACTTCCGCCATATTTCCTTTTCACATCAGACTGAATTACCACAATGTGAATTCCTAATGTTAAATTTCATTATGAATCTAATCTTTCTTTTGCAGACCAGCATCTACATTAACCACATAGACTTAAAAATTAAATGATAAAAAAAATTTAATGATTAGCTAAGCTGATCATTATTAACCAAGCTTACATTTGTTGACCTATACTGTTGCTGACTAGTTTGGGCTCCAATTTAGCAGCAACAGATCCCTTTGTCTATGGTGATGGATCAAAGGTCACACTAACTCCAACCATGTGGAGCCTAATGATAGCTAAGGGAGACCCATGATGAACATAAAAATAGAACTAAAGATAAACGCTTTAATCACAAGTGACAAATTACATTTTTGATGTGTCAAGTTCAATATTAATTATTTTCAGCTGCTCTGCTTTTTCTTTTTTCTTAAGGAAACTGCAGCAATCTGTTGACATGCCTGGAAAAGTTCAGGTGCAAAATGACCTCTGTTCAGTTTGCAGATTTACAGGAAACCATATACTGTCCTTGCAACATTTAAGTACTATGGCCTGTGGAAATAGTGCAGCCTGTTAAAAAACATAAGTCCGGAGATGATACCGCTCTTCTCCCAGTTTTAGAATCAGCTAAATCTTCTACTTTTGTTTTAGACACGAAACAGACAAAACCATCAACAGTGCTCTGCCAGCAGAGAATAAACAATCGTCTGGAAAAACATTTATAATTAAATAACTTTTCAATAAATTAAAAACATTAAACAAATCATACTTTCTTTTCCACTTTCCCAACTAAGGTGTCCCTTCAATATCAGCCTGAGCCATCCATTCCCTTACAAAATTCCCTTATATGTTTCACACATTTTTTGCCACTTTATAAATCCATTGCCTACTCCAGTGTTTTGGAAAACATCTTTTATTCATGGTAGAAAGCTAATTAGGCTGTAAAAATGAATATGTCCAAAAATTGTTTGATTAGTAGGAGGAAAAAATGAACAACTGTAATAGCTTAAAAGGCAACTGAGGAGTGCAACTTGACAGATCCTCAGCTAACAGTTTTTTTCCTTGACCTTTAAACTGAAGAGTAAACATTTTACGATCATTGCATAGAAATAATGATATTTAATCTGTTGACCACACGTGATGAACTAATAGCAAACAATCAGGGAAGAACACTACGGCATTTCAAATACTGAGTTATATGCAGAATCAGTTAAAGCTTTCCATAACTAAACACAAACCAACTCAAAAGATATGGTGATCACAAATGAACTCTGAAAATACTCTTAATACACTTGATATCTGCCTGTGATTACTAGCCTGGGACCTCTTAAATTATAAACATCTGAGATCACTACTTATCTTGATTGCTGGAGACGGCAATAGTATGAAACACAAGCACTCACGTGAAAATGAAAAAGAAAAAAAAGGAGAAAAAGGAAGAAAAATGAAAAAGAAAAAAAATTTAAAAGTGGGGAAAAAAATGAAAAGAAAAAAGAGCAACCCTAAATTTAAGAAGAATTAGGTAAGGTAAAAGCTTTGCAGCAAAGATCTACCAGCAAAAGCAGCTGGCAGCACCATGAAAGCCATTGCACTGGGAAAGAGGCCAAAACAGAGAATCATTCTGTTGATACATGTTCAAAATGAGATGAATTGAAGGGCCCAGTGGGCAGGCCTGAAACACATCTATTTATTTTCTTCTGCTAAAAAGGTATTTCTGGAGATAAGGAAACATTTCATAAAGCAAAAGAAAGAAGCCCAGTCAACCCAGCAGATCTATGTCGCTGGGGAAAATTATTTCAATCCTTCATCTCAACCAATGGCTTCCAGGACTGGGATGCAGATGTTATCAATGAAAAAAAGGTTGGAAAGGGGAGATTCACATGAACATCTTTGAGCTATTAAGCAGAAGGGCTGTGTTAACGCTCAAACTCTCTGTTTTCCAGCTAAGAGTTAAACACCAAAACTGCAGTGGCTAATGAAGTGGCAGATAGAGGAAAAGAAGGGTTTCTGGCATGCCAAGGCAGATGAAAGCGGCTGCACCACAGTATCAGAAGCAGCTGAAATCTAGTCTTGATATCTAGCAGGGTCTGACAATCCCAGACTGCAAGATGTCCTTATAGAAGACAGGGAGCAACTAAGGGTCTCCAGTAAAGCTGCACCAAGGCTCCATAAATAGCACAGTTATGTGCATGTTACTGTGTTTATGTCTTCTGCTACTGGGTGTTTTGGGTTGGGTTTTTTGGGGGGGGACCTCTTTCATGAAAGAGTTTATAAATGGAGAAAAGTAGATTATTAAATACCAGGAAGTTTAGTGATATTTATGAAAGTTTATGGTTGCGGTCTAAGCCCACTATTTACTACTTAGTCTTTTAAATTGAAGTCAGGTACATTGTCAATCAAGTTCTGGCTAAAGTGGTTACAGAAGTACCAGACATATGCTAGGTGATGAAAAGACAGTCACAACACTATTCTCTGGTTTACTACACTAATTGATTTCACTACTGACCTGAGAAAAACCTATATGTATTCACAACATGACAGGGTATACATTTTTTTCTTCAGCTGTATTCAGAAGCAATCAAAGCAAATTATCTTTTTCTCAGTGGTACCTGACGAACATTCATGAAGAGAGTACTTGGAATTATAAACTGGATATAAATGAGTCATCACGCTTTATTGCATTAATGTATGCATGTTTTCAGGGACTGACCTTTGGACTGACCTGTCAGAGGTACAGCCAAGCCATCAGCCACTGACAGGCCTTTACTGAGGGAGAAAAATCTTTGTAATAGCACAGAGGAATTTACTAATCTGACATCTAGTTTAGCAGATTAATCTTGGATTTTCTTTGATCATGCCTTGCAACAATGTGCAGCAAGGCAAACCAATCAACAATCATTAATTAAAAGAACAATGAAGAGCAGAGGCTATTTAGTTATGAATGGCACACACTGACTGAACATTATGAGTTCTCAGATGAAAGCAACATTTCCTAAATGACACAGATCAGTACTAGATAAGCTTCAAGATAGCTGTACCCTGTAAGAGGGAGCACTGAAAGAATGTTATCACAATCCAGAGAAAAAAGCAAAATGAAACTAGAAAGCTGCCTTTGGGACTTGGTTGAACCAAAGCCCTGCAGTGAGATTGATGCCATCAGGCTTAAGAACACCAGGCAAGTCCTACAGTGGGCACTCACGTATTGCCTGCAAACACTAAGGTTTGAAAATTCTGATCTCCTAAAACACCTAAATAAATAACAGTGTGACCTATCAAGCTGTCCCAGCCTTTCTTAATGTCAGATGATATAGTACTGCTTGCTTACACAGTAGGAGGCTATCTCAAATACATAGATAGACCCAGATGTTTAGCTGGTGTAAGCTCATTTTTTTACTGAAATCAGGAGATTTATATTTCTTTACACAAGCCAGAAATGTGATCTTGGATGTTCCGCCACTGAATTTTTTATTTCTTGTATTATGTAATGCAGAAAGTTGAGAACTGTTGAAAAGTCGTTACCCTTACAACAACTGACTGAAGGTACGACCTGGCTCTGTTTTTGTGTTGTAAACCAGGCTTATGTTCCTACCTGTATGACATTATAAAGAGTGACTAAGGTTTAATTATTCTGGGAACCAAAGTTAGTATAAAACAAAAGTTAAATGCTCAAGGGAGTTTTGTTTTAATAGAAAAAGTATAAGGAAGTTACAGGTGTGTACCAGCTTAAAACTTTATTACCTAAATAATTGCATAATTATACACTCGGAAAATTGTTTTATGCAAAAAAATACTTTTTAATGTTTGCACAGTTTCTTGTGCTGTTCTAATATTGAATGAGATATTTATGGCCAAATGTAAGCAGATCTTATAGAAGTTCAAAGTACTTATTATTATTATTATTCAAGGTTTTTCTCAAAGCTCCTTGGTCAACAGAGTGCAAAGGTGACCAGGGAATGCCTCCTGAGTGTTTAGAGCAATGAAGTAGCCTGGTAGGTGGAGGGGCATTCTGGCACCGTCAAAATTGCAAGCCAAAACCGAAAAGCAGCAATGAGACTAACAAAGAAGAAATTTCTGGTCGTCCACAGCTATTCAGCTAGCAGAAAAAGGACTAACAGAGCCAATGGTTGAAGCAAAATCAACAATGAGGTACACATTTCAAAAATGTGGCTATTTAAAAATCTATCTAAGACAGCAGAGATAGTGGACCAACCATAATTTTCAAACAAGGATTAGCATTTTATAGATGTGTTACAGCTTAAACAGAAGCTCTTGGCTCCTTGGGTCAGATTGCAAGCAAACCTGTTTCACCTTGTTAGGCAGAAGATCTGAAGTAAATACCTATCTCTTCTCTTCCAATATCTATGTGTATTTGTCTAATTTTGATACCATTTCTAGAGCCATACTATGAAATGGGTAGGATGGCATTAGCTTACTTTTGTCCACTGTTCCTACATCCAAATAAGGCTTCTAGGTATCAGGAGATGTAAATAGATTTCTCTTTCAATAAACTGTAACTTCTCCTTTTTGATTTTTAATTATTGTTAAACTTGAAAACTGAGTACACATTTTTTGCCTCCAGATACTTTCATGTGAGGGTTAGCCAGAGTGATCTTTAGTCTGGATATAAAAAAAAAATACAAAAATCTCTGGATTTAGTCTGGATTTAAAAAAAAAAACAAACAAAGCAAACCAAACCAAAAACTGTTGTTCACTTCCATTGTGCTTAAGGAAAAAGTGCACTAATTTGAGTTACAAATCATAAACAATCTCTGGTCATAATAAAAGCAATTCTATTGCATCTCTATTATGAAGCCATCGCTTCACATGGGACATCAGCTCATGTTTCCAAACATGGATACTTTGAGTGCTGCACCTAATCATCCATAAAAAAAGATGAAAGATCCACTCAAAGACATGAAATCAGGGCGAGACCTGTTTCTTGAGCTCTTAATGTACGATGTAGGATCATATCCAGGCACCTTTGTTCTCTTCCTTTTCTTCCCAATCTCTTAATACCTACGTACGCTTACTTGCAACTGGTCCAACTGAAAATACCCTCTGGTTTGAAACCAGGTGAAAGCATAGATTCACACCCTTAGCTTCAGAGCAGAACACCAAACTCTGATGCCATGAATACTTTTCACTATAAATCTTTCAGGGTAAAAAGAATGTGCCTATGCCTGGAAAGTGATTTCCTAAGAAATGTTTATTTAATTTCTGTGTCAAGCAGTAAACTGTGCAGTTTCCTACTTGCCTTTGAGATCATTGCCAAATATAGTCTAAAGCGTGAATGGATAAAGTTGATGAAAGCAGTTTAGACGAAAGAACAAAATTGCAGACCAGAATATATTTAAGGCTATAAAATACAGTATTTCTGCTATGGAGACCATCTAGAGAGTATCTACTGTATTGGTTTAAACCACGAGATACAAGAAAGTGCAGAAATGCCAAATGTGACTGATACGACTGCAGTTAATTTCAATGTGCCAAACCTCAGAAAGAGTTCTCTTTTAAATTCAGCTGCAGGTCTGGCTACATCTCACTGCTTCTCCTGTATCTAATACAGAGAAGAACTGGAGAATGGGAAAGGTTTTGTGGCCTGGCAAGCTGCCATTATTTCATGAGCATTTCTCTATACTTTAAATTATAATTGACTCTTGAAAACTTAATTTCATTTTTTGTTAGAGTAGTTGTAAGAGACTTTTCTTAATAGGACATTTTTCATCCATATGAAGGTGCAGGCTATTTTTTTCATGTCAAGATTTACCTTTATTGAATAAAAATAAATAGTTACATTTCAACAAACTCAAAGAGGGTAAATTTTTACCCAGACTCAACACAAAGCAGTTCAATATTTGTCCCAGGTAGAACTCTATATTTTTTTTCCTAAACCATGTTTTGAGTAAAGTTTAATCATGAATGTTCACCTGAACTTCAGCAGCCACTGTTATGAAAACTATTTTCTTACTTTGGAAGCTTCCTGTAAATAGTCTATATTTTCCTGTGAAACTAGATACTCCAAATACCACAGTTCTGAAACTCTGAAATCAAAACGGATTCAGAGATCATCAGCAGTGTTTGCAAGGAAGATCCCTATAAGGTTTCTCAAGCTAAGAAATAAACCTTGAAGATGACATCTAATATGCATATTTCAGGAAAGAGTATTCAAAGAAGCAAACCCAATAATTAAGACAACAACAAAATCCCATTACTCTAAGTCGTTTAGCAATTTCTTCAACCACCCAGCAGTGTTTGAAGGATATCATTAGAGATGTAGCTCCACATAATATAGCTAGAAAAACCGTAACAGGTCTCAGAGGAGAAGTAAGGGAAGTTATTAAGACAAGATGGAATGAGAGCAATTACAGAGTAAGCCAGCAAATAGATTTAAAACTCATAAGCATATAAGAAACTAATCTATTCTAACACAACCAAGATTTTCATCAGTCCTGGCTGGAGAATTCTAGATTGCCCCTAGCAACGATGCATTTTACAAATTATCCTAAATGAGGACTTCTAGAACTTTTCTATGATACCATAATATTATAAATATCACTGCAACACAAAAGGAAAATGTATTCTTGTATTTCTAGATGCAATTTAGTCTTTCAGTAACGTAAGTCAAAATGAAGGGCACTCAGTAGAAGAGAAATGTTTAATTTGAAATGTGAGACCTTCAGATAAGACAATTTTTTTAATCAAATTATGTAGAATGTTATAATGTTGATTTACATAACCCTGGGTCTTCTTTCAAGGACTAGAAATAGGTATTTTGGAGAGGAAGGACAATTTAAAGCACACTCACTCTCTGCTTTTCCTTGACCAAAGGCATATTAGAAAAAGCTGGAGTTTTATGTATAAGGGAATGAAAGATTTTTCTTGATCTCTGAGGAAAGATAAGAATTCCACATTTAGGGAGGCAGGAAAGGAATAATAAATCTTAAAATGCAGTATTGTAAATACAGGGAAAGAATTATTTAACATGGTGCCTGTAACACCAGGGTTCAGGGCTTGGCAAACGAAGGTACCCTTCCAGTCCTACGTCCCCAGCTGCTACAGAATATTTCTTTGCAAAAATAAAGAGCACTGTTCCAGAAACATGTGAGCCTATGAAGTTGCTAAGGGACCTGGAAAACTTGGTTCCAGTGTTAGAATTATGCAATTCAGAACTGACTTTGAAAACACTTATCACATGACTGTGAAATCTATCACACAGTTCTTACCTCAGTATACAATTACATACTGTACAAGCGTGCAAAAGCTTCTAAAAAACCCAATTTACAACATTATCCAGCAAAACAATACATTCATTTCCAAATAATTGAAAAAGACAAAAATAAAAAAAGCCACTTTTTTGTTTACAGCTAATGTCACAGAAGCCCTTTACATCATATGTAGTGATGTAAATGATTTCACACTCAATGTAAAATGCAATATCATGAATCTTAAGGCAACTCATCATCAGACTGTTCTGCATAGAAAACTAATTGCTTCTCCCCAGCAGCTTGGCCTGGCCAATGATATTGGGCAGGAAATGCATCCCTACCGAGCTTACAAAAGCTTAGGGATGTATCCCTACTGAGCTTACAAAACCTCACAGTACAGCATGTTCAGGTGCATAGGGTCTCTAAAAAAAAAAAAAAAAGGCACCAAAACAGACAAAAAAATCCCACCAACCAAAAAACCTGCTGTATTTTAAAGCAGACTTTTTAATCTCAAAATTTGCTAGCTATGAAATCACAACGAAATAATTTTTTTCTGTGCAAAATTGTCCCAGTGAAAGAGACTGTGGAATGGATAGCAATCCGAGGTGCAATTTTCCATTGCATATGTTTTTCAAAGATAAACATCTGCTCAGGACAGTTCGCTGTTAGTAAGTGAAAATAAGAACCAGAACTAATAGGGTAACTGCCAGCACCTTCCAGATCATTAACTATTGTTTATTTCTCCTCATGTTCAGACATCAGACTGTAGTGATGGAAGATACAGTCATTAATTTGGGAGTCATTTCAAGATGTTCCCATAAACACTGAATCAGGATACTGGCAAGCTGCCTAAGAAAACTTGTTGCCAAGATCTTTTTTTTTTTTTCTTTTTTTGAGCAGTGATTTTTATTGTTGCCATTATTTTCTGCTTTCTAGTCCCTGCAATAGACCAACTATGGGTAGATCACCAGAATTTATAAAACAACTGACTTTTTATACTTTGTTCTGCAGCTACAGAAGGTTTTTACCTTTGTTACAACAAACTCTTTAAAATGTTGCATCATAAAGTATCAATTATTTTGTTCCTGACCTCTCTCATGGCAGCCAAAGGGGGGAAAATTGTTTTTCCTTACCTAACAGAAGCCTATTAAAGTGACAGGTGAGCTGTCAGAAATAATTAATCTGCAAGATTTCACAGAAAGCATGTCTGTCCTCTCTGAAAATCCCATGTTTACAGATTCTATCCCACTTCTTCTTAAAATAGTTTAAAAAAAAAAAAAAGAAATCCACAACCAGTTTTCTCTGTGATAATGCTTGAGTGGGAAAACAGTGGAAGTGCAATAATAGAATAAGAAATTGCTGTAAACAATATCTTAAGCATGAATAGGCTGATACTAATAGGCTTGTAAAGGAAATATTTGAAATATAGAGGCTCCATATTCTCACATATAGGCCAGCTCTCCTGGATAAGCCCATAGTAAATGGCAGAGCTGTCTCTGTTCAGGAATACAATATTTCAGACCTCCTGAGACTCTGAATACTTGCCAGAACTTTTAGTTTGCATGGTTATTATGCAATAGTTGAATGGTGCAGAAAAGAAAGTATCAGAAAACCAAGAATTTATTCTTAATCTTACCACAGTAATATGGATGCCACACTTAGTGCATCATGAAGCTACTCCTAGTGCATGCAAATGATGACAGGCTAAACCAAATATTAATAACAGCTTTTAGACTCTCCTTAAGAACAAACAAATTGTAAAAAATAATTGACATTTATAAGTTTACACAACAATTCTATGACAACATTGATTTTTTTAAAAACTGTGCATTACTGTCAAAGAGAATATCTTATATGAGAACTTTTTGTCTAGCCAGAAGAGGAAAAAAAAGTAAAAGAAGATTTTAATTTTTTCAGACTAAAACTCCAGATTTCCCAAAATTTATCTATATTCCAGCTCTTACGTGGCACAGATACATCCAGGTTTGAGGGGAAGTGGAGGATAAGGAAGGAATTAAAAAAAAATCCAGAGTATATAATTCCATTGCTAAGTTAAAGAAACTCATAATATATACCAAAAAGTCCTGAGGAAGTCAAATTTGATGGCTTTAAATATCAAACAATTATTTCTTTTTTTTTCTGATTCTGAAATAATCAAGAACAACAATCCCCTAGTGTTGTTTTGGTCTGGACATAACTGAATAAAATGTGGAACAGTAATATGAGACAGGTCAAGTAAACTGCTTTTACAACACTGTCATTAGTTTTAGATTTCCTTCATAAAACCATAGTAATGTCTTCACAGTCTATTTCTGGATCAATAAACAAAGAAGAGACCAAGTTTCTCGTCTGATAACCATATTTTTATTGAAAAAGTATGAATTAGTAAAGAGAAACCTTTAAATACTCAAAAATGCCCTAGGTTAAGAATGCCCAGCCTTATTAATCCTACATGCCACATCATAAACCCCAAGAACTTTACACTATACATACTTCATACTGTTAAGAACTCAGTGGATAGGGAGCTCAAGGAACTATTCACGAGCCAGAAACAACGATGCTTCCCCCACAGTTCTTCCATTTAACTGCAGAATGGGAATGAGCTCCAGTACAAGGCTCAAGGGCCTCTTAGATCTATCATTCTGAGCGGGTCAGGATAAACATTTCCTGAGGTACTAGGTCCAGGATACCCAGCAGCTCAGCCCAGAGGGTGATTCTATCTCACAGTAGCCTGGAGCTAGCAGGGACACTGTAGCTGGCCAAGAGTTATCTTCATCTTAAGAACTGTTCGAAAGGTTACTCTATTTTCACTCCTGGTCTTTCTTTTCAAAGCAACTTCCTTTCAGGAACGCAAAAGACTTTGAAGGAGTCTTGACGCTGTGGTCAAACTAATTAAAGGTTGTTTAACTGTGAACAAGAGTAATATAGCTTGACCACGTTAATGGCACCTATTCCTCTTGTTCTCCAACAATTTCCTCTATCATTAGTCCTAAAAGGTACTCTCTGTGTGAGTTACAAGCCAGAACAATCTGCAACTCTAACCTGAACCTGGTCTTACATTAAGGAGTATGTTTTTTCCTGCTAGAACTGTTCTTACATGCAAGGCTACCACGTGTATCAGGCTCCAGCCCAGACTCAGACTGAGACAGAAAGGTCTGAAGAGTGCAGAGGTTATGCTGCCCACCAGGGCACTTGCAGAATGGCTACACAATGAATAGAAATGGACCAAGAACCCCAGCATCGTAGAAGCAAACTCCGTGTGTCCATGATCTGAGGAGAAAGGGTATTCCAGCAAAAATTAATCTAGAAGATCTTGGTAGGATATTGCCATTTGTCAACACTGGTCTCCAAAAGATTTAAGTGTCTTGCTATGGATCCAGAGGCATTATTTTAATAATTGCTCAAAACTTTTGCCTAAACCTTCCTACTGCTGACCCAAGTAGGGAGGCAAGGCCTTGTGGGTATTGAAATACAGACATCACGTTCATGCATGATATTATCTACAGAAAGTGATGTAGTTTAATCATGGCAGGCTAACAGACTACAGAAACTTAGACAAAACTTTGTTTGCAAACCTTTACTGACTAATTTACCTACTACCACACTTCCAGTTTTCTAAGCTGTTAGTCAAGATGATAAAGTGTGAAAATAAAGATGTCTTTGTAAAATGTCCAGAGATTCAGCAAAGTTGTTATTCCACCACTACTTGCTAAAGGGAAACCAACGTCATGACAGGTGAAAGCCATGTTAATGTTTAATCTGAAAAACAGAAAGGAATAAAATCCAGATTTATCTCATCTTCTGTTTATTCCAAAGAATCTTCTACAAGGGCTTTCCAGCACAGAGTATGCAAGACATGCGTAGCAACAGAAATACAACAATCATAACACTACTGGCACAGTAGAGCTATCTGATCATGTCTGGAAATGACTGCTTTTAGTTGGCAGGATGACATTTTAACACAATAGAAAGTAATTATTATTATGTTGGAATTAGTTATACCACCAACTGGTTACAAGCTACTACTAGCACCTTAGCTTTCTTAAGTAACTTTGCTTTTTTAAGCATATTATCAAGTTCTTTTTAATAATCTTCTATCTAGGACATATAAACAGATTATACCTCCCAAGGACTTCAAGTCTTCAGCTGTAGTATGTGTGAAGTATGAAAACTTTCTGGAGTATGAATACTTTCTGAGAAATACAAACAATGAGCACAGACTTTCTTTCAATCCTTATTCTTACATATATGGGAGATAAATGGTTTTAATGAAGTTCCCCAAACCAGTTTCTGGTATTAATTACTGGCCTCTGAGGAATGCACTGAAAATTATTTGCCACAAATATTTATCTTTATAGAGCATCGTAATTGGTATCAATCTAAATGTTTGCTAAAGAATTATTACAAGAAAAGGACAAGCATGACACAGTATTTGCCAATACTGTTTAAAAATAAAGCAGCTTTGAACAGAGAGAATTTAAAAGAAAAGAAAGCGAGTTGAAGCTTAACCATACAGTCATACATCTTTGCCAGGCATCCAGATTTCCAGCAATTTTTTTAGAAAAATATTTTTAAGTTGCTGGGGTTTAGTTTTACATTTGAAGGTACTTTAGTTTTGTTTTTCATTTGAATTTGATGTCTAAAATGAAGTTAAGACCTCAAAAGAGTCTTTTCATTTGCATGAAGTTAAGCATTTTATGGACACGAGGCTTTACATAGAGTACCTATTTGACACATTTTGTTGGATTATACCAACAGCAAATTTCAGAGTTAATTCTGATGGGGAAAAAAGGTGGATTCTGAGAACAGAAATTGCTCAGGATTTGTAAGAAAAAAAAAAATTATTTTATTACATTTTACTTGCTAATGAATTGTAAAAATATGACCAATTTCACAGGACTAATGTGATAATTTAAGATTTTCTTTTTCTCTATTAGTAAACTTTAATTAATGTTTAATTAATAAAAGCTTAATTATTTTGTATTTACACACACATAGATCTTAATCATATACATAAATGTACACATGCCACAACAGTTTATGCATCTTGATACAGTTAAGTGTGAGTATTGTCTGAATATGATGCATACACAAACACAGAGGCAAAACTTCAGGATATTATGATCTGGTTTCCATTCTATTGAAAGCATGGTAGGTTGGTTTGTCTCTGTCTAGTTTTCTGGGATTTTCTTTTCGCCAGAGCTACACTTTTGGATGTGAATTTCCTTTGTATTTCCTCAATCAGATCAGACTTGAATGCTTTAAGCTCTCCTCGTGTTTTCTGATTACAGACATTTTTACTGAGGATTTTGAGATGTGACTTTCAACTCTGCCTCCTATTCAGGAATTGGAATTCATCCTTCATTTCAGCCCTTCAAAAATCATCACTGTTATAATATGCTACTAAATCCATGCTGCATCATCTGATTTCAATAACTAATGTCACTGGATTTACCTTTTTTCCCTTTCTGTTCCAGTTCAAGTCAGAAAGCAGAAAAACAGTTTCCCTCTAACAATAACCAACTCAACTATGCAAGCCATCTTTTTGATTCTTCCCCCCCACCCCAAACTCTGTCCACACTAATTTTATCCATTCAAGGTGAAATTTAGAAGCCAAGAAATAATCTGTTCCATTGAAAAATGTCCTTGAACTTTTTGTAACTGAACTTCAGGACTAAAATAGAAAAAAAATTCCAAAAGGAAGGACTTTTTTTAGTAATCTAAACAAAACAACAACTCCCTCTACACATTGCCTGAATTGTCCAACTCTCAGGAGAAAAATATAAGCTATACAGGGAGATGCAATATCTAAAGAGTTCCCAAAAAGTATCTGGAGCACTGCCGTTACAATAATCAAAAGAAAAAATTACTCAACTAAATATATTTTATAATACAGCTAATGGCAAATACAGCAGAAATAAATCAAGTGTCAACATTGCTTAATCAGAAACACACTGCACAGTACTGTGACAGGGTTTTAACATATTTATTAGAGGAAAATTTTAGGTTAACGTAAATATCCTTAGAGGCAGCATTATCAGAGGATTTGACATTATTCTCTTCTCATTATAGTTCTCCATTAGGCCATAAGAGAGTTATCAAAGCACTAAATCCCTAAAGAAAATCATAGTAGAAAAATAAGAAACCAGGTAGTAATAGAGTCCCAGTTATGGATACACTGATCAAACTAAAGAAAATTAGAAGAATTTGGAGAAGTCATTCAATTCCAACAATACCATCCACTGCTGAATTTCAGCATATTTATCTGAAGCATCTACCTCTGGTGGCATTGCTCTTCAACACCATATACTTAGCATTTTGGTATTGATTTTGAGTTTTATCCAGTGGAATTTGGTTTGCGGTATGAATTTGAGTTTCCAGACTCTTTTCAGAAACCTTCAGTGGGTGCAGAGAGAATTCAACAGGCTCTTCATCATGGTCCTGTTTAAGCGCAGCCAAGTGTGACGGAAGATAAGTCTTTCCTCAAAAAGAGTTTGACAATTGTCATTCAACACATTATCAGCTACACTTTCCTTTGGTAAGACAATTGTTGTGAACACTGCTGTCTGACCATTCAACAAGGAGAAATTTGTGAGAAAAGGAAAAGACTATCAGAAGAACAGATATTCTTGTAGTCATCTTTTACTATCTGTTCATAAGTTATAATAGGTTTTTTCCCATTCAAGGCAAAGATATACTAATAGGAACACAAATAACTTACACTGCCCCATCAGGAATGCTAGTTTACTTCAAAATATTCTATGTATTAAAAACACTTAGAAGGACCTGTCTTTATCTCAGCTTTCTTCATGGTACTTCAGCATCAGGTCAAAAGTGTCATTTTATATTTCTTGTTCTTGCAATATACATGTTTTTTGAAAAAGTGACAATACTGTGACCTAACTGAAAGCTCTCTGGATTCTACGATCAAGTCCTTGGATCAGGTCAGAGAAAAAGTCAATAACACTTAAGTGCATCAAGAGCAGAACTGTTCCATTTCTATTTTGACCCTGTGAGTGGACAGAATGGTTATGGACTTCCAGATATGTGCCTTATTTTCAATTCAAATAAAATCAGTATATGGGTATATTTCCATATTTATTCATATAAAGAATAAAAATCAATATTCATTAATTTATAGTGGTCTGATCTTGTGGAAATTCTGAAACAAATTCAGTAAAATGGGTGAAATAATCCTAAATCTCCAACATAAAATCTGCTGCCATACTTTTAAACTTCGGAATTTCAAACCTAACTCATGAAAAAAAATCCCCAACATGTTTCATAGCAAACAGTTTCACAGTATATATAAATACACAGAGAAGATCAAGGAGTTTCCAGAAGAACTAAATATGGAACACTTTTCTGTTTTATTTGTACTTTTACAAAAGATATTTTATGCAGATTTGTGCTGTTAAGTTGTACACAAAAAGGGTGAAATCATGCACTGCCAGGACTTTTGAGCAACAAATTCCAATTGAGGACAAAGCATTTGTCAAATTGGTTTCTCAGGACCCAACTAAAAAAAAATTCCAACTCAAACAAAAAAAAAACAAACAAACAAAAAAACCCAAAACAAAAAACAAACAAACAAACAAAAAACAAACCCAAAACCCAACCAAAAAACCAAACCAACAACAACAACAAAAAACAAACAAACAAAACAAAACAGAAACAAAAAAAGAAACCCACACAATTTTTGTAGCTGCTTTCTTTAAAGCAGGAATAACACTAACTATCAGGTTCAGTATCTAAGGGCCAACCACTCTCAGATTATGTGGTGTCACAGCAACATACACACATACACAGAGGTGACTGCTTTTAGCAACTTTTGCTTAAATTTTTATCTTTCAAACATTTTCAGATTTTATGAAAACCATCTATATGGTACCAGGAGGCATTAAGATAATCTTTGCTCCTTCATAATAAGTCACCATAACAGTCAACAATTCAGTGTTCACATGAAATGCACTCAGATACATTATTTGTGTCCTCATACGGCACATCACGGTGGTTTAAGTGTATGAAACTGTGACTTAGCACCTGTTCTTACACATTGGAAGGACAAAGGCTCTTTTGACCAAACACATATTGAAATACAGACAATTCTGAAAGCAGGAGGTTGTGGTTTCGATTCCTCTATGGGCCATTCACTTAAGAGTTGGACTCTATGAACCTTGTGGGTCCCTTCCTACTCAGAATATTCAGTGATTCTGTGTAACTTTGAGAAAAAGCAGTGTCTTTGCAGGAACAGTCACACACAGCATTAACTGTTACATAAATTTGCCAGTAATCTTTACTCTTTTATAGATCAAAGAAAGTTTTTCCCATGAAACTGTAACTGCTACTATCTCAGCTTGAGACAAAAAACCCTCAAATCCTCAAATGTCTTCTCAGACAACACAAGTAGGAATGAAACTGGGCAGTCCCAGACCTCAAAAGAGAATTTTTTATCTGGGGAATATACCAAGCCAAGATTTCTCTCCAGAGGAGAGGAACTCTAATATACACTCCAACTAGAGTACTACAGTATATTTTTGAAATTAACAAGAAAAAATGCAGTCCTATCATGGTTAGACATAGGCAAGGTATTAATACTAGAGAAAGTAACCGCATATCAGCAGCAGCATTTTGCCCCAAAAGGGGGTTAGGTGCAGAGCTCTGTCTAATATGGCAGAGATAGAGCTGACTTGGCACTTCTTTCTTGAGAAAGAAGTTCACTTTCTTTGAAAGAAAAGCTATTATCAATATCA
This sequence comes from Oxyruncus cristatus, assembly GCA_013399855.1. Classification (NCBI taxonomy): domain Eukaryota; kingdom Metazoa; phylum Chordata; class Aves; order Passeriformes; family Cotingidae; genus Oxyruncus; species Oxyruncus cristatus. Next base: position 740,396 of record VXAY01000172.1, read on the forward strand.
AAAACTCATGGCCACTAGAGTTGAACAAAAATCTCTACTGTTACCTGAGGCAAGGTCGAGACCACTGTGGAAAAGAAAAAGTTCTGACTAAGACTGTAACATAAAGATGCCAAAATACCTCATCTGTCACACTGGTTTGTTCATGTTTGTTTATACTATGATTTGGCAAAGCTGATCTAGTCCTATAAGTACTTCCAGTATTTCCTCCATGGTGGGTAGCAGAATAATAACTTCATGATTATGGTAATCACGCCTGTGTGAGCAATGGTAGTGTTTTCCTCTCCCTGGTGCTTTGAATCCAGCACATTGTTAGAAAACAACAGTAATTTCCTTCACACACTTAGGTTTTGCATACAAAATTTTTTTGCTATAAAACCTTTCCCCCCTCAACAGCACCTAGTCTTGCTCTTCAGTTCCATGTTTATCTGCAAATATTAAATATTCCTCTTTAACTGTTTTGAAGACATATTTTCCTACAGTATCTCTGCTTTCTATTGCTTCTTCAAAACATGAGGAGAAAAGTGCTATTATCACAGATCTGTTTTCTCCAGTAGTATTCTCTAACTTTGTCCTCGTTTATCAAGGTGATCAGTTTTGCTTCTCACCTTCCAAGTCATATACCTTGACCATACTTCTTTTTTAAATTTTTTTTTCCCGGAAATTAGGTGAAACAAACACAAGGATTTCCAAGCAAGGTTTTGCCCTCTGCAAAATATTCTGAGTGGAAAGGATGATTAACTATACTATCATACAGATATTCTATTGTCTTATTTTCCAAAAGTTGCAATTTCCTTAAAAAAAAATAAGAAGAATGATTCTCTGGGATACTTTTAAAGACATATTGGAAATCCCCAACAAGTTCTTGTCATTTTGAAATATGGTTTTAGTTTTCATCTTGCCTAAGTTCTTACTTTGGTTCCTTAAAACCTGATATAACAGCATATTGAGCAACATTTTCCTCAGTCGGCTAAACAAAAATCCAGCTTGTTTAATATATGATTAAGAATGCTTCCATGTCCTCTCCCTAAAGACCATAATTAACTAATACACATATGACTTCATCACTTCATCTTCTCTTTATGCCACCTGGCTAATACAAAGAGACTCCAGAATCAACATTACATCTCTAGACTGAGACCAAACCGTTGCCACCCCATTACTCACACACACACAGGCACTCACTACCAAGCCTCGGGCGTGAAGGATTGAACTTTGGGAAAATGCAATACCCAGGACTCCATTAGGTCTCTCAGTTTGAGGGAGTCTCCCCACTCACCTAGACACCAGATAAATTTCTGACCCTGAGTATCCAAACAGTCTTTAGTCAGCTCAGATGGAAGGAGCTGAGCTGACTGTATAGGTTGGTCACAAATCAGGCAGGGAGTCAGGAACACAGACCAACTACACTCTTCCATACAATTTGATGAAATAGAAATAATTTGGAGTTGGCATGGAAGAAATGTGTGCTAGGAGGTTTTTAGTTCCTCTTCTGATGTCTTGGGCAGTCAGGAAGAAGCCAGTGAAATTAATTATCCCAAGCCTAGCTAACTATTTGAGGACTACCAACCAAGTAGTATTTTAGGGCTGTGCTTAAGGCTGGTCCCTAACAGTGACTGTGAGATGTTCTAAAATCAGGAGAGCTTGGCTGTAGAGAGTTGGAAGCTATAAAGTTAGGGATGGCTAATACTGAACATGACAATTTTTGAAGATTTGATGGGAATGATGTTTCTTGTAGCAACTGCATGTTTCAGTGTTTCTTTCTGCAGGAGAACATATTTTTTTATCAGCTGCAAAAGGAGTTTAACAAAATCATACTCTGAATTATTCACCTAATATAAGAGGCCTGGAGTGGACTGCAGAAATGCCTTGTTTTGGGTGTATTATGGTACTTGAAACTGGAATATATTTTATAGCCCTCCCTCATGACAAAGTAACCAGTAAAATTCTACTTTTTACTGTGGTAATTCCACTAAAAGTGTGCATGCAAAATTTAGAAAAATAATGACCTGGTTACAACAGATTTAGTATCTGTTGTTTGTTATATCTATTATATTTAGTATTTCTCTTGGCTGGACAGTCATGACCTTAATTCTTAATAAGCAATTTATAGGGGCCTATGGTGGATTATCATAATAAGAGACAGAATGACTCATAATTAAAACACTATTGTCTAGGGAAGAAAAGAAAAAGACAATTGTGCCTTGTCACAGATTTCAAATAAACACATTTTTGAAATGTTCCCAGGTTTTCTGCTTGGGATGTTTTATCTCTTCCTGAATGTTCAAGACTACTGATGTATTTTACATTGTTTATGCTAGGCTAAAAACCAGAACTAGTTCAGTTTGCATACTTCAAAGTCACTGTTTTAATTTACTCAAACTGACTTTGGCAGACAAAAGAGGACTAGAGTGACCAGTACTCACACACCCCCCTCCCCCTTTGCTACCCACATAAAAATAAAAAAAATTAAAAGCAGTAGTATTGCTTTCTCCTATTCTTACATTTCCAATGAGCTGAGCTTGTACCTGCCTTTGGAGAAACACAGCTGAGACCTGTACAACACATACTTAAATTTAACACATTCCCATGGCAGTAATGAACAAAGCAGTCCTTCCCTTCAGGAAAATCCTGGACTTCCATTCCCCAGGTCCCTGAGCAGTATAGAATTTAGAAGAAAAACAGGAAACACATGTGGAAACCAGATATAACTGACCAAACCTAGCTATTAAACTAGCCCAGCCAGTAGCTTTTAAATGAATAATCACGTTTATCTATGTGAGGCCTGACTGACCCTTCCCTCCCACACCACCTATTCATACTGAAACACTTAGGCTAGGTATATTTATGACCTTAAATATTCAGAGGAAAGAAGCAGGAGCTAGTGAAGTATTTACATACATCTTAAACTATGAGAGTTTATAATTTTTCCTTGCATTTTTTTTTTTATAAAAGGAATTAATATAACCTGCACAAAGTTAAAAAAGACTAAATTTTTCATCAGTAAGAGCATGCACACAAAAGCAACTAATGTTCATATCTGCTTCATTAAGTATACACATATATACTTATGTATGCATATAATTTTGGATACATATGTTACTGTTCAGAAGTAAATTAAAGTAACAAGGCAATATCTTTTTCAGCAATGGAAAAATCAGTCATAGCCATAAATGATTAGTGTTGTGGGTTTTTCCCAATATACCTTGCTCTACGACGATCTCTGATTTTTGAAAAACTCTGAAACAATCTATGTAATCTTTGGTTTTTACTTCTCAAAGAGCACCTTACAATTGAAGACGGAACATTTTTCTTGTCCACCAAGCCAAGTGGTATAGATACCAGATGTCACACGATGCTGAAATAAAAGATTTTGTAAATATAAAAAAACCTCTTAGCACAAAAGATGCAAGTGCTGATAACACAAATCAGACTGTGCACGTGAGCTGAGCTCATTTTCACAAAAATATTGCTTTCCCATGGGTACTTAATGAAACATCAGGAAAAGCATTCAGGCTTTTTAACAGTGCCATCTATAAAACACAGTGGGACTCTCAACAAAACTGTTGTTTCCCCAGAGTTCTGCTGCCAAGATCTTCAATATACAGTAATCTTGCAACCTTATTCCTGTGATAAGCAACCTGTATGATCCTTAGGTTCATACCTAGCCTTTTGGGAAAATCAAATTCACCTCTCTGGATGCTCAGAAAACTTAACTCCTCTCAGAAGGGATGAGTTCAATAAGTAGTTCTAAACTAACAAAATTTTAATAAAGGGGAACAAGAATGAAAAATATTTATAATGACCTCTGATAGGCAAACAACCCTTGTTTTCTCAAAGTACAAAAATAATTTTTCAAGTAATTGTCTCTGTAGAGTGACCTCTATGGAAGCTGGAGTTCCTCTGCTTTCCACAGTTACTTCTCAATGACAGGATTTGGAAGCCCCTCTGGGTATTGAATTGGGCAACTCAACTCAATTTATGTTTCTTGGATATCTGCTAGCCACTTTTCCCACTACTCGCTCTATAGTAACTTCAGTTTTTCTGCATAAATATGGTGGCAAAAAGTTCTTGTTATATTTTTTAAATATATTTTCCTCTTTCATATTTCAGCATTTCTTTGTTCAAAAGCTTCAAGATATGGCAGTAGAACAAGCCAGTTACTCAGTCCAAGCACATTGGGCACAGCTGTCTCTGTTTTCCCCCAGATAAGGTACCTAAAATGTTGAACAATATGTATGTCTGACCTCTGACTGCTTCCATTCAGTTGTCCTAACTGATCAAGAGAAACTGAAAATACATTTGTCCTCCAGGTCTCCATCCCTCTGCACCTCTCCAGGATGGTTTCATCACTTTTTTAACTCACTTGTATATGTTTTTGAAGTCTTAATGAAATTAACAGAGCTCTGCAGATGTGCAGGTGTGTACCAACACAGAACTTATTACCTGCTAGCTATCTAAACTGACTAATATAATCCAAGAAGTCAGAGACAACCCTTATTTCTTCTTCTGAAATGCTGGTTATCCCTCACTTAGTGAAATATCGTGCCTTCTGAACCTTTGTACAGCATCCTCCTCAGGGTGGGTAATCTATTTGCACTTAGAATTAATGTTTTGGCAAATAGGTCTGTCACAGAATTCCCCGTAGCACAAAGACTTGCCATCACTGGAAGCAGGAGATGTCTGTGGCTCTGCTTTATCACAGTGAGGATGACCTGTGGTTAACAATAGCTCCTAAGAAAACTGGCCCTAAAAAGGAGGGAAATGAAGCATGGATTTTGACAAGAACTGCACAAACTTGAAATTACATTCTGCCTAAACATATGGGTTTGGAGTGAAGGAAGGGTTAAATACTAATTTGATAGGCTCTTCGTAATGAGTAAGGAAAATGGTGGTACTCACTGAATGTAGGGATACCAGCTAAATCAGTGGTGAAACCTTGCTCTACCCTGGATACAAGAATCAAGAGATGTAGCTATGTAGAGAAACAAACAAAATAACAAAACAGTCTTACTGGCTGCTTGGTGTAGTCAACAAGTGGCAGGACAACAGTAGATACTTCAAATAGTTTGAGCAAAGTTATATTATAGGACAGGTTTGCTGGGCCTGACTTTACCTGTATTCAACCTCTGTTAAAATTGCATAAAGCACAGAAGTTGGTCCAAGACTGTACATCCCACAGACCAGTATATAACAACCATCTTTCCTGGGGTCAAGTTGGACTGCAAAAGCATACAGGAATTATTTTTGCCTGGGGAACCTTTAGTCCCGCTTTCATCACACGGACAGATGGGCACCACCACCACCAATCTAAATTAATTATTTGGCTCACTGTTCTGTTTTGTTTAGGTGTTATTATTTACTTCTCTTTTCACACCTGCGCAAGAAATACAAGTGTCATGGGTAGGACAGATAAAAATGGGCAAGAATTTTCCTCACTGATAGTAGTCTACCTAATCAGAAAAAAAATTTCTTGTAAACTTCAGTCTTGTAAATTCAAGTCCCTTGGGCTCTCTGTTCACTATGACCATGAGAAATATGAGTCTTGCTCTTTAATTTTATGACTTAAAAAAAAAAAAAAAGTCAAATAAAAACAAACAGGAAAAGTGTACTTTGTTGTCCTGGCTCATTGCCACAGTGGTTTGGCTGCTAACAACAATGAAATGCTAAAAGGGCATTTATACCATAGAGATCCTTAGCACTGGCTCTGCTTTTATCTTAGTGACTGAAATAGAACGTTTAATCTACTTTATAGTAGATTAAACATACACTTTTTAAGATCCACCATAGTGATCCACTTATTTTTTGCATTATATATGCAGACATACACTGCATTACAGATGCATTATTCTTCTCACACACAGAGAAATAGTCTGGTCTAAAGCAGCTGAAATAGGCACCTTTCCATTTAAAAGATGCTTGGTTAAAAGAAATTAAGGCGTAAAAAAAAAAAAAAAAAAAAGAAAGAAGAAAAATAAGAAACATTGTGGCATTGTGAGCTTTGACTTAATGTGAACTTTCCTATATTCCAGTCATGAGATTTAACCAAGAACAGCCTTGGGGATATTATGATGGGAAAAGCAAAGTGTGGTGATTGCGTTGGGAATATATTAGCTGGAACGCTGTCTCAGCAGCTGGCGAGCAGCCTTTTGAAAACAACATTATTCCAAGAACTATATAAATAAACAGAGGCCTTGGGAATTTTTATCCATCCAAAAAAATCTCCTTGCCAAGCCAACCATTACCCAAACTTTCTCTATATATGTGCCTCACATGGAGGGTACTTTATACAGAGTAAGAGATTCCTGCCAAATGCTTTGTGTTTGTATTGGGCAAGGGCTAATTTACAAAGGGATAAAGAAGACAGAGGTGGGGGGAAAATGGCTTTTCCAGAGTTCTAACCTAAAGTAATTATGCAGCTAATTATTAGTGGACTTTCTCTTCATTACAACTGCAGATCATCAAGAACTATATTTTGCATTATGTTCACAGGACCTCAGGTGACAGTTCTTGTTACTGAGTAATCCTCATAAAACAATGCCCAGAATGACAATGCATTAACACTGCAGCTCAGATAAGTCCCCAGAACCTGAAAAATCTTGCATGTTAAGCAAATGCTGGATCAGACCAACAATCTCAGCTGACTGGATGTAGAAGGACACCAAAGACTCTGTAAGACAGCTGCCTTGTCTCTCTAGATGATGGAAACCTGCTTGGTCCTTTCTGACGCTTCCTGCTCAGTGTGGAGTTGTCTATCCCTCCCAGGTCCACCCAAAAGAAATTTGAAATACATTTTGTTGCACTAATTGCTATTTCTAGTAAGATTTAAAGTAATAATCAGCGTCAATATGGACTTCTATTGATCACAAGGTCAACGAGAAAAAGCAGTACAATTACCATGAAATACGCAGAAATAGGCCAAAGGCACAGCTCTCCAGAGGCTGTAGCATTGCTTTGCAAATATCCAATCCTTTTTATTCTTATGGTCCAAAAGAGAGAGGTTTAAATATTGAGCAATAGCAGGCAAGAGACATTATGAACAAAAAATAGAGCCACAGTGACAACAATGCAAGCAGTGTTTCAAAATTATTTACCTTGATAATAAATACTTTTTTTTTGAGTCCTTATTTTAAGTCCAGACTTTTTTTGTCCTACTCCAATTTTTTTTATTGTTAGATGAATTTTTTAGCAATGATGTAAGTCTGGTAGGACTAACATTTGTCAGTTTTACTGTTGAAATTATTTAAGCATAAAGAACAATGCAGAGGGCTCGTGATAATCTTACATTCCTGCGCAACATAAATTAACACCACTTACAGCTATTGACACAAATGTACAAATAATCAGCACATTCTTTTGACCAAGGCCTATGTTAATCAACGCCACTATGACATAATTTATTAGATGTTGGAATCTACAGGCTCTTCTATTTCAGAACTTCTAGGTACTTTACGAAGATTAATTAATTTTTATAAAGCCCATGGGAAATTTACTCCTGCTGTACAGATGTGGAAACAGACATGGAGAAGTTAAGTGATTTGCCTGAATTGATATAGGAATTATGAGTCTGTTAGAGAAAAAGAACTTGTGCCTCTTCCTTCTCTCTTCACTTTAATTAATTATCAAGTAATAGAAATGAAAGTCATATAACAACATCATAGGGCAGCAAGAATGGAAAATAAGAGAAAAACATCTCCACAAAATATATTTCAATAAAACTATGGAAAAATGTAATCTGACCTAAGCAACAATTTCTTTGGTAATTTGTAATGATTTATGGAAGTTCAATGGATAATAAAATTCCCAGGGTTTGTGCATATGGAAACAATAATAAAAGTGTATCATACAAAGCAATTCAACATTCAAAATATTTCTCATTCCACAAAAACATCACTTGTAAACCTTCATGCAATAAAATAAACACCAGGTATAATTTAATTATGCTCAGACCATGCATAAGCAGATGAATATTTATCCATTTAAAAATATTTTATGCTTTTATTATAGTTATATTGGTTGGACTAGAAAATTGCTATTCATAAGTCTAGAATCTCCAGGGGCTTGAGAAAAATGGTTTGTTTAGGCTGGTGCAGGTGCTGTGATTCAGCACAGTAACACTTAGGCTGCTCAAAGGCTCAATACCAAGAATCCATGGCTTCCTTCCCAGTGACTCAAGCCAGGTTTAAGAAACCATAAAAGTGAATAAAGCAATAAATCTGCACCTATTTTTAAAAATTATTTACCAGGAACTTCTCTTGTGATGAAACACTCTAGTATCCAAAAATGATACTGACACCTTCAGGTTTATATGAACAGGCTAAAGTTCTATAGTCTGGCATTATATACGCTAAAAATTATGGTAGAAAGTGGAGAAAAAAAAGAATATCCATAGGCCAACAGGACCTAACTGAAGCAATATGAGTAGCACCTGGCAGTGTGAATGAACATAGTTAAAAACTGGTAAGAAATTATTTTCCCCAATCTACTTCTTAGAAACCAATTCAGAGTTTTGAGATGGCTTTCAATTTTTTTTTTTTAATTAATTGATTTCAAATGCAAAGGTTTCCACAAAAATACATGCATCTCTGAAGTCAGCAGTAGCAGGTTAAGAAGTTCATTTTCACAGTGAATTCACAGGATATTCTGAGTTAAAAGGCACCCACAAGGATCAGCGAGTCCAATTCTTCTGTGAATGGCCTGTTAGGGGATCAAATCCGCAACCCTTGTGTAGGACTTTCTAAATCTGCTTAAACAAACAAAAATATAATTCCCAGGAATGCACAAATTCACTCTGGTATTATCATTTCCTTTCTTAAGCACTCCAAATCTGCAAATATAAACTACTTAAATGATATGGCTGATAGGATGGATGATGTTCCAAGACCCCTGTCTGCAGTCTTGGAACATCAACAGATGCTGCTTGCTGCTGTGGGGAAAAAATTTGTGCGGCCAAAGCTCAATTGGATTGAAGTTGGACAGAAATGTGGGGGGCAATAAAATATAAAAAAAATGAGGACAGAGACAAGGCAGAGGTGTTTAATGTTTCTTTGCTGCTGTCTTCAACATGGATGAGGGAACAAGGGGATCTCAGTGCCCCGAGCTGGAGGACTGTGACTGCAAAGACGATCAACTCCCAGTTGACTCTGTAATTGTGTGGGATCTGCTCTTTCAGCTGAATCCCTAAAAGTCTATGGGGCCTGATGGGATTCATCCCAGAACCCTCAAAGAGCTGCTGATGTCATCGCAAAACCTCTCTCAGTGATTTTTGAGTGGTCTTGGGAGTCTGTGAAGGTCCCAGCTGACTGGAAGCTGGTGAACATTGCCGCTATTTCCAAGAAGGGCAGCAAAGAGGACCCCAGAAACTACAGGCTTGTCAGTCTCACTTCAGTGCCTGGAAAAGTTATTGAGAAGATTATTCTGGGAGGTATTGAAAAACACTTGAAAGACAACGCACTCAATCAGTCAAAGCCAGCATGACTTCATGAAAGGGAAGACCTTCTTATCAAACCTGATTTCCTTCTATGACAAGGTAACCCACATAATTGATCAAGGGAAACCAGTCGATGTAATCTTTTTGGATTTCAGTAAAACTTTCAATGCTGCCCCTCACAGGATCTCCGTGGACAAAATGTCCAGCACACAGCTGGATAAACACGTTATGTGGTGGGTGAGCAACTGCCTCACGGGTTGAGCGCAGAGGGTAATAGTGACTGGGGTGACATCAGACTGGTGACCTGTCACTAATGGGGTTCCACAGGGCTCCATCTTGGGCCCTGTGCTCTTCAACATCTTCATAAATTACTTGGACACAGGACTGGAAGTGATACCAGGCAAGTTTGCAGATGACACAAAACTTGGACGAGCTATTGACTTCCTAAAAGGCAGGGAGAGAAGAGGGGCAGGCACTGATCTCTTCTCTGTGGCAACCAGTGATAGAACCTGAAGGAGCGGCCTGAAGTTGTGTCAGGGGAGGTTTAGGTCGGATATTAGACATAGGTTCCTCACCCAGAGGGTGGTTGGACACTGGAACAAGTCCCCAAGGGAAGTAGTCACAGCACCAAGTCTGACAGAGTTCAACAAGCATTTGGACAGTGCTCTCAGGCACATGGTGTGACTCCTGTGATGGGCCAGGAGTTGGACTTGATGATCCTTGTCTGTCCCTTCCAACTCAGCACATTCTGTGATTCTGTGAAAAGTGTACGAGAGAGATGAGTGATTTACACGCAAAACGCTCAGAATCAGTGCTACCTGACTGCTGCCTCCACCAGGTTTTCTCAACTGGAAGGCACTCCAACTCCCCAGAATAGACTCCCTTCTCCCACCGCGTGACATGAGGTGGTATAGAATAACCTCTGTGTCCTAGCCGTGTCCGTTCCTGGCTACTGCAAAAATTAACCTTGTCCTGGTCAGAACCAGGACACCTTGCCACAAGATAGGACCACCTCCCTACATTGCCCACGTTTTGTTCTCGATTCAATGGTCCCTGAAGATAGTACAGATACTTACATGAAGAAAAGCAGGAACATGAGGGAAGCAGAAGAAAATTGTTCTCTAGTAACAAAATTACCTCCATCAAGGACAGCACAGAAAAAATACATTTTATGGAAACATATCACTCCACAGCTTTCCCCAAAGAAATGGATCACAAAAGGACAGTGATGTTGGCATTATGGCACTTTTACTAAATTCCTTTATATTCCTTTTTATAAAATCCTTTCCTGTAGCACCACTTCAGTTCAGTTGTGTGGTGACATTTCTGTGAAGAAATTAAAGCAACAGATAAACAGTCTTGTTGTTATGGGCATTTTAGAACAAGTCACTGACAGGCAGACCAAGGTCACTGTTAAAATAGCATGCAAAATCAGCAAAAGCAATATCCCTCGGCAAATGTCTAGAAGTCTTCCTCAGATATTTCTTTATCTACAATTGAAGACTCCAGCAAAAACTCACAATGTTTTTTTACCCCTCATGTTTGTATGCCTTTTTGCAGGTAGGAACCCTACATGAGAAAGCCATATGTTTGCCAGATCCATTGGCAGACACAAACAGTTCTGAATGACACCGAGCAGAAGATAAGTAGAGGTGTCAACACAGTAGAAGAGGAGGATTTCAGGCAGGCAATGCAACTACAGAACACATTTTTGGTTTTGGCTTCCTTAATAATCAAGAAAAGCCTAATGGCCATCTTGACTTTTCCTAATACGGCATAGTAAACGGTATCTACTGACTCCTTCAACAATAAAAAAGTCCAACACCAATGATATCATTAATTGTGTACATTGTCACGCTGGCACTCTTTAGAATCTAAAATAGAATGTTAAGGAATTCTGGGTGGTGTACATATACACCACTCACAGTGCATGCAATTATTTTTAAGATTTGGTTGTTCGGACTCGTGTGACACAAGGTCTTTGTAAGACTACCATGAATTATGCCAGAAAGAGTTGGTCATTGTAATAGGAAGCTTTCAAAACAAACAGGTAACAGCTAAGGATTTTAATCTCATTGTAAAATATTATGACATGACCATTCCTGAATGCTAATGAACACAAGCTAGGAGCATAGCTTTACAAAATACTTATAAGCTGCTTGCAACAGAAACAAATTTATTGCAAAACTTCTTTCTCAAGGCCCTCACTGTTGCATGCATCAAGATTAATCATCATCTTCATTATCTCCAATTACTATATCCATTTGGAAATCTGTCTTCAAAATGCCTTTGGTATCAAACAAAATGTCTCTAAAGAGAGTTTAATGAATGAAAAAATGTCATTTGGATAGTAAAAAGAAATACTATCTCTGGCATTTCTTACTTTCTGTCTAGAGCAGAAACACCACATGAGTGCTCCACTCTCACAAGCCACAAATATTCAGTGTATGGCAAATCCAGAAGTCTTGTCGGGAACTCAAACACTTTAACAGAATTTAGAGGGTGGAGTTTCAAATCAGAGGGACCTGGTAAAACTTGTGGCCTGGCCCAGCAGAAAACTTACAAAGTTCAACAAGAGGTGAAAAGCTCTGCTCCTGGGGCAGCAGCGCAGGCTGATCTGGCACCTGCTGAAAACAGCTGGGCAGTTACAGCAGATGCCAACTACATGAGAGGCAACAGTGCACTTCCATGACAACTAAGCCAAACTGCACAGCTGGGCTACATCAGGAGGAACAGGGGCAGCAGAGCAGTGGAAGACACTTTCTTCTTCTGTGCAGCACTGGTGAGGCTGCAGCTGGAGAACTTCATCCATCTGTGAACCCCTGCTCCAGGAAGAACATGGGGATTTTGGAGAGAGTCCAGTAACAGGCTTATAATGTGGCCAGGAGGCTACAGTATGTGTTTTTCAAGTCTTAAGCTAACTAAAGCCATGACTGGTTTGATGCTCAAGCTTTGAGAAGAAAGTCAGACTGGATGACCTTGAAAGGTCCCAGTCAACCTTGTGACAAGTGATTCCTCTCTCAACATGTGATTAGAGAACATAATCATGCAAGAAACAGCAGCAACAAAGTGAAGCACACTACTACTGAATACTGGGCACCTTGGAAAAACTAAAATATAGCTCGATAACAGTAGATCAACTCATAGCAACAGGGTATCCTTTGAGATTTGTATTCTTGAGAAAAACTCAGTGCTAAAGTGTGTGTGTGTGTCTGTAAGGTCTAGCATGATCAATAATGAACACAAAGTCAAAGAACAGATCATCTGTTCACACACCATCCATAAAGAACCTCTAAGAAATAAAAAACACCCAAAAAACCCTCTCATAAGACATTACGTAGCTCCACATACTTTAATGAGGGGGGTGGAGGGTGTATGCATGCACATTGTAGAATATTTTAAGCAAAGATTTCAAAGTAATAGGAATAACTGAGTATGCATAAAAGATCAATTTTCTGGATTTTTGACATTCTATACCTCATGTAAGACAGTGATCCTACAAAATGTTCAAAAAAAGTATCTAAAATTCATTAAGTTAATTAAACTCTTCTGATTATTAATGTGCACTTAGATGTAGAACATCTTTGTAACAGTGGGAAACAAAAACTGTTCTTCCCAAGACAATTTTGTGGAAATCTCCTAAAGAGATTTTCCTTCACTCTTCTTTCTTTCATACACTATTCTTCAACATGTTCTCACAGAAGCATCCATGAAAGAACTTTGTGAAAAGAGTGCTTAATTCAACTGATGATACTGATTAAGGAGCACAAAAAACTGCAAGAATATTAGGAATACATCTTTTTTTTCCAAGGGGCATTAAACCACTCAGAATGATACAGCTGCAAGTAAAGCCAAAACCTATCCACCCCGACCACATTGTATCCTGACCCGTCAACAGGAATAAACTACACTGGAAAACACTTATAAAATATTTGTCCCCAATGTCTTGTACAGTTTCCTCTAAGCATGATAAATGCAAGAATCTTCACAGCACATCCATATAATTAATTTTGCAGCATTTGGAGTGACTGCACAAAAATAGGAAGGATTTTAAATTTGCACTTTTCCTCTTTTTCTTCACCGGAAGAAATAAATTCCTTACAAACTTGCAGCTCTTGGAGGTGCAATAAAGAAAACCAAATTAAGGAAATTTGTGGTTATTTAGAAGACAGCAGGTAGAAAAGGATGAAAAATTCCTTTGCCACTCACACATACCATAGCTAAAGGAAAGTGTGAGTCAATGTTTTAATTAAATATCAGAATCACTTGCAAAAAAAAAAAAAACAAACAAACCACCTTCCAGATATTTTTTTTTAATCCATTGTTTCATGTGAGTATAAATATTGGGTTTACATCAACAAACTTTAAAAAATTTAACTAGCAAGGAGGACAATGTCAATAAACAAGATTTGACTATCAGGCCTTTCCTCATATGAGAAACAACTTTATGATGTCTTTATTTTAGTTAATCATTATCACCATGAGTGTTCTAGCCAAAAGATTTACTGTCAGGTTTGTCATGTTCACGAAAGGAAGCTCTTTGGGAACCAGCAAGTACAAGAATTTAATAATCACAGAACACAAATGCTTGACGTGGTCACAACACCAGCACCTCCACATTTACTGTAAGCAAGGACAAACCTAAGGTATTGAACCACTAAGTTTCAAAAACACGGCGCTTCATGCAAAAACAACAAACAATTGCTTATGTCTGCCTCAACTCAAGACTGAGCAGAACTAATTTCCTTTTTCAACCACAAAATCTCTAACCATTTGACCAGCTGCATTGTTCTCACAGTAAGAACATAGGGAACAAGTTCTGGCATTTATAGATGTGAAATGGTCATAAAAATCTGTTAATACATCTTGATGGTTATTATATCCCCTAAAGTTAATTTATTCCAAATTTACAACAGTTTGTCTGAATGTTTCCTTTACTAGCTTCTGTTACATGAAGTTGATAGGGATCAAACTGACCCAGCAGCCGTAGAGAAACAACAGTGAAATCAAGGTTGTAGAATAGAAACCTATCAAAATTCTTAACTAATGCTCTCAGGTAGAAGAAGTCAAATACAGAAACGTAACTAAAATCCATGAGTGACTATTTGCAAATTGGCATTTCATTGTGAGAGTTGCTGCCTGCAGCACCCCCTCTGGCAGTCAGGCCAGGGCTGGCATGTGGCAGGGATGATCCGATCAGTCTGGCCACCAGACTTGCAGCTGCGGGGGAACTGTAGTGGCCCGAGGAGAAGGAATTGCTGCCTCAAGGCTCAGGGAGAGCAAGCGGGTACAAGGACCAGGGAAGGTCACTGAGCCAGGCAGTGCTCAGCAGGCATAGGCACAAGGGCTGTGTCGCACAGGGCCCTTCCAGTCACGGGCCAGTCACAAGCTGATCATGTCCCAGTCAGATCCTCCTCCAGTATAAATTTTGACTGAGATGGATCTTTTTCATTTATATACTCTAGGGAAAAGTATTTATAATATGTCCTAATCATCTATCTGAGAACCTTAATAAATGCCCAAGGGAAAAGAAATCCAAGGACAGGTTGTGTTGCAATTTTCAGAGGACATCGAGAGATAAGAGATTGCAGAGAAGTCCATGGTAGCATTTCAAAGTTAGGAGTTTCGCAGGTTCATTAAAAAAAGTAACAAGTTATCTGAGGTGGTGCACCAGACAAAAAAAAAAAAGGAGGAACATTTAGGGTGTGTAGTAAGCCATAAAAGAACAATGTCACAAAGCTACCAAAAAATAGAATGTCCAAAAAAAATTATCACCACCACTCAAGTTGACCCCTGCAACAACAACAAATGTACAAAACCTAGCGAGAAAAAAACTATTAAATCATGACTCTGCTATACCATCTTTCAGATTGTGAAACTGAGGCAGAGGAAGTAGCACAGTGTAGAAAAAATCACTTGTAGTATATAGAATATTTTAATTCAGCATTCGTACACAAACAAAAATCAATCCCTGTCTGCTGAGACATGATTCCATATAGACATGCAAGATAAGAGGAGAAAATTTGTGCAGATCTAACATGTTTGCACTGTGTGGGCACAACACAGCCAAAACTGAGACTCTGCCCTTTGCCTTCAGAGCACCACACTGCAGGAAGGAGTATTCCTGTACTCAGCATTCAGAGGGGCAGACAGGAGCGCTCTCTCAAAGGCAGTGCTAAGAACAAGTACATGCCATCAGCCATTGTGTGAAGCTAGGAAAGAAGGTAAAGTTGTTTTTGAAAAAAAACCCTAGTAAATCTGTACACTCGGCACACTAAAAATGGCCTGTGTCTTATAAGCTTTAGAAATTACATCTGAAGCTAGTTTTATTGCCTGTCTTTCAATGAAATACTTGCATATTCAAGCCCATTCCCACAGTCCTTAAAGATAAACAACTCCTGACATCATTGTGGAGTTCTATTTTCAGGAAGTTTTATTTATTTCTGAGTGGTTTAGAATGCATTTGTTTACATAAATATTTAGATATGTGAAAGCACATCCTGCTCAAGCTGCTCTGATAAACAGAAGTCAGCTGTTACTCCTTTTCCACTCCTGACTCCACTTGGAGTGATGCCTATTCCCCAGCTCTCGCTTATAATGCAGCCATTGTGCTCAGAACCAGGAGTTTATAAACACATGCTTCAAAAATGTACTCTGGCTTTCCAGCAATATATTTCAATGGCTCTTTTATCATTAAGTTGCACTACAGTTGGTGTGTCTCAGTGCACTAAAGGTTTACATTTCTCCTCAAGGCCTAACAAGGGATATGTATTGATAGTATTAGCAAACCCAGGAGGTGACCAGGAGGAGTGAATGTTAGAGATGAAGAATACACTATTACCATTTTATGGGTAAGGTTCTTCCTACAAGCTACCTCCACTGAATACAGAAACAGAGTTTATGGATTATGGGATGCAATATTTAAACCTACCAGTTGCTCATCTGTTTAACCTACAAACCTGTTGTTATTCTTGCTTAACACACAAGAAAACTTAGTACAGGAAGATGAGGAACAGAGGGAGAGTGAATGTTCCTGCAATATGAAGTGTGGACTAGGATTCAGAAGATCTGGAACAAGCCTCCACATTTGCCACACAGGTCTCATGTGAGTCTGGAAAAGTCTCAGATTCTGGGCCAATAACATATTTAGCACATCCCACTGACTTCAGTCCCTGTCAAGACTTGAATCATATGTGACATCCTAAATCAACTGAAATTCTTCGTGTTACTCTAGCCACTGAATGAAGCTTTCTTTTACCTCAGAAAAGACAATAGAGGTGTTCTTTCTTTTTTATACTTACATAAATATAAATATACATGTATTCTTAACAAGGATTAAGCTTTGTTTACCACCCAGAATTACACTGGACACTTTCTTCATTGTAAAATCAGTACCTGCCCAATAAAACTTACCCATTCTATGAGACAAATTTCTTCAAAGTTACTGCTGCATATTTATGTATCTTTGTCAAACATATTCTAGTTATATTTTAGTAAATGCCAAACTTCTGGAGGTCAGCAATTCAGAACATTTTGCAGTCCAACAAGTTGATTATAGACCATAGGATTCTGCAAAATGCTTCAGATACTCTAATTTATTTAGAGCTAATACCACCATGAAACTTTTGCATTAAAAAAAAATGAGAATAGGTTTTGTTCGTGCTTTTGAAAATGGAATCCAAAATTCCATAGGAAAGGTAAAATTAATATGTATACCTACTTCAATTTTTTCTAAAACTCATTTTTAGATCACACTCATTTACTACCAGTAAAAATCTTCACAATCAGTAGTCAATGAACCAGGCCAGTTCTCACAGAAGTCAGCAATGGCTGAGTCTAATTACTGGTTTATGTTAAACCTCCCAATTGTCCCTGGGTACTAACTATTGATTCGGAGCATGACAACTGGATCTGTTTCAGCTGAAGTTAAATGAAAGGTGCATTCCAGCTACGTAGGTATGCAGCCTATGGGACCACGTGAGAGCTAGTCTGAAGTAAATCATCTCAAAATGCTCACACTGCATCCTCTGTTTTGTTCAGTCTCTACTGGCCCTCAATATTTCTCAAGGAAGCCAAAGTCCATTGAGATTTTTGAGGCTTTGCTCCTAAGAAAGTGAATACAGAGCAAAGGTTATGACCTCGTTATTTTTCCATCTGTTTTGAACAGTTGTATATACAATTAAATTAGAACGATTACTGGAAAGAGGGGAAACATTTTCCTGCTCTTCCTTTACCTTTTCAAAAAGCTTTTGATTTTCAGTTCACAACCCTTTCTTCAAACCTTTCACTTTCATGCTCCCAAAGACCACCACTAACAATACATTCAGGTTAATAATGTTTTTTTGTTTTTTTTGGGTTTTTTTTTTTAAGTTAGAAGACAAGGCAGATGTCTTTTTTTTTTTTAATACAAGTTTGGGACTACATAACTATACTTCCTGTTTGTTTGTTCTCAGTGAATCCAAAAAGCCATGTAACAAATATGAATTATGCAAATGACTATTCAGCTTTCATTTTTTCAATCAAGTAGGACAACTCAGCATAAATGCATTAGATTAGAGGGGATTAAAACTGCAGATACTCAAGGTCATCAGGTCAAAACTGTGCGTTGTTATTACTAAAAAAAAAGAAGCCAAAATCCAACAAATGAAAAAACTCACACAAAACCAAACCCAACAATCAGTGTCTTACTGCTACTTAAAAAGTAATACTAGAAGCAACCAAAATATGCATATGGGAACCTTTAAACATAAGTTTTGCAGTGAAGGCTAAATCTTGTGACTGGTTTCAGCTGGTTTCTGACACTCCAGCAGAACATGGAGACAGCTGCTAGACCTATGATGTTGTCTCCCTCTAAGAAGCGTTTCTGAGTAGCATAAATTGAAATATTTGTTTCCAGTTTCTTTACACAGAGCATGCTGCTGGGGAAAATAACATGTATGATAAGGAGGCCTTTTTTTCCTTCCTCCAACACTATCTGAGTGTCCAGCCTGACAAGAAAGAATTCACTAAATGTCCTATGTTGAGCAGCAGCATCAAAACATTACAGAACGAAGCCCTATTTTGTTACAGGAAAAGTCAAATTAAAAGGAAGACAGATTAAAAAGTAACCATACAGGCAGTTTCCACATATGTCATGAAAATTATGCCACTGTGGCCATTCAAAAATTACTGACTTTAAGCAGAGATTCATTTGTACCATCTTGCAGATGTCGTGAAGCCACAATATGCCAGATATCCCCAGAAGGGTGTGGTGCCAAGCACCAATATCAGCAGCTATTAGCAACAAGTCTTAATAAGGACTCATGTCTGAAAGACCAGAAAGGAAGAAATCTGCTTCATCTCTCTTTGCAGTTCACCTCTAGGTGATCTGTATCATTACACAGAAAAAGAAAAGTCATAGAATGTGGGATAAGAACATACATTATGAGAAAGTGTATGGAAAATCAGGAAATATCAGTTACTATGTTGAGGCCTGGGTCAGTTTTACCACTTCTTTGAAAAGCAATCATACTTCTTGATCAAAGTATTTACAGACATCCTGATATCCAAAATTTTGTTACTTGGTAACTACAACAAATGTAGTATTAGTTGAAGCAAATATTTTATTTCAAAACATTTACATACATGCATGTTGATATTTTAAATTGTTACTAGAAAATGTTCCAGGCGGTAGATAATATCATTTGCCAGTCAGAGACTTTCCCTCCCCCCTGCTTCCCCTCCATTTTTGGAATCAACGTCAAGAGAGATGTGCATCTTATAAAAGAAAGAAAACTCAATCAGCACTTGAAAGGACCACTGGGAATCTTCCAATGAGTTCCAGATGTTTGGCCACTGATGCATTAACGCTTGCACCATGGAAAATCTTTCCAGGTGTTTGCAGTTTCATACATTGTTGCACAACAGGGATCATAAAGTTATTTCCATGAAGGAAGGCCACACTTAATCAAAGGCATGCACATGACAGAATACCCGGACTAACTATGACCACGACAGAAACAAAAACACATCCGAGTATAACACCACCGCAATGTGGTTGCTCAGAGTATGCTGGACAAGCATCTTGCTGTCCTAGATGCAGCGAAGCATATGGACAGTCAGGCAGTAGGTTTATATCTGACAGATGAGAAGCCTGGGACAGGTCAACCTTTCCAAAAACAGCCTAGTCTGAGATGCTCATTAACCTGAGCTTTAATTTCTATTTCAGAGGCAACACTGACTGTAGAGGCAAATGTTAGTCTAAAATATAACGGATTCCATACTTCTGATTTGGTAACCAGAACCATGACTCACACCATATTTAAGATGGACGTGACAGCTTCTGGAACCTCCCTAAACTGCCATGATAGATCCAAATCAAAAGGACGTTTATGTGACTATATAAATAACATGAAATTCCAAGTTAGTCAAGCAAAGACAGTGCTAGAGTTTGAATCAGCATTCCCAATATTTTGACTTATTTTGCCATTTTCCAAATGTCATCTCTAAAATGCAATGGAAACCACTTACAGCGTTCAGTTCTTTCAGGTTAAAGCTATAAGCTACATATATTACCACTTAAGGTTCTGGAAATACTATTTTTTTTTTCAAAACAACATGAACAATTAAAAAGATGCAAGTGAGTAAGATTATGGTAGAGTTTAGGACTTTTTCTAAAAATATATATAATAAGCACTAAGAGGAAAAAAAAAAAAAACACAGACAGAAATTCGGTTTATTTAACCACTAAGTAAACATCCTGTTTTTAAAGGATAAATTCCTTCTAGTTTAAAAAACCAGTTTAAAAATTAGGGGTCAGAAGCACATACACCTAGTAAAAATGAAACCCAGAGAACTGACTTCAAATCCTGACATCTGCAGTGGTCTCTTATCTAAAAGTGAAGTATTCACAGCCACTCAAAACGTTTCAGTTGCTTTTTTTGTTTTATGCATTCCAAGTGTGTTTGTTTCTGCATCACTAAGCTATGAATCATAAAAATCCAAAACAGGCTTTTAGCATTTATCTACGAAGGGCTAAACGCAGCAACAACAACCAACCAGCAAACTGAAAACTCTTAAAGCTCCATATAAGATAAACTATACAAAATAGTTTAAATAAATTGTGCCATTCAGCCTAGGCCAATAACAGATCATTCCATACCATGTTCGTTCAGCATCTATAAAGCTTGACTGCAGCACAGATCTCTACAAACATATGTTGAATTCCAAACCTGAGTTTCTCAGCACCAGCACATACCACTGTTCATTAGGTTTTAAGTATGTACTTGACCAGAAATCACTTTGCCTTCTTTCAAACATCATTTTCATTTAGACTCACTAACAGGATTTATGCTTTTTGGGTTTTTATAGTTATCTTGCTAATCACCTCTCCAAACTATTAAGTCAGGTTTTGGTTGTGGTTTTGTTCATTTTCGTTTATTTAAGCACTATGCACATGTTTGATAAGAGAAAAAAACATAGTATGCAATGGTGAAACTACAAAACAAAACCATACGATTCAGTCCTGGTTAGAACACTGGAAGACAGCTATGGATGATTCTGAGGGCAAATGGGAGCATCAATGAAACGGAATTGTGTCAAAAGGATGTGGTTGTTTCTACCGCAATTAAATGAATTTGAAATGCTTCAAAGGCAGCTGGTAATACACTTGACGCATTATCTCCTGAAGACATGATCTCACATAAACTGCAATTCATCTGCATACTCTGAACAACTGTTTTAATTAGATGAGCTATGAAGTAAAGATAATTCAGAATGAAATTGTTCTTGAATAATACATCATTTAAGCATGTTTCACTCAAAATAAGAAAGTATGAAAGAAAAGAAAACATCAAAGGTCAGAAGCACAGATTTGTTTTGTTTTCCTTACTCTATATTTCTTAGCTGACTCATGACAAATCAGTATAATTTAATAGCACTTTTATTTTGGGACTGTGAACCTGTTTGCTTCCTGCTTAAACACAAACAATGGAAAACAGATCTATCTTTATTTTCAAGAAGACAGCAATATCAGATGTCTGTATTTATCAGTACAGATTTAAAAGGACAGTAGCATTCTTCATAATTTAAAGAGGTATTTAACTCATATAATCACATGATGATTACACATGTTTCTAAAGACATTCAATCGAAGTCAGTACCTAAATCACGCTGGTTCCTTTCAAGTCATTTTTAAAAGGTAGATAAATTTTTGTCTTTTACACATAGGAGAGGAGGAGCAATACACGTGACAAAATTATCAACATCTAGGAATAAGAGCAAGATCACTGATTCAACATCTAAATTATACCACTCATTAAAGTCCAGAAACTTCAGTCAACATCTTAGCTATTCATCTAAACTCTCTCTTGTAGCACCAGTCAGTTCAGACACGCTACTTCTCCATTCCTGACCAAGCGATTCCGTCTTTATAAATTTATATGGTATCTTTTCAGAAGGCAATCAGTTATCATCAATTTCAAGTGCATCAGTTTTTACTTGTCCTGTCTGAGATATCTCTGGAAAAAAAGCAGCAGGTGCTGAGCAGCTATGCAGGAAAAACTGAATCCCTGTATAATACTGGGGATTCCAAACTTCAGACATTTACAAGTTAAATAATTTTGGAAATCCATGGCAAATTTTCCTCAGCAAACGTATATACCACATTTAAGAGAAAAGTAAAATTTCAGGAAAAAAGGTAGAAAAAAACTCCTCCGTGTCTTTGAATGCAGGTATCTGTTTTTACTCTCTATTCCACAAGATGTCTTTTTTACACTGTTTTCAGATAATTTGTTAATGCTGAAGTCTTTCTTATTCTGGTTTACTATAGAACTCCATAACCAAACATACTGGATTGGTTTAATAATGAGTAAATCAGACTTGACAAACAGAATTAACATGGTGGTTCCTCTAAAACTCTCCCTACAAGTACAATGCTTATATCAACATCTGCTAACACTCATGATCTTTGCAGAAGTCTCTCTTAAATAAGACTCTTGAAATTTTAGGAGTTGTGGCTGCAATGTTAATATGGGCTGAATCTGTAACAGGACTGATCAATCTCATTAGCTTCTGTGAGAAATATGCCTAGTTGTTCTAATTAGCCATGTTCTCATGTTACAAATACATTACAGCAAATCCTCAGTATTTCCCCACTCATTTTCTCCCCCTGTATGACCTAATCAACAACCCCAATATTATGGGATAAAACATCACGTTCCAAGGGTAACGGCAATATACCTCACAACACAGTTATCAGTTAATTCAAACTGTTTGCATTTTTAAAGGTAATGTTTTCACAAGAAATAAGCATTATAACATTAGGAAAGCATAAATTTTCTTCACAATGAAGAAAATAGAAGAAAATGAAATAGAATCTTCTATTTTCATAAAAGAAAATAAAACTAGTCTGCCTCCTGAGACTGATTTCTCTTTTGCTAAGTTTTTTTTTTAAGTAATCAAAAAATTAATGAATTTTCAAACAATAAGATGTTTATTAGTTATTACTTTCAGGTGTTTATTGTCTTTTTCTTTCACACTGCATACAAATAGGTACATCACATGCTGTGATTTCTACTCCTACCAAACAACTACTCCTTTTATTTTTTCGGGGGAGGAGGTGGGTAAAGGTGCAGGAAATGCAAATTCTCCAGCCTATTAACTCAGATAAATAAATATATTGTAATTGAGGCACCTTTTACATCAAATAAACTAAAAATTAGATTTATTTCTCACGAATTTGCAGTCACTTTTTCAGCCCAAATTTGCACTAGTAAAAATAGTATTTGATATTTGTTCCCTGTTGAATCCAAGGCAAACTGAATTCCATTCAAAGACCTACAGTGAACTTTAATTAAATTAGCATTTGCCTTGGTAATTATAACTTGTGACAACTGTTACAAATGAGAACTCTTAAGGAAGAAGCAAATTATTCAAAAGAATACATTTCATAATGTATACTGAGCAACCTTCTCTGACAAGTTTGCACAAAAAGATTTCTTTCTCTTATCTCTTTTTTCCACAATTGCTTCATTTTTATTATTAATTCATCTCTCCTTCAGTCTCTTTATAGCCATTTGACCCTTTGCCTGGCATTTCAATTAGACGTTCTCATTTATTCAAGGGTGATTTTTTTTTTTTTAAAGTGTACTGTGGTACATTCAGATCACAGATTTAGGTATATATTCATGTCATGGATGACATCCTTGATGTAAATTTATTGGCTGTTTTTGTTACTCATCAACACTGGGGTTGTCCTCCCTCATACATGCCGTTCTCCTCCTGTTTACCTTGGGGAGATTCCCAAGGCAGATGTGATAGGGTAGGGCTCCCTCCTCCCCCAACCCCAGCATATCAAAAAAGCAGATTGCAACACACCACTAACCTCCACTGCCAGTATTTCTTACAAAGAGACAGGGCCAAATTCTTCTGGTCTCATCATTTCAAGTACCACCACTGAGCTTATAACACCAGATGGAAACCTGGAACTTCCGACAGAGAGTTTTTGTTGTGATATGTACACTGACTCTTAATTCTCTTCTCATCGTTCAAGAACACTGAGAAAGGTTGCATGGTGAAAACAGAATTAACTGCATTATCATATTTCATTGTGAAAGCAAAAACTGGCACATTTGGGGAAAAAAAAAGCTGATGTTACAGCAGTATCAGCTCACAGCTCACGGGCCAAGGCTACATCTAAAATTTCCTTTACAAACTTCATCTTACTTCTACTTTCAAGACAGAGTAAACTTTTCAAGCTAGATTGGTACTGAATTCCTAATGTAATTTGCTGTGAAGTGGTTTTAACAAAATCAATTAGAAGGAAACAGAAAGTTAACAAACTACCCAGCCTGGAATATATGGAAGTTAACTGCCTCTTTTTAAGGAGGAAAGAAATAATTAAAAAAGAAAAATTTCAGTTGGTTTTAAGCAATAGTTATACATTTTTCATTAAAAGCACTATAAAAATATATTTGGTTGAAACTACACATGTGCATCCACATTTTTAACAAGTTATTCTACTATTCATATCCATATTAACCTCGCCGCATGATACACTGCAGTGATGAACCACAGATGCCTCGCCAAATCTGTTTGTTCCATAATCATGTTTAAAGGCTATTTACAGCTTTGAGGTCTTTTGTTATTACTACATAGCAGATATGAGATATTTGAAATTATCTTAAAAGTAACATTTTGCAAATGTTGCAATGCATTACCTCCGTTGCCTAGTCTTTAGCAGCAGTGCTACCATTGTCCTACCAATTAACTCATAGTAAAATTTTGGAAAATAAAATATTATAAAAGCCACAGTATGAGACCGAGGCCAGCAATGCTTCTGAAATTAATTGGGAGTTTATCCTGAAGAGCCAATACTAGCACCTGCTCTGTCACTAGCTGTGTAACTGTACTGTGGTAAAGTCCAAGAGTATCAGTCATTGATAAAGATCTCAGTTTGCCAGGTGCTTTACTAATAAAAGACAAAAGGACTGCCAGTTCTGCCAAATAACAAGTGTTAATGTAAGCTGACAACAGTGTTACATTTTAAAGACATACTAGCTGATCTGAAAATAAGCCTGTTTTTGTACATATTTGGAATCAGACCTATCAAACTTTTTTCTTGAATTAACTGAGATACTCTCTAAGTTCTTTTCATGGATTTTAAGTAACTTAACTTCAGCTAAATTTATACTCAGTCTTAACTAGATTGTTTTTTAATGACTGTATGGGTGCAAGTCTGTTTTGCTTGCTGCTGAGGAACAACTAACTTGAGAAAGCTGCTAGAGAGGAAGAAAAATAAGGAAAATAGGACTTCTGAGGCTACAACCAATAATAATTTACAATCTCATCATGTGCTACATAGATTAAAAAATTACATAAATCTAAAATCATTATCTTATTCCTGTGTTTTTGCAATACATACTTAAAATATGTCAGGTCCTTATTTTCTGACAATTCTTCACAGAAAAACTCCTCATCTCATTTGCCTGCACTCTGAGGCAAAAGTTTACTTTTCAGTTGTGGGGAAAGATTTTTCAGATCTGGTAAAGAGAAAGAAATAATATTTTTCTCCCACAAAAGATTAAATCCAACCTTTCCTCTAAAAAAGGAAATAAAACTAGGACTTTAAAAAGATTTAAGTTACCTTATAGGTGAACTATAAGTTACATCGCTTTTATCAAAATATTTTTTGGACATTTTTAAGTTGTGATACCAGCAAACTGTGATGAGTTTGGGTGTATAACAATAGACAACTAATGCTGGATGGAGGAATGCTTGGATACAAAGGATGATTCTACTAATGAGGAACATCTGAGAAGTATATAATACAAACAAGATGTTGTATATTTTCCATAGTTCTGATTATACAATAAAAAATACCACTCAGGCATTCCTAACAAGTATTAGGTCTTTATATAAAAGTACATGAAATGTGCTGCTTTTTTTTTTTGCTAGGCAGAATGAACACCTTCCCGCTATTCATTAAACTTCGTTCCCCCTCACTGCTTGCATAAAGCAACATCCTACTATCACACACAGGATTACTGCATAAATTTAAAAAAGGATAGAAGCAGACAGTCGTCCTTTAAAATTACATATGAGTGCTATAATATGTAATATTTAAGTTACACTTTCAAAGAGGTGCTACACAACTAATTCAGTGTACTACCTAAATATCAACAAGTAGCTTTTAAGTCATTAATTTCTTCATTAATTCTAACTGAAGTTATCCAATTGCCTTTTTACCTACCATCACGTCCTAAAATTTTTACACTTCCAGTGCAAGATATCAATTTAATTTTTCCTTTTTAAAATACAGCTCTAGTTCAGTCTGACCTAAGGTATTATAAATATGTGAATTTGGCAGTAAGTTGACTTTTTCCGACAAGTTAAATTGTCCCCTACTGCAGCATAATTAAAGTATGTAACTCAATAAAAATAAACGGAGAAGGAACTCAACCCAGTAACTGTAATTTGCCCATTCTCATGTCACCAACACGTCGCAGGCTTACTACAAACATACTTTTCATTATGACTTCTTTACAGGAGATCAAATCTGAATTTTTAAAATGTGCCAAGCAGTTTCATGCTAGGCTAATATCCAAGGGTTGATCCAGACTCCTTTTGACCTCTACAGACTATATATCTGTACTGTCCAGTAATTTAACACCCTCATTGACACTGCATGCAACATCAATTCTCTCTAAACTATTTTTTTCTGCAAGAATAAAGAAGAAAACCTGGAACATGCTAACATGGGTGACTCAAGAATCCTGATATCTGGGACCTGGTAGAATGGTTCACTTCACTCAAAGCAAGGTTTGGAGCTTGACTATGCCATGTTTCAGCGCCGTACCTGGGTCAGTCTTTCAAAAGTTCCCATGTAGTCTTGTCCCTTCAAAACACCTCATGAGCCACTCATGGCACACAACACAGATCCTCCTAGGTACACTATAATTTCTTCAAGATGAAAGCTATTTTTTTCCATTACGCAGGCAATTAGAACTAAAAATAATCATGATAGGATCTGTGGGCTGTACAAGCCTTGATGGACATACAGGCTGAGTATGAGGCAGTGAAGCTGCAGCCAGTCTTACAGGATAGATCTGCCCTAGCAGTGGCTGTCACTTCCTGCTCTTTGTCACATGTACCAGGGGACACCTCCCTTAGCACTATGGCAACTCAGTTAGGTTCAAAATTCAACAGATTTTACACCAGATTCTAAATCCACAATGACCTTTTCTTTTTTCAACTGAATACACTTCTGCCTGCTACTCAGAGATTTCATTAACTTTCCAGATTAACAAGTTTTGTCATTATAGGAATTTAGTTTTCTCTTCTGCAGTCTTTGGCAGGCGGCTTCATACATCTTCAAGTTAGTTATCTCATGTTTAAGGCCCTTCCAGTCACAGCAGTCTCCTGTCTATTTTGCTAATAAAGCAGAGCTTCAGCTAATAAATAATTATCTGGGAAAAAAAACCCCAAAACAAACAAAAAGAAAACCCACTCCTTGAATTAAGATGGCAAAATATCTGTCAGCAAAGAGGAAAATGATATGGTAGAGAAAGAGGAAGTAAAATAAATACCTTCACAGCATAAAAATATTCAATCTTAGATGCCCTGATAGGTCTTTACCCTTTGGCTATACGTATATCTGTGTTAAAAAGCCAAGAAGAGCCAGGGCCCATCTGCTGACCCTAAAGCCAACCGGCACAGTCAGGCCACACACACACTGTAAAACCTTTTAGACTCTGAACTAGGATTGCAAAAGTCAAGCTACCTTGCCCACAGCAGGACGCGGCCCTTGCCCAGGACTGGCAAGTGTTACGGACTCCCTGGGTTACCGACAGGTAGGTTACACAGGTGGTTGATATAACTAAGCATAACAGAAAAACATGAATTGCCAAGCAGAGAGACCTGTGAATGCTCCTCTTTGTGAGCGTGGCACTAAGACAGCCCAGAACACAGAAGAATATATGTAACTAAAGAAGCAGATAGCTCTCAGTCCATGAATATTAATAAGCCATAGCATATCACTGTCAGAGAAATTGATAGATGGTACTAAAAAACAATAAAGCCCTTTGGTTTTGAAAATGAGCCATTTGAAAGACTAGGAGGCCCATAGCTCTCACTGTACAATATTAAGGGAATCAGTGCACTGACCAGAGTGCAAAAGTTGAGATCATTTTGTTGATTTACAGACAGAATGCCAAAAGAACACATAACATACTATTATATCTCTGGCTTAAACTTGAACTCAGCATAAATTATTTCAGGAATGTTTTGCATAGTCTCTTTTTATATCTCCAGTGCAAAATCTATTTTGATTGCATGGCCCTGGAATAAGTCTGTTATTTTTCACTTTTTATCATTTTTGGAAGCAGTATGCTACAACACAGCTTTTTTATCTTTCAACCCATGCCCCCCTGCCCCATAAGGCAAAAATAAAACACACTGCACCACTTGTAAAAGCAGAGAGACAGGCTAGAGTGGAAATCTCCATTCACTTGGGGAAGGTTTTGCATTTCCAAAGGAAAACAAAACAGAAGTTTAGACTGTGGTTAAGCTACTGCATATGCTATATCAGTATTCCATAGCTTGGCCTCATTCTTGAATGTAGCAAATGGTCAAAAGGCAAAGCTGTGAATTTTTGTAAAGGTCATAGATTTACCAACAGGATCATATACACAATTGACACAACACTGCAAGAACGTGAGATGAGATTTACATGTACCCTAAGTCCAGTTCAGCAATATAAAGAAAAGAAAAACAACAAAATACAGAAAAAGATTCACACACATGAAAGAAGAAAAGCACACTTCATGTAGTAATTTAAATGTGTATACATGAAGAACAGGAACCAGCCAGCTCAAAAAAAGGTTCAAACCTGCTGGTAGGAGGGAATATCCATTTATTGTGCCCTTTGCTTCTTCATATTATTCTTCTGTTCACAGAAACAGCCCTAAAGCCCTCTCAAACCCAAGTCTTTTATTGCATCCTGTTTAATTTTAAGACTTAAAGATAATAAAGGTTTTTTTTGGTTACAATTTCTTCTTGTAGGGCGAGAGCAAATTTAATGCTCATACTTGGAGAAGGACTGAAGTTGTTTGAATTACTATACACCTTGATGACAGGCCAGCTTTAGAAGGGGGTTAAAGATGAGAGAAAAAGATGTAGACTCAAGAAGTAAAGCAATGAAGGGTATTGCTGATGGAGTTCCTCAATCTTTTAAATTTTCTAAGGTACTCATCCTAAAGCCCAGTAACGTGCCAACAAAATATACTGCTGATGCAAAATTAGAAGACATTGATAGCATACAGGAGGTGGAGGCTACACAGAGAAATAACTGGTTGTCACAGAACAGGAATAAATAGATTGATCCCAGGAGCCTGGAATTCAAGGTGGAGTTATAGATAAATGCCTGTATTTAAAAACATCTGCTACTCTCTCATTAGCTAACAGGATTTGAAAGTGTTTATGATGGTATCAACTTAGGTAGGTCACTAAATATACACAAATATGACCGAAAAATATTCAAGAGATTGCTTCAGAATAGAATTATTTAAGAGAAAAGTTTAATAATCCTCCAGGAAGCAATGGAATTTCACCCAAGAGGCTTGGAAGGGATAGGACTAATATCTATAAATTCATTGTGGGGAAAGAGACAATCCAAGAAGGAAAAAAATCATCTAAGATAAAGAAAAAACATGGCACAAGAACAAATGGAGAAAGCACATCCATACGTGTGCTCAGGCTAGAAATAAGTTTCTAGTGAGAAGAAGAATTTGTCTTAAGACTCATTTCCAAAAACTGTCTGGAGAAATTAATGCTTTGCAAGGTGAGATATATCCGTTTGTGCAACATAAGTTGTATTTGTGAGAGTAAACAACTGCATTTGACAACCCTTCCAGCTTTATCTAACTTTTGTATACATCGAGTTCCATTACTTCAGTGACTACACAAGTCAAAATAATACGAGTGTGTAGCCAGAGGAGGCAAAGCAAGTCTTATCCTGCTGTGTTCGTGTGAAACACTCCTGAGAATGCACAGGCCAGAAACAGCAGGCAGGTAATTCCTTATCAAAGCATGCTGCTTCTCAGCGATTAGCAAACGTACTCTGCTTGTGGAGGTAACTTACAATACTAACAATCCTCTAACTACAGAGAGTCCCACAGTCATCAGTGACAAGGAAAGGTGGAAATAGCATGATTTATTCCATTCGCTCCCAGACCAGCTCAAAGCACTCTGCTCATGCTGCTCAACCGAGTAGGGTACTTTTACAGCAATGACCGTTGCCTGTACACCAGTAATGAACAGCTTGTAAATTTAGCCTTGAACGCTGCTCTTCTCTACATCTGCTTTTCCTTATCTTGGTGTTGATACATTTCTGTCTTATTTACCCTCACCCTAAACTGTCATACATTTTCTTCAAGGGGCAGACCCTAAACAGTACATCATTCTTCAGACATGTAAGTAGCAAGTCACCTCCTCTGCAATACAACTAACTGCAAGATCTTAAAAAAGACAAACAAAACCCAGCATCTCTAGCCATATTAATCTGTAGTTTTGCAGATCAAACATCAACATGCATAAACAACATAAGGACTAACTAAAGAAAATCAGATGCCCTACAGAATTTGGCACATCTCCCCAGAATGTTTGGGTTGAACTACATCATAATTACTTTTAATTCTCTGCTATAATTTCAAATTATTTAAGAAAAATAACTCCATACAGAGTAGTCTTTCTAGGTTGTAGAATCAAGCCATCTTCATGCCCTGATTTGCAGTCAGTTTGTAAAGATGGATTTTTTAGTAAAACCTAAAGAATACTTTTTTTCCCCTCCCAGAATATAATGTCATTACAAAACCCAAAGGAGATTCAGGTTTATTCAATGCTTTAAATTCCCACAGGCTGCAATAGAGATTAGCTTTGGTAAAACAAGGAACACTTGGAACACTCATTTCACATCAGAGTCATTCCTGAAGCCAATTCCTCCGAGGGACTACCAAAGAGAGTACAGATTAGGCAATCAGACCAATTATTAATCTATGGGAATACTCTTTATCATGCAATTCAATCATAGGGCATCACTTAAGACTTTGGAGTAATAATATACATCAGTCATGGCAATTTTGGGAAAGGTGAAAGAAAGATGTTTGACCTTGCTAGCTCTGGAATGGATGTGTGACATTTTAGCTGATATAAACATACCAGCTGAAAGGGGATAGTCTCAGATAGGCAAATATGTCTTCTCCCATTATAAGATTTTTCCACAGTTTAGATAACTATGCCTTTGGCTTGTGTTTGCAATTCAGCTCATATTTGCAGAAATTTGTATTTTCTAGATCTCAGCCCATCCATTCTGTATTTTTCATGATTTAGCATTAATAATGCTAAATAATAAATAATAAAACAAAAGATTACAGTAAAGACCATTTCACTGGCCACCTGCACCATTGTCCATCATTCACACACCAACCACTCTTCCTGAATAAACAATCTAAACTAAAGCTACTTACAGAGCTTTAATTTAATTTATATGTTAAGTTTAAAGCTTACTTCAGAGCAATTCCTATATTTGTGCATGCCCAAGGAAGAGATTTGAGGTTTTGAAAAGAC
This sequence comes from Oxyruncus cristatus, assembly GCA_013399855.1. NCBI lineage: Eukaryota > Metazoa > Chordata > Aves > Passeriformes > Cotingidae > Oxyruncus > Oxyruncus cristatus. The sequence goes on from VXAY01000172.1 coordinate 771,924, forward strand.
TAAACATTAGGGAAAAGGGTAGATTCTATTGGTTATTATGCAATATATGCAATGTAAAAATTTCCAAAACATCAGCGACAAAACAATTTTTTATAATAGGCAGCAGTGTGTTTATTTGGCTAATGGAAAGAGAGCATTGTTCAAAACTTCCTCCTCCCCTTCCTTGTTTATGTACATACTAGTCAAATAAGAGGGTTTTTTCCTGTCTACTTAAATCTCTGTTAGTGATGAATGAGCTACCACACGATACACAGAACTTGATATCCTTTTTCAGACAAGGCAGATAGCAGTTAAACACAGGGTTTGAGAGAATAAAGCTGGATTCACACATGAGTAGTAAAGTATGCACTTAAAACTTGGTCTCCGCCTTAGGGCTTTTATAATCTTGTAGCAACTGGTTCAAATTTGCAGATTATTATGGAGGCCATCTTATTATTCATGAATTTAACAGGGAGGGGGATTTTCATATTTGCCTCTGATTGTAAAATTCTGTGCACATTCTGTACCATCTGACTGAAGTTACCCCATTTTACCATAACTGGCTAGTCAGAAGTGGCATAGGTGAATAATACACATTTGTAGTTTCAGTAGTTTGTTTCAGTTTGAGGTTTTCATGGACATTAAGCCTTTCCTGTACTTCATGGTAGTTACAGCTGTCCTCTATTTGAGGTTTGTTCTCTTTCTATGTACACATAATAAAATATACATATCATTATGAAACTAAATGATAAATTTCACATATCAAACATTTTAAATGTCTTACTGCATTCTGATCTCTCTCCACCACAACTACATCCTACATGGTATAGGAATTTTCAGAGAACAACCACCTTCAAAATAACCAATTATTGATTCTAGTTCTATATGTGGAATACCATTTTTGAGACAGCATTAATATGCACGGAAACAAAAAGTCTCTTATAGATACTAGTCCTGGGTTAGAGGATAAAATACATCTGAATGCTCACCTAATAGAAATGTATACATAATATATATTTTATACACGCACGTGTAAATACATTACCATATGGGCATAATATTGACAGGCTGAGACAGTTGGAGTTGTTCAGCTTGGAGAAGGCAAGCTTATAAAAAAGAGGGAGAATGACTTTTTACATGAGCAGCTAGAGATAGCACAAGGGAGAATGGTTTTAAACTAAAAAAGAGATTTAGATCAGATATTCGGAAGAAATTCTTTACTTAGAGGGTAGTGAGGCACTGGAACACGTTGCCAAAACAAGTTGTGACTGTCCCATCCCTTACAGTCTTCAAGGCCAGGTTGGATGGGGCATTGAGCAACCTGGTCTAGTGGAAGGTGTCCTTGCCCATGGCAGGGGGGTTGTCACTAGATGATCTTCAAGGTTCCTTCCAACACAAACCACTCTATGATTCTATAAACCTGATTTTCTTCCTCCACTATTCATTAAAACAGCCAGTATCTAAAATTATGCCTCCAAGATCAGGTTTGTCCAACTAGATCTTTAAAAGGTTTAATATTGCAATCTTAAGAAGAACTACATAGTGAGAATGTGAGGGCAGCAAATGCTTCTTTTTTCAACTGTCAGCAGCTGACATCAAAAGTTTAAGGAGTTCTTCAGAGTAGTAGGGAGTGGTTCAGAAAACTCCACCTAAGACAGTTCCTTGGCAGACAGCATTATTTACTGGACTACTTCTTTAAGTGGTTAAAATTCATGGTAAAAGCATAGTCAGAATAAGGGTGTGCCAGTTTTTAATTTTCAGTTGATACAAACAAACCAAAATACATTGATTTTGAAGTATAACACTGCAAGGGGAAAAAAAAGCGCTGCATGTCATCTGTTTAATGTCCAAAAGGACAAAGTTTTTCTTTCATAATTAAAAAAAAAAAATCACAAAAACATATGTTCCTATGATAACAGATGTTGACTTACACCATCAAAACAGAGTTTAATTGTTACAATTTACTGTTCATCAGGATGCGGTTCAAGTGGAGCCAGAAAGGATAAAAGCACGTCCCTCTCTTCAAAACCACATATTTCATTAGACCCATTATAAGAAATAGTAACAGAGGAAGTCTAATATTTTGACAAACCCATAGTGAAAAACTTGTTTGACCTTGAATTATAACCGATTACAGAGGATCTAAGATACCATTATGAAATACAGTTTACATGCTTTTTGGCTTTAGAATTTTCAAATAGTATGCACTTGACTACAGACCACTGAAATAGCTGAATATTCAGGGGCAGACATCTTCACCTGAGCACAGAACCAAACGGGAAGATTAAAGCAAGGAGAAAGTTCTTCTTCCTTCCTTTCCCCTTCCAGTCCCACTTCCCCCGTGCCAAGCACTGAGTCAGCTCTGAACAGAAACATCTGCTGGGCATTCTACAAAGAGCAGAGCCCACCCATTACATATTGAGCTGTCCCCCAGCCCCTTCCTTGCTCTGCAGTCTCTGCAGAGTGACTTGGCCAATTCTGACCCTCAGCTTCAAAGCCTGCTGTTACCCTGTTGTGCACAGAGATCCCTGAAAGGCAAAAGGGCTCTCTAAATATTTTTAGAAAACTAATAGATACTTTTCTAAGTTCTTTTTGTTTTCAGTCACGAAAACAAGGTGGGCTTTTCAAACATTTTTCCGAAACTGTGGCTAGAAAAAGCGAAATCAAGCTCATCCTATCTATTTTCTGGCTCTCTCTTTTCTTTTTCTTTTCTATGGAAGATAAGCATGAAGTCCCCTGGGGCTCTTCTATGAAATCAAAAAGTGCCAAACAGAAAAATAAGTGCACTGTATGTATTTGGCTGATACATGAAAGACTGAGAAGGTTCTGTGTAAAGGAGTCCTTTGACAGGATTCTTGCAGTGCCAGCTCTGCACCAAAAACTTTACTTCTTTCAAAGGTTAGCAGCTCTGGAAACAAAAAGCTTAAATACACCAAGAGTAAGACTTATTCCGTACGAGTATAGAAGTCTGCATAATATTTATACACTTGGTTTCTCACATACCTGATGAAAGAAGATAAAAAAGACACAAGGGAAGATAGGAAAAACAAGCCCAGAATATTCAAGGATTTTTGTAAGGACTACACCCTTGCTGACATTTAAGGAATTTCTGATGATACAGAGTAAGTCTTCTGACGTGAGAGCAATTTCTGACTAGGACTTTTCAACAAACCGCTGTGGGCTGCAGTTACCACAAAATTGTTTTCTGCTCATTGCATGTTATTCCATGGCAATTGGCATGATTGCCAGACTAAGTATTTACATGTGTTAAGTGTACGTTGCATAAAATCTCGCAGTGGCTCCCACTACTTCAGGTCTCTAACGCTTCACATGCATACAGAATATACACACACAGAAGCACAAGTACACACTGCAAAATATGTAACTTGAATTTCTTGTCATGGCATATTAAAGGATAATTATCTACACAGTACCTGTTCAAAGGAATTATGTGAGCTTAAGCTCTGGAAACAAGCACCACAAAATTTGTCATCTCAAGCTTACTTTCTATTACATGCTATGAAAGCAAGCAATTTCCCAGCCTTAAAAATCTTTCCTCACTCTTGTACATGACCAAGCCAATAAGCTTTTCTTTTAAAAAGGTGGTAGAAGTGAAGATGCAGAAAATAAATATACCAGGTATTTTAAAATAAAACTTCATGATGAACTTAGTTCGCAACACAGCTGCAGAGCCTGGAATCAATTTGATACTGGGCTATTTGAAAATTCCTGTTACTCACTACACCATTCCTGGTCTCCAGGAGGTTTGGGTAGGCTGACAAGGGGAGAGCACTAATTGAAAGCAGTGCAACTTTGCCTGTGAGAAATCAAATGGCAGCAGCTATTTGCCTGGCTGACTTTAATGTGAGCAAAACCTAATCCAGACATGATCTTACTGAGGACCTAAATTTTCACTACACAGCACCATATGGAGTGCCAAAATCCTAGGAGTTGACCCTATATTCCTATGAGGTCAGAGCGCAAGAGCAAGACTGAAGTTTTAAGCAAGACAGACACTTTTATATCTTTTGTCTATGAGAATTACTATGTCAAGGAAGAATAAACTTCTGTGTATGTAGGACACATCAAAAATATAGGTAAGTCTAGCTTTATAAATAAGGAAAGTAAATTAGGTTGTTTTTCAGTACCTACAATACTTATTAATGAGCATGTATTAATATGCAATTATCCTCTTGAGAAAACAGGGGCCAGTTATGTTATATAATTGGGAGTCATTTATTATGTACTTGCGGATCCTGGCAAGCCCGGATTATCAACAAGGGAGCTCTGTTCCTAACTTCAGGTGTACTGCGACACATTAAGACATGCAGAAAGGAGAAGGCCATAGTTATGCTGCACATCACTTAATTTCTGCCTTTAAGGTAGAGGACAGTAATTAAGTGTTAATGCTTACTGGAATTTCCAGTGGAAACTCAGACAGTCACTCCTTGGCAGAGCCACAGACATTTTTTGGTTCTACAGTTCCACAAGAGTTCAGTATGAACTAAAAGAAATGGATGAGATATGAATGGATATTCTTCCTGTTATTATATGAATGGATACTACTCCTAGTCATCTAATATTTATTTTTTTGTTCATGAATCAACATCAGAGCTCAAAATTTTTTCACTCCCTAACAAATACGCTAATTACACACCACATCTGACTTGTAAAGTTCAGGCTGCAGTTAAACTGTCTCAGAATGTGCAGGAAAATCCGTTCTGCAGTTGCAGTATAGTCCAATAGCAGGACAGAGAAAACTTGTGAAGACACAGAACCCTGTGTTGATAATCAGATTTTGAGAATCACTAAGTGTTATTCTTCAGTGGCCCTGACTCAATCAGTAATTAAGCAACTTTTGAAAAATAATTTCCCTTAGATTTGAGCACGTGATATTCAGTAAACAAACTGCCAACTGCCCAAGTCTGCCATTCATAGCTGGTTTTACCCATTTCATTTTTGCAACAGCAACTGTTTCAGCTTGAATAGCATTTGCACTGACTTGAAATTCCAATCTTGCTCTTGCAAATTGTGTCAAGAGATTGAGGTTACTCATCTACATAATCCATTTTTAAGTGGTAACACTGGACCTATGAAAACAAGTTCATTACCTAGTCTATACTCTTTGTCCTTGTTTCTGGGCAGGTCACATCGTATTTAGATTGGTTAGAAATAAAATAAAATACCCCTCCCCCCCAAAAAAAATGGAGAAATCCTTGGCTAGACTGCTGTACTAGCATTCGTTTTTCTTCAGTCACACCTTGCTCTGGAAGCATGGAATTTGCTTCCCGGTACATGGTAACATGCAAGATTTCTGGATAGTTTTTTGCTGTACCTGAGAAGAATGGCTTGCTAATGCATGTTATTCTTGCATAGGTTTTTTCGTCTACTTTACACACCTCATCTATTTGTGCGTGTGTGTGTGTGCATTTGGTTCATCAAGATTTGCTGGCAAAATACATGCAAGCAGAGCAGCATAGTAATTACAACTGTAATCATTAAATACAAACAACTTGGACAAAACATTGATTTTCTATAAAAAAATATTTTCTAGTGAAAACTTTCAATACATCTCAACTTTTCTTGGATGCTAAGTATAGAAAGGATGCTGTGGCATTTTACAAGAAAAACAAATGAGAGACAGACTTGTTATCAAAACCTCAACATTTTTAATCCAGATGTTTTTAATTCAGGCATAACAAGCAAGATGAGAGAAAAATGGGGAAGAGAAGGACAGAAAGCTTTAGATTAGTAAGAGCACATGGGTCTTCTAGAAAACAAGATGAAAATAATTTAAATGAGATGGGATAATTAGTTTGGTGAAAACATAAAACAGGGATATCTAGGAATAAGCTAAATACTCATTTCCATATTAATGTACATTCATGAAAAAATGGATCATCAACTAAATTGAAGAATGATACCACTTAAGGGATTTTATATTTCATTCAGACGAAAGCATTTTTTTTTTTTTTGGTTTAGATATTTAAAGAATTTTCAAAGTGATAGGGAGTAAAACTAGCACCTAACAGAATATAACATCAGAAAGTGCAAGTCTGTTTTAACACAAGTATTTAACTAGACATTTTCTGTGAAAACAGCCCTAGAGGAAGCATCTGTTAAGACACACTGCTGAAGCACAGTATCAAGAGCAAATAATAATCCTCTGAAGAAATCCAGTTCTGCTCTCTTATTACACAAGCAGATAAACAATTGTTGCAATTTATTTTTATTTTTAAACACCACCCTGGTTTCTACTTATGTTGCAAAATAAATTACTTACTGAATCTCTCTCAGTGCCAATATAACTTTTTTAGGTCAGTCTGTATGTTGGATTTAGCTTTCCCCACATCCTGACCAGGACAAACTTGAGCCATATAGTCAATTCTGTCTAAAAAGCAAGGAAGTAGTGACAAGAAATTAAGGCTCTTTCAAGAAAAGGTGGACATACAGTTTGTGCCACTCATGAAGCTATTGTCATCCTGCTCTGGCATATACAAAGCAGACTGTCCTCTGTTAAAACAAGATATGAAAACAGGAGAGACAGAATAAAATTCTCATGTGTAATTATGGCTGTATCCAGTACAATACAGGAAACTCACCGTACTGGTTCAGATTTGGCTTTCCAAATGTCCTTGGCTGCTTAGTACTCTTTCCAGAGCCAAACCAGGGCATTCTTGGCTTCAGTTAAATTTGTGTTAGCCCAGCACACCCCAGTCTTCAGTTCCCTCAACACTGAGTTGTCTTTGTAAACCGAGGAAAACAGGATATCTGCAAAAAAAAAAAAAAAAAAAAAAAAAATCACAGCATCTTATTGTGAGCTTGCAGTACATGTGTCATTTCTTTATGGACACAATCCAATATGCTTACCTATTTTCCAATTTTAAGTAGTAGAAAGCAAGTAAGGGTTTTGGTCATAAGAAGGGGTTATCAGCTATATAAGAAATTGATTTTAATTTTCATGAGTTTGGCTTATAAGGAATCGATTTGGAATCACTTTGAAAAGTTTTCAGGAGGTAAGTTTCTTAAAGTGCTTTGTAATCATACATGCACATTGTAGTCATATAACATTTCTACCAACAGATCCACATATGAACACACAAAGTAAAATAATTAAATCTGGTTAATAAGATCATCTTGAAGATGAGAGCTTTTCATGTCTTAAACAAACATCATCAACTGTTCTCTGGAGTTACCTATTCTTAAACCCATTAAAGGGAGAGACCAGTCAACCAACCTAAGCTATACCCATTAACTTTCTAGAAAGTTAAATGAAGTCCATGAGTCCTTTGCAAAGTCCCATTCATTCCAAATCAGAGCATAACCAGAGCTGCAGAGAACTGCAGAACCAACAAAATTCTGCTTAGCTCTCCACCATCTCTGTCACATGATACATGCACATTATTTGTGTTAAATATAAGGAAAATAACGTCCTTCTGGGAATTGAATCCTGACAACATGAAATATCCGTTGTCTTAAATGCAGGAAGGAGAAGGAGACACATAGGTTGATTCTGCAAGACAGAAACTTTAGAAGCTCTGTTAGGAATATTTATTATATTCCAAAGCCAAACTACAACATGACATCCAGCCCTCTTATTTGGAAGTGCTAACTTAAATACCCATCCACTTCAGTGGAAACACAATTCCACTTCAACGCACCAACATCTAGAATAAAGTTAGTCGGTGTGTCAATTTCTAGTTACAGCTCAGACTGATTTCAGACAACACAGTTCTTTTCTGATTTGGGGATATAAAACTTAATTCTGTTGCATAAGGGAAAGTTTGTAAAATCAATGGCTACAACATAAAGGATTGTGAAAACATCAGACAGTTACATCCTGTTGCTTATACAAACTATACTTGAATAAATTCCTCACTGTTAACTTTTCCAACACTCAGTTTTCTTTGAAGATGAGACAAATTGTACAATTTAAAGATGAACACAGCCCAAGGTACACTTTGTAGTTTTGCTATGCAGTTAAATTGAATACAACTCTGCAGTCACAGACTGTGCTATTGCTTGCTATGCCACTTCCCCTGTTTCTAGAGTACCTGTAGAAGGACATCACCTGTGGGATCACCTACACTATTCATATGAAGAACTATTAAGTTGTTCTCCCCAGTGTAGTGCATAGGCAAGAAGAGTAATTAACAATTAAGGCTAATTTGAGAGAGGATGACAAAACTGAGATCATCAGCGCATACAGAAAAACCTGCTTAGCTACAGATGAAGCAGTAACTTTTTCATGCTCTCCCAAGTGTTGCCTACATCTAGATATGAAAGACATGACTTTCTAGTTTCCCTTTATATTAAGAAGTGTTTGCTGATAAAAGGCCTCATGATATATTTCAAGCTTATTTGCAGATTCTGTAAAATCTTGTCATTAATTTTTAAAAAAAAAAATCACACTGAGAAAGACTTTATTGAAGCTGGGTTCCCTCTCCCAAGTTTATTGAATTTTTCTTGCATATTAAGTGTGTTAACAAGACTGGATCACCAGAACATATTGTATAAATATTTACATGGATATGTCCCCAAGGCTAGCCTCATGTGTGCATGCATCCTAGGAGAAATAGCTGTGTTGTGCTTGAACTATTTATGGGAGTTGGGGAAGCAAAAGCAGAAGAATTTATTTGAGGCACAGATTACTTCAGAGTTTACCCTTCTGTCAGTATCTCACACCACAAAAAGTTTTCGAACATAGGATCCATGCTTCATGTTAAACATCAATGGCTTTCACTTAAACTTAAGATCAGTAGTCTGAACTAATGAAATGTTGTTTTTTATTTTTAAACCATATCCTAATAAAAAAAAAACTAATAGATTCAGCTTAGACATCTTATTTGCTATTGCATTTCCATAACACCAGAGTGATGGTATTTTGCAGCTACTCCAGAAAAACACATTTTTTGATTCTTCCTTTCCAGAGCAGGTATAGTACAGCTACCAAAAGTACAGAGGAGGACTACGTGCACAACCAGCTACAGAGAACTTACTTACGAGAAATCTTTACATAGACCTGGACTCCCTTTTCCAGCCTAAAAAAAATTTTTGAAGTTGTATAACATTACTGGTATATTCAATATTATCAGAGAATGAACAATCACTATGCTTCCCATAACAAGAATTACTTGAAGAGCAACAAAAAATAGCAGTGGACAGTCTTAAGCTTTCGAGGACATAAGAACAGTCTGTTTACTACAGAGCGTCTTAGACATAAGATGATAACCCAATTATACTGTGATAGCTCTGACTCTGCAGCTTAAACAGAGGTTTGTTTTACATACAGAACTAGCTGGAATTTCCAAAATGCTAACGGAGCATCTTTAGCCACACAAATTGTTTAGCCTCTATTAATCACATCTATGAGGCTCAGTAAAGTTTTCATTTCTAATCTAAGCTCTTCAGGATGTAAAAATACTCTGTTTACTTCAGAGTATCTTAGACACAAGGGGATAAACCAATTAGGTTATGATGGATCCAACCTTGCAGTTCAAATAAGGGTCAGACAGTAGCATTTAACTTGTATTTATTGGATTTGCCCCCACCCTTCAACCTTTGTTTAGGTAGTTATTAAGCATACAAAGATGCAATTCTATTGAGACTGGTCTGTTTTAGAATCCCTCTCATTGAATCCACTCCTGAATATTTTTTCAATGGAAATCCAGTCAAAAAAAGACAGAAGATATGTCTTCTGGATTTTTCAGAGCTCCAAAGATCCGTACCTATTTGTCAACCTGTCTACTTTTATGTCACTGCTACAATACATGAACTAGTATAAGAGTGCAGTATGTGGATGAAACTGCCGGAGTAGTCTTTGAGATTCTGCAGATTTCTATAAAGATAGGCTTTGAAGCCAACACTGTGAAGTTCATAATTGTCTCAATTTTTAGGGACAACATTCAGATAAAAAAAATTGAAAGTTTCCTAGTTGAAATATCAATTAATTAATCTACAATACTGATTATGAGGTATTTGTATAGTGATAGGCCAACTTTTTGCTGTTGTGCTGGGTCACTTGCACGTAGCAAGAGGATAGCTCAACCTGAAAAACTTTCTGTGTAAATAAATGCAAGATGTCAGCTGTAAATAAAGAAGGTATAAAGACAGTTCATTAGTATGTAACTGGCAGAGTTGGAATCAAGGTATTCTACTTCCAGAAAATCACATTCAATATAGTGCTACTCGAACCACAAAATAAAACTCACTCTATTGGTACCAAACAACGTGTTTATATACAACATATTGCTATTCATAGTGAGTCATGATGAAAATTACCACTTTTTTAAAAAAGAAACATTTCCCACTAATCACATGAAACACAATTGTGTCAGGATACAAACCCACAAACTCTGGGACAAGAAAGTTCTTCACTTTTTCCTTTATCACCCAGTGTGTTCTTTCATGCCGCAAGGTGCTGCCTTCCAGACTACCAAGACATAAAATATACTACAGGAACTATAAATCTCTCCCTCATATATGCAGAAAACTAATTTCCTATATTGCTTGTTCCAATCAACTCTCTGCTTTTCATTAAGCACGGCATGTAATTCAAAAATACATTTGGAATACAAGCCTGAGAATTTTCTAAGAAAGACCCCCAGGTGGCTGGACAGTAAGCCAGCGCTCAAGCAGGGAGATTTCTAAGAGCTACTTGACATAAAACAATTAAATTGATTCAATCATTTGAGTTCAAGCCCCGTTGCAACTGTTAAACTCCGGATTCAGAACATATATGCAGCACTGGATTTTAAAACCAGTAAAGGACATTTGAATAAAGTTAATTCCTAATCTCTTTGTCTTCCAATGGCCACTCAGACAGGACAGTTCATGTTACCAAGAGCTCACGTGCAGAGAAACAAATCTTCAAAAATAGCATCTGTTACATAAAGAAATATGGTTTTAATTTAAGCAGTGTGGATCTTAGAAATCCATTTTACTTACTTTTTTTGTATATAGTGTTGGTTGATGAATGGCATTTCAATTAATAAATGGCAGTACAATTAATAAATGCTAATATGACATTATTTCTGCAGATCTAACAAACTCTTAGATAGTTATGTTAAAAATAGGACATTATTTTGAGAACCAGATGGAGAAGAGAAGTTCTTTTAAATTATCTTTAAAGCTTTTACAGCTCAATCTTCATATGCATTCACAATTAGGGCAGTGGAGTGGAATTGAGGGAGAAATCTTCCAAATATTTTGACTAAATGTTTGGTCAAAGTGCCTTTTTTCTTTAAAAAAGATGGGGAAAAGTATCAGATTTTTGCTTTAGATAAAATATATCAATCCAAATCTGTGATTCAAAAATATTTCCTTTCCATTCTTCCACGACTTTGAAGCACTTAATTTCTTCTCACACATTTCTACACTGGCCAACCAATTACAATATTTTGCATTTGAGACACAAAACAACAAACTAAAGTCTGGACCCAATTAGTACAGAATTTAGGTAGCATAAAGATGTTTACAACAGCATTTTCCAGGCTAGGCCTTGTCTAAATTGCAGATCTTATACCTTACACTCCTCTTTTGTCTATGGCAGAATGTGTCCAATACAGCTTCAGTCTTTCAGATTACCTGGAGTCTAGCAGCATTTGCTGGGGCCAGTGTTAGTTTACCAACATATAAACATTAATTAAATTAATTCAAAATTTTATATTTTGGGAATACAAAGCAATGACTTGATTTTGAAGAAGTGCTGTTACACAGCTCCCATCTCCTGCATGATTTTCATTAAGGTGGCTGCGTGTTAAGAAAGGGACCCCTCAGCAGGAAGTAACCAAAAATTCATGGCTACCTAACTTTTAGTTATTTAGTTGAATACAGTAAAAATAATTAAACACATTAACTGCCAGCAAAATATTAGAGGGTCTCAGCAGATACATTTGGAATATTCTCCAAAACCCCAGAGTTGTTTTAAAACGCTGTAGTCTTTATTAGCAAACACTGTTCTTCAGTTCATGAATATAGCAGACAAAGAAAGCAAGGTTAGACATAGGTTTTGCCACCAAGTGATCTTTTTCAGATTGTGAAAAATAAGGGATAGGCACGGGGTTATAACAAAACTAACTATGCCCCCTTAAATTGCGCACACTGATGATTTGTAGATGATGCGTCACATACCGTTACAGTTCAAGATCTGAAGCTTCTTTATTTTGAATACAATTTTTCCTCCTGTTTTGGTTTACATTCTAAAGCAGACAGACGTACCAAAGCACCTCAGAGCTTATTCAGTAATTTACAGAAATCATTTTTCTTTACAAAAATCTGCAAAAGGAGGTTTTTCTTCTGTAGAATTAAATTTAGAGATGTTGACCTATGGCATACAGGTCATACATACACAAACACACAAAAGGCATTTTCCATAAAAGTATTCAAATTGAATTCCTTTCAGATAAAAGCATTTCTTTATGATTTTCTAACTCCTCTAAAAAATAACAACAGTAAAAACTATAGCTGCAGATGGTACATACACTTCCTTTCACCGAATGTTTAAGTCTTTCATTAAAACAGGGAAACTGTAAGTTTTCTCTTAATATAAATTCCTTCCCTTGGCAGTGTTTTATGTCTCTGTGCTCATGTTATTTTAAGACACTTTCATTTGATCATTCAATATTTTTCACCACTGACTAGGTGATGAATAGGTTTGCCACCTGGCTCAGCTTCCCATCCCCTCTCCCAGTTTGAATATTTCTTTAGACATGAACGCCAAAGGAAATGGAAAACCTGCCAGCAGTATTTTTTGAATGCCTTCAACAAACAAAAATAATAAAAAAAAGAGATTCTGTGTGGACATGAAAATCAAGACCCTCTCTGGGTCCATCTGTCACCTCCTCCCTTGCAAAAAGTTTAAGCCAAAATTAATCTCAGCAGAATTTTAAGGAAAAATATTGATTCAGCCTCAAGTCACTCAGTTGCTTCTTCAGGAATCTATTTCTATCTCACTGAATCCTTTTCACATATTTTAGTGCTTTCTCAGCTTCCTGTATGCAGCCTTTCTTTCCCACTTTTCTACTTCACTTTTTTCTTTTAATATCATCACTAAAATAATGAGCGTCTTCTGCTATTCTTACGCTGCAGTGTCTATCTCTGTAGCTCCATCTCTCCTTCATCTCACCATCTTGTTCCTTAACTTCCAACTCTGCTTTTTTCATTTTCTCTCCATGCCATTTTACTACATACCTATTCAAGATAACCCTAAAATTAGTGATCCCCTTGGATCACACCCTTTTACAGTTCATCTTCCTCTTTAGCACTTAGAATAATTTATTACTACATTAATAGCCCTAGGATACATGTACTACCAAAAACCAAAGAAACTGCTACACATGATGACAGTCTCCACCATCTACCGAAGGTTGACAGAATTCTGACAGCTCCTTAGAGAAGAGTCTGCACTTCCTGAGGATGCTTTTCCAGTGTAGCTACACCATCTTCTACATTCCTGAGTCAGTAGTCACAGTTGCTATTACTTGCTATTCACTAGGAATTCCAGGACTAATTCTCCCCAAGTAAAGCACAAGTGGAAACCTTGCAGTACAATATTCTTTGAAAAATGTATGCAAAGCAAATGTGCACTGCTACAACACAGCAAATTCAAAGCAAAGCTTTATTAGACTAACTAGAACAAAGGCAGATCTTAAGAGAGTTTTCCATGGGTTGTAGGTGGAGAAGGATAACTTTCAAATTGAGTTTTCAGTGAAAAACCTCATACATATTTGCCTCCTCACATCTCGTCCTCCCTTAAAAGACAAAAAAATAAAAATCAATCACCGTAACTAATTCACAGAGAAAAACTATATATTCTAACTCCAACTTCTAAATCTTGGAGCCTTCATGGAAGTTCTTACCTGGTGATATCAGACCATCTGTTTCCTCAAACGGAATTAATTTACTGTGATCAGTTCTGCAGAAAGGGATGACTGTGTTTCATTTGAAGAGATTTATTCTAGCTATTGATCATGGCCATGTATAAAAGAATAAGGACATGAAATACCCAAATTACAATGCTTAACAGTCATATTGTTGAATTTTCTAATTAAAACACATTTTCAGAGAAAGGGAGGTAAGCAAAAAAACTTAGATATTGGGTAACTGCTCATTTATTACCCCATCATCACCACTAAAACATTTTTATGTGGAAAAAGGACTTCCTAGTTTCCTTAGAAAAACTAGTTCTTATCTCCAGCTCTATCTTCGCAGGTTTTCCATTGTACCACTAGTGTAACTTGGATCATGAAAAGGAGCTTGCACTGTCCTGAGAACACTGCAATGATTATACTCTTGTCATACCAAACCGTGACAGAACCTCCTGCAAGCTTCACACAAAAGCTGTGGGGAGAGGCATGGGAAAAAGGACCTAGTTAATGTGCCACTTGGATTTTCAGATCTCTGCCTGCTTATTCCAAGTCTCCGAGGCTGAAGCCGTTGGCATGACCTAAAAGAAGTTTAGTTTGTGCCAAGAGCGAGCTGCTGAGCGTTCAATCTTGACAAGTAGCTTGGCCCGAACAGATACTGTAGATATCCAACAGCCACCATTTTAGCTTTACTGCCTTGCTCACTGCTCCAGAACTATGTTACATCTAAATCATAGAATAATTTAGGTTGGAAAAGACCTCCAAGATCATTGAGTCCAACTGTTAAGCCAGCGCTGACAAATCCACCACAAAACCACTTCTCTAAGCACCACATCTACACATATTTTAAATACCTCCAGGGAGGGTGATTCAACCACTTCCCTGGGCAGGCCTGCCCTTACTTCTGAAATACTTCTAGACAAAGTATACTCAAACTTTATTTGCACTATTTTTTTCACTGAGGCATAAAGTTTAAGGATTTTATTTTTCTACAGTGAGAGGTTGACACAGTTTATGTGCTGCATAGGCTCCAACACAAGAAAATCTCTCCCTTTTACCACACTAAGACATAGGTTGTATGCCACAGTTTTCATTCTTCATCACAGTTCTACTGCTAGTTTTCTAATGAGTTTCTTTTCTCATTCAAAGTAACAAGTCCTTTCATACCAGGGCTTTCAACTCAGGTATGACTTGAATGAACCTTAGGGAAAAAAAAAAAATAAAAAACTTCTTTTGGTAAGGAAACACAGATTTATACCAAGTAAGTTCTTGTTTTAAAAATGGTAGGATTGTGAAATTTGGCATATTCAGTAAGTTAGGGTTGCACAAAATGGAAATTGCAACCATTCTCCATGTCCAGGAGGTAGAAGTAAATTTATGACAATTTTTAGTTTTTATTTGGATCACAGTCTTATCTTTTATAACAGTCATTCTACTAAATAAAACACGTTCTGCAAGTTGGTTACCTCACTTGTGTTGATTAAATCATAACATCTGATGTTCCCACAGATCTGGGTGGCAAACATTGATTAACACCACACTGGTAAGCAGAGATTAGCCAGGTGTAAGAGGCTGAGGATTTGGTAGCAAATAGACTGTGCTTGCATTTCTGTAGAACAGCTTTCTGCAAATTCAATTTCAGCTTGCATTTGATACTTGTATATACCTCCTGTGCCACAAGTGCTAGACAATACATGCAAGCAATGAGTCCATTTTAGGAAGATAACTTAGGGGGCAATTAAAGTCAGGGAAGGAAAGAAGAACATAATCCTCGGAAAGTCAGTGTTCAAGTTAGCAATATCATGGATACTTATGATAAACTTCCCATTCCAGTGTCTGGGGCAGCCTGTGTTTTAGGTTCCTCTTGCTTGTTAACAGAAGACCTGACTCCTGCTTTTCTACAAGGACTTTATAACTGATTCTCAAGAGTAACAACTACAGCTTTACTGCCCAGTAGCAGTGGTCCCTTACTAGAGCCCCAAGTTACCCTTCAGCCCTACTTTAAGCATCAGTCACTTCTGGGTTGTCTCTCCACCATAATTTCTTGTTCAGGAAAACTGTGTGTTTGTTGGTTTGTCTTTGCCAAATATTTATAAAAAGATCAGTGATGCACATCCAGCTGAAGAGACACCTTGCTATCAGAGATATGCTGCCACCAAAACGTAAGCACAATGTTTCCTCCAAACCTCCAAGCTATTCAGACCAGAGTTTTGGCCAAAAGAGATCCATATCCCTGACTACATTTGGTGCAGTTTCCTCTCTCAGGCATCTCTATACTTATGTACATTTGTGTCTTGCTCTAGGAAATGAGGTTTGTGTGGTTTAGTCATAAATCACAACATGCAATTCCCAAAGTGGTCTAAGAGCAAACATAAATACTATCATTAAAATACCATTACTGACAAACCTGAATTTTTTTATTTCATTCTTCATCCAGTTCTCTAGTTTTGAACACAGTGCAAACTTCATAGGCTTTCAGTGAAGTAAGAATTTGTACATATGCTTATATTCAAAAGTGCAAGTATAAGGAGTCAAAAATTTAAAAAATACAAGTCACAAAGGTGAGACACAGGGAGAAGGGAAAAGGGGGAACAAAATTGAATAACCCTGAGGCAACTTCTAATCTAAAGTTATAAAAATTCTTTGTAGTTTTATTGATTTCACTAGTTAAGAAAGATCTGCAGCCTGTTTTCTGTAAAAGCTATATGGTACTTAATATATCAGACAGCAATTAAGTCAGTAAATGTGCCTACAGCATTTTACGTTAGAAACATGTTATGAGAGCCATAACTTGCCAGATGAATACAGATCTACAAACCAGTCTCACCTAACATGCTTGGTCTCACCTAATACACTTGAAATGCTCACACAGAGTAAACAATATATTTAACAGAGGAATTTCTTAAGCCTAAACAAAAGCCTTATGAACACATAAGATTAGGTAACATACTAAATAAACTCCCAAACAGCACTGAAATGAGGACAAATCTTCTCTTTAGCCACTGTGATACACAATGAATGATAACCTCTAAATTAAGAACACTCTGTTTTAATGCAGAAATTACTGCACTTGACAGGGTTTTAAGCCAGTGTTCAGGTTGCAAGGCAGAGGTGCAGAAAGAAAGAGGAGAACTAACTCCTGCCATTAAAACCAATGGACTCATATGTTTGTCTGTTTTGGCAGTCATTAACATAGCAGCTATTTACCAAGAGACAACAAACATACCACCTAAGCAGAAAAACGTTTGTTTACACTCCATGACAGACGTGGAAAGTTTCATTTCTCCATTTTTACAAGAATGGACTTGCTTTTACAGCATTAATACCAATCTGAGAAACCAGACCAAAGACGCAGAATGCCCAGCATCATAATGAAAATTAACTAGCTCTTGTGCATAGAACTAGTATATAAATGGAAGTAAACTGGCTGGTGTCCAGAGAATCAAAGGACGATTGTAATGAAAAAAGGACTTTGAAGAGGACAACCACAAGACAAATATGTGTAGAAAATTCAGAAGCAAAGTTTGTCAGGAAAAAATTGCCAAACTGAACTTTGTAGATGAAGAAAGGTAATATTGAACAGTACCACAGTTAGAACTTATAATTAGCACCCCAAGAAAATGCCACCTTTCATATTTATTTCACAGTCCAATTTTACAAAGCAATTCCTAAAGTAGCACGTACACTAAAAGTATTTAGTTCATAACCAAACATTTTATTATTATTACACTCAAAGGATGTTAAGATCCCTGAAAGAAACTCCTCTAACTACTCCGAATAGCACTTATACTTAAAACCACATGTAGCTGCTTCTGATCCATTGCTGCAGCACTTCACTTGGTTTCAGTTCAGCTAAAGTAATCCCAGTAGAAGAAAGCCTACACACGTCAACTTAGAGAGGCGTTTGAAGTGCTTAAGGAATTTCCTTATGTTCCTGCAGAGTATTTAAAACAAAACAACAAAAATCCCCATATGTTTCAGTTTCAATGTCTTTAGCACTCATACAAGTATGTGCAAACAGTAAGAAGAAAGACAGGAAATTATTTCTATAACAAAACCCCAAACATTCTCTAAGTAAAAGTTAAGATTACAGAAAGAAAAATACCTCATGAGACATTATGCATAATCTCACGATTATTGATGTGCGAGCCCGTGCTCTTCATAAATCAGCATATAACAGCAATGATTTTGATTTACAAAACAGTTCTCTGCCAGCATAGACAGCACAGGTTGATTACGGGTATCTGGCAAAAAATACCCAGTGATCATATCTAGGTAGAGCACACAATTGAAACAGGTGAATTCACAGGCTTCTACACATGGATTTCTTTAGTATCCATCTGACTGTATGATATCAAACAGTTCCCCACCAACAAATAAAAAGTGTAGTGAGCTTGTTTAATAAACAGGTAAAAAAATGTATACAAAACACATCCAACTGTTTCACTACATGCTCCAGAGAGGCAGAGTAAAAACCTACTCTGATTTGTATATCACACTAAGGACACAGCGGGGGAAAAAAGAGAAAATACATTACAAGCACAAATATCAGCCGTTTAGGCGACACCAATAACAAACTTTATTAATCAAATCAATGTTATATGCTTAGGCATATCTTATATGAACTAGGAGGAGAAAGCCTCAATCATTGAAACTACTTGCCACTGGTGAAAAATTATCAGGCAACTCTGTTTTTAGACATAAAAGATTGCATTAGTCTAGAGAATTAGTGCTGGAAAAAGCCACCCATATTTTAAGAAGTTTTTACAAATTAAGATCCTTTCTCATATGCTTGGGCAGCCCAATAAGAGAAAACAGAAGCTGGGGTTACACGTAACTACAGATGCTTAAGGCTACTGCTCAAACGCTATCACTTTGGGCATTTAAATGCTCTGCTAGCTAGTGTTCAACACTAATGTTACCACAGATTTCAATTGCTTTGCTCAGAAGTACTGAGGCAAAACCCCAGAAGTGCAGTATTTTTCTTGAGCTGAGAAGCTGAGTCCCATTCCTTAGACTTGTTCTGGACATCTGTGTCAGCTCTGTCAAGAAAGGGCCAGAGGCAGGAGACCTGTATTGAGAGGGACCAAGACCTCAAGAGCCATGTGGCATAAGCATGGACTTGATGATCCTTATGGGACCCTTCCAACTCAGCATACTCTGTGATTCTGTGACATCCCCATTCACGCAGTTTAGCTTCTAAAAATTTGGGAGACTGAAAACACAGCTGCAAAACAGTAACTAATTTACCAATTTTTGCTTCCAATGAAAGAAACAGATTAAACTTTCTACTACCATAGAGGTTGTTGGACCCTCAGTCAGTGGGCAACTCCTAAGAGTTGAGATGGTAGAAGCCTTTACCAAGTGGAATGAAACAGTCTAGACCTGTCTGGTGAAAGCAGCACAACTGGCTGGCTCCTTGGATGTGTGACTCTCCACATGCCATGTGCAGGGAAAATTGGTACCTAATTAGACACCAGTGTTGGCAGCCTCCATCAGCCAGCAGCAGGCATCCCCTCAGTAGAGGCTCAGAGAAGTCTCCCCGTTAAGGGTGAATCATCACACCCTTTTCAATGGGATGGGTTTGAGAGCTCCAAAAGTTTGTCATAACTTCTATCTACTTTTTCCAGTAAAAATGGAGCAACAGCTGCTCTTTGATTTTCAAGTTACTCATCAGAGGGGTAGAGGTAGTTTTCCTCCTCTTCTCCTAAAGTTCTTACATGTGAGCCTGGCAGCCCACAGCATGTTTGATGAGATGTTTTTACAGCCACTAATACAACAGGATATCCATTTCAGGGAGACATCATGTCACAACATATTCTGTCATTTCTAGATGTCATCACTGATGCAAAATAGGATTTTATGGCAAAAAGTCATCATATGGTCTCAACCATAGCTTCTTTAATAAAATATTTCTCAAAATTCAGGTATTTCTGAGCAACTTAGTAGTCAATTCTGAAGATTAGCCAATGATGGACTGTTTACATCAAAAATCTATGATCCCAGAATTAAATGAATAATGAAGAAATAAACAAAACGTCTTTAATTACTGAGACTTTAGATTTCTCAGAAACTCTGCCCATATCTGCAACAGTAATGAAGAAAAAAATTAAAAAAGGATTTGGACATGTAAACAGCAAGTTCTGTAAACTGAGGCATGGGAACTGGACAGTACAGACTCAGAAAACATCAAAATTCAGGCTGGGTTTGTAAGGAAGTTTCTGCACAAATTTGCAGTTGGGCAGTTGTTTATCCTTTCAATACTTCATCTCTTAACGATGTTGAAAAAAAAATCACTGTCAGAGATGTCTTTACAGAAGGGCAAATAATCATCTTTGCTTCAGCACACAGGAATCAGGAAAAATAATTCCCTAAATTAAGAGGTGGCACAGTAATGAATTAAATTTAAATGAAAAGTAAATGAATTTAAAAAAAAAGAACATTCAAAAGAGGCACGACAAGCAGGTCAAGGCAGGTGATTCCACCCATCTACTCTTCTCTTGTGAGAACCTACAAAGTGTTCAACCTACTGTGTTCAACTCTGGGGCCTCTGAAACAAGAAAGACATTGACCTCTTGGAGCAAGTTTGGAGAAGGGCCATGAAAATGATGAGAAGGCTGGAGCACCTCTCCCATGAAGACCAGCGGAGGTAAGAGAAGGGTATGTGGAAACTTTATAGCAGACTTATGGTACCTAAAGGGAGCCTACAAAAGAAGAAAAAGATGGACAGGGACTTTTTAAAAGGGCATGTAGTGACAGGACAAGAGAGAATGGTTTCAAACTGAAAGAGTAGGTTTAGATTAGATACTAGGAAGAAATTCTTTACTATGAAGGTGCTGAGACACTGGAACATGTTGCCCAAAGAAGTTGTGGATGCCCCATCCCTGGAAGTATTAAAAGCCAGCTTGGATGGAGGTGTCCCTGCCTAGGCATGAAGTTTGGAACTAAATGATCTTTAAGGTCCCTTCCAACACATACCATTGTACAACTCTATGATCCTTATTTGAATTTATGTGCAAATTAGTGTTACTTTGGTAAGGAAAAAACTTGAAATGTATTCAAGCCACTAGGCTTCCATTTCCTGATAAAATTTCAGGAAATAAAATAAATCCTTTAAGAGCATGATTACTAAAAATGTAGCCCTTTTTTTTTTCCCTCTGTAATTTAATTATCATGAAATATGGAAAACTCATCAAATTTCATCACCCCTACTAAATTTTTGCCACAAGAGAATGACACTAAAAATTCACAATAAAGCAAATCTAAATGAATTTCATAAATATGTTTTTTCTCAGCTGATCTCTGACTGCTTATTTTTCATTGACAAGTTTTCATCAAACAAAGCTCTAAAAAATTTCCTCCACTCTTCCGTAGGAAAAGCTGGTGAGACTTTAGTTGGACACTATGACAAATTAAAAGCAATTTGCTGAGTTGATTCAAATCAGTTTCTGGTCTGAACGCCTTTTCATTGAACACACACTTGCTCAGTGAAATGGGCAATGTGCCTTTTCCAACCATTACATTTCCTCATCTAAACTTTACAATTATTCCTCTCTAATTTGCAGTTGACACATTTCCCAGATTTTTGCTTGTTGCTTTGAGGAACTCAATTGCATCTGATAGATCTTGTACACATTTGCCAGCTGCCTCGTGTCATTGCTGGAGGACAGTGCCACAGACCCTGACTGCATTCAGCACCTCACGTTTCAGGCGTCCCACCCGCCTCAGTACACAGGTACCACTTGCTTTAGGGAGATAGATGCAGATGGAGCAGAGAACATCTAAATGTAGGCAAAATCAGCAGCAGTCTGTCTTCAGGATTTCAGGTTCTTCCTGTTCTTGATTTACATCTACAGACATTCACCTAACATATATTTCTCTTTTCTTTTTGTTTTGTTTCCCCCCCCC
>VXAY01000172.1:793697-807517 GCA_013399855.1 Oxyruncus cristatus
TTTTTTTTTTCCCCCCCCCCCCCCTTTTCCTACAGCTTCTTTCCACAATGCTTGGCAAATGGATGAATTCTCACACAACTCTCAACCACACGCACCTTGGGAACTAGAGAAACACTTCCACTGCAGCTCACTGATGTGGTATTTATTCTAAGCACTAAACCCCAGCAAAATTACATTCCAGGAACATTTCAGGAAATCCCTATCCCAGTTTACAAAAACTCTTGTCTCAGAATACAAAAGTTACTGATACTCCACAATGTTCTACTTAGAAGCTTTAAAGTTTTTCTCTATTTTACACAATTACTGCATGATTTTTGCACTTTCTCAGTGAATCTACAAAGGCCTAAAGTTCCTTAAAAATGAAGGTCAAAAACATAATTATGTGTGGATCCAAAAAAACAGTGGGAGTCTAGATGAAGCTGGTAGGGATGGCAGGGGGAAGCTTCATATTCATTGCTTTAACTGGTATCAGGAACGTTTATGGAAACCTCTCTGATGAAAACTTCTGCATTAGGATAAAATTCAGTCTTCCCTCTTTGATGTTATGAAAAGAGTCTGCATATTACCTCAAAAGACACGGAACAAAATATTCTCCCAAGACTTTGCTTCATATTTTTATCCCAACAGTAGGAATTCATACACTAGACTGCTTGCATGGGACAATCTGGATATCCTGCACATGGTGCATTCCAAAATTGTTGCATTCTTCCCTTCATATGTTTGTCCTTTCTTGGTTTTCTTCAAGAAAAGCTTCAACTTGTGAAACCTAGTGTGATTTTTTATTTTCTTACACTACAGATTTGAACTACTATAGTCATGTGCCAATCTTGTCCACTTTTTGTATATCTGCTATTGCCATGCCCCTGTACTTCAAAAGAGATTTTGATATAACCAGGTACAATATTGGTTTCTGTATTCTACATTGGTTGGTGCAATAAGACAAATATTCAAAGAGTTCTGCCAGACTACCAGTATAGAATATATCCAGACTACCAGCCTATCCTTGTTTCCCTGCTATCACGCATTACTTCGTTAAGTGGAAAATATTCACCTCCTTGCTTCTGTGAATGGAACAAAAAAGTAACCTAATTTCTGAAGTAGCACTTGCACAAGGAGCAGCTTCAACTACTAGATGCAATTATCAGTCCAGCCATTTGTAAAGCACATCCTTTTATCTCATCAGCTAAGGTGAAGTAATGTTTACAGCCTTCCCAAAGTTTGCATGTTGGCGCAAGTGCTACTTCGCCTTGCTGCAGAATAGACTTTGAAAACAGGAAAATAAACATAATAAAGGAGAACCTTTGGGGGAAAAACCTGAGAATTCTACAAAAAGCATTTTTTTTAGAGAAGAGTAAGAACCGCTTTCATTCATTTGTAATGTTTGACTGGTTCTCTTTAAGCCATTTACATATTAGTGCTCACAGGATGTCTAAAGTTGAAGTTATCAGTACTTTACGCAACTCCGACTAAATACAAGTGTTTGCAATACCAGCTTAAAAACCTTCTTGTGATAAAGACAGCAAGAGAAAAGAACAATGATATTCGCATTTCTGGACATATGAAAACTTTCAACATCAAAAGATAAAGTTTTTTACATATTGAACTTTGGCTTTGGCTTCTGGCAAACCAAGAAGCCTTCAAGCAAGTAATTTTTTTTAATCTTCTCCTTTGACAAAAATATTAATCTATCCAAACTCCTAGTTTTTAAATCCCACCTCAATTTCTAACTACTGTGCAAACAGAAATGTGAATTTGCAAAAAGGTTTGTAATGCAAGTAACAACTACAGGTCTGTAAACCTCACTCAAGGAAAAGAGCTAGTATTTAGGCACATATTAGTATTAGGGTATGAAGAGAGAAGTTACAAAGCACACCCTTCATTCCAGTGTCTGCTAATTCTCTCCGTTCAGAGAAAAGCTGCCACAGTTTTCTATAAAGAGAACGCCTGCCTTGGAAACCTCATGAAGCTGACTGCAAGGGTTATCACAGCTGATAAAATGAAGAATTCAATAAATTGTCATTTAAGAGTAACTGTCAACTTAAATTTCCAAAAGACGTTTAACAAGATCTCATACCATGTCTTTTGAAGAAGTTAAACAGGCAAGGTGTAAGAGTGCAACACTGACTAAAGAAAAGAAACAGCACAGAAGAATTAGAGGACTGTGTTGTAGGGACAGTGCTGTTCAACATACTCTTAAGTGACCTGGAAAAGGAAGTAAGCAATGAGGTGAACAAATTTGCTGATCAAGCAAAGGTATTTAAATAGGTAAGGAGGAATGGAAAACTGAGTAAGTGCAGAAAGACCTTAAGGTGTCTGGACAATAAAATGGCATCAGAACTGTAAATTAAAGCATTTTGCACGAAATGAAACAATCCACAGGTTAACTCGCCAGACAGGCTCCAGAACGCTGGGGTTATAGTAGATATTTTGACATTGACATCAACTCAATACTTACAACAGCAATCAAAATGGAGAATTAAATGTTTTACAGAAACACAGAATCATTAGGGTTGGAAGACAACTCTGGAGAACATCTAGTCCAACTTCCCTGCCAAGGCAGGGTCGTCTAGAGTAGGTTACATAGGAATTCATCCAGCTGGATTTTGAATGTTTCCAGAGAGAAGATTCCTTGACCTCCCCAGGCAGCCTGCTCCAACGCTCTGCCACCCTCAATGTAAAGAGGTTCTTCCTCATGTTGATGTTGAAATTCTTGTGTTTTAGGCAACTTAGAACATTTGAGGAAGGAATAGAGGAAAAAAAATCTCGTTTTCATGGTATTGTATAGATCTACAGTTTGCCCGCAACTGGCATGATGAGCAGTTCCAGTCAACTCTCACAAAGTAGGACTACTGGAAAAAGTTCAGAGAAGGGCAACAAGATTGAAACTGGTTCCACAGAGAAACAAACAATTAGGCTTGGCTTCTGCAGCCTGGAGCAGGTGTAACTAACAGGGAGATATAATAGAGGGCCATAAAATCCTTAGTGTTATGAGAAGGCTGAAAAAAGTATTGAGAGTTTACTTTTACTCCAATATATAAACTGGGATGTGTCAAATGAAGCCAAACAGGTATCACAGTGAAAAACATGAGTGGTTGTATAATCAAGAAGTGAAAAACCTCAGTAATTCCTTGCCAAAGGCTGTTGTGTCCACAGTTTACTTAGGTTAAACAACAGGCTGCACAGATTCATGAAAAAGATGACCATGGATTTACTAATCAGATAAACCAGATCAGTTTCAGGAAAAAAACAAAACAAAACACAAAACAAAAAAAAAACCCAAACAAACAAACAAACTAAAAATGAAGTTGAAAGCTGAAAGAGTATTTTAGAAAGAAATATTATACACTTGCCTTGTCCTAACTTTCCAAGGAATCAATTTCTAGCAACTGTAGGTTACAAGGAACTGAGACAGGTGACTCTCTGGTCTGAATCATTATGTTTTGAGATAGAGAAAAAAACTTGAGAATCATTTGTGCTAGAACTGAACCACGTCACCATTTCACATATCATGTCCTGACAAATACTGAGCAGAGGCACCAAAGGAAGATTAATTAGTCTAATAAATATCAGATACCTTTGTTACAGTATCTAAGCTATTTCATCATTTTTGCTAAGATGAATATCTGTTATTTTGGCAGATAAACAGACACGGCACGTACTTCTACTAATTCACCATGCAAGGTGGCCTCAGTGCAGGTGATACTGAGAACATGAAAGGGACTTGAAAAGGTATAAGAGCACACATTTTTGCTCTCTCCAGACAATACAGTCCATTTTCATAACCCCCTCTCTTATTTACAGTATTTTAAGCTGGGGCTAGGGGGAGAAGCATAGAAGGGAAAAGGAAAATTGATGAACAGAAATCAAGAAATCACAAGAAATCTGAAGAACAGAAATCACTTGACACCATGTGTTTTGGTCCTCCGTCCCACCATTCACAAAGAGATGGCACACTGTAGAGAGATTCTTCCAAAGGCACTGGTACATTTTGTGCCTTTTTCCTGTAAAGTATGTATGGCTACTCCATGCTCCTTCCATTCTTCAGTGAGTTTGTTCAGCTGTTTGGACAAGGTATATAGGCCCAGAGCTGTGTATGTATTAGAAACTTATTTAGTTTCCAATAATCAGGATGTTGGAGTAACCTTCTGATGCCACCCAAGTTTCTACCCTTCTCAGAACAGCAAAGCTTTGCTTCTACTACTATGTAGGTTTTATCTTTTAAAGAGAAAAAAGAAAAAACAAAGAAAGAAAAAGACAAAGCTAAAAATGGACATATCTTTTGAAAAACAAAATTCAGTTTCTATTTCCAGAGAACACTTCAGCAGTACCTAGATATAAAGCTACTACCTGATGCAAGGTAAAAAAACCCAAAACCAAATCACAATGAACCATTCTACAACTCCAGAAAAACACTTATTCCATCAGCTCTGAAGAAGCAGCATTTTAGAAAGCACATCCTCACATTACAGCCTCACTCAAATCTCTACCCATTCAGAAAGAATCAGCTCACGTGCAAAGAAAAGAATTTAGGTCAACGTGGCCCTTGTACCATATGTTTCTTCAGCTGGAGCATGGAAACAGCATTTCTCTCTTTTTCACACTTGAAACACACATCTGGCTGTAAGTTATACACCAGATTATATGCCTTTTCCTTCCAGACTCTCCTAAGCTTTCCCTTTTATATGCTCTAGGCAATTTTAAATTTCTAATAAGCTGCCGAGAGCTGCACAGTACAAAAACACGTAAAAACCTTTAAAAGCTTCACCGAGGTATTGCATGTGGAGGCAGAGGTGGAGGGCAAATTATCTGATTAGTTTAAACCTCAGACAGTAGGTACAGTTCATTTACAAGGTACAGCAGAGAACTGCAATGAGGTATCAGAACAGATGTTTACAGCTGAAACAGGACCAGAAGTGAATGATCAAACTCATTCAGATTCCGCATTCCCGTAGCAGATTCAAAACTGTGTATGTGTGGGCATTCCCAAATTTTGCATCCCCAATCCACATGCAAATCTGTATTTACAGATTTGTGGCACTGAGATTTGGGAGATAACATTCCAGCCAGAAACCTGAAGATCTTGAACTGCCTACAAATGCCAAGTGGGTAAGAGATCAAGATGCCCATAAGCCAACTGTGCAAATCCAGTTCAAGGGAAGAACATTTCTCTGTGTCAGGGAAGTGCTGGTAGCGTAACTACTACGTATGTTAGAAAAGTGGAGATTCCCTCTCTTAAGAGTCCCAAACACTCATACTACAAATTTTTAAAAGGCTTCATAGGCCCATGATAAGATAAAGGCATTCTCCAAATTCTAACGAAAATGCTCCAAGACACTGCTAAATTGTAAATGGCAAAATCTGACTCTTCAGGGTTGCTTTAGGTCACTTTCAGACTAAACCAGATCTTACAGTTGCTAAACTTCCTTTTGTCCTCATGCTTGTTATGCATTTACTTTTTATTCCATCTAGATTCAGTATTTCCTGAATGCATATACATATATGCCATGGAATTCAGCCACAGAAACCAAATCTTACCCATAGGGCAACTGCTTGAAAAAGCCTTCCTGTAAAAAAAAACTCAAAAAACACAAAAAAACCAATCAAAAACAAAACAAAAAAAATTTGAAAGAATCCTTTAGTGAGAAAATATGACAAAGAAAATCTGCTCTCGAGTTGACATTTATTAGGACAAGTTTCAACTAGTAGGAGAATTTAAAAGCTGAGTTAAAAAATAAATGGTGGGTGGAGCAGATTACAATGGAGGTGTTGGCACAAAGCTATCCAAGAAATAATGAACACAATGCTAAAATAATAGGATCTCTTGAATGGGAAGCCACAACCTCTGAATTTGAAAGACTTAGGTTTACTTTCATGTGAAGACTTGTTGATAACTGTTAAATGGAAACATCAGAGCACTTTCCATATTTCATAATGTGCTGCAAGCTTGCATACACAGAGACAAGAAAAATAAACAGCATTAAACAAACTAAAAGCTCTGAGAGTAATGGTTTAAAAAGGTGGCAGACAAGGCAATCCTATTCCTGCACGAATGACTGATCATGACATGCTCTGAGGCTGCACTAAAATGACTTAAAAAAACTACTGTTTTCTTTTCATCCATGCTGAAATGCTTGAATTCATGTGCTTTTGTTAATTGCTCTTAAGAGTAATTTTATTCCAGTAAAACTAAAGGTCATTCTTGAAACTATGTTCCAAGAATGTGTTACAAAAACTTCAGGAAGAGAAATATGGAAAATACACATATATTTATAATATGCTTCCATGGTATAGTTCCAGAAACATCCTCTGCCTTTTGAAAAAAAACTAACTCTGCTGTCTTTGGGATTTTAGGGAGGAAAGAAAGAAGGGTTGGCTGAATGGCTTTGTTTTTCTATATTCACTTTGAAGATCTTGAGACTTGTAGCTTTAACAATTTATTTTGACAGGGTAGGAAAAACCCCCCACTATATGATGAAATAAGTGAGAAGTTTTAGAAAATTCTAAAATATGCTATCATTTAAATGACAGATTTTTTTTGAAATGTGATTTATATAAAATGCAAGAAAGCAAGTCCTCTAAAAGCAAATGCTGATACAACTCTAAGTTTCACGTTTACAATATTGCACTGCTCTTTTTATCATTAGAGCCTCTGCAGTACCACATTTAAGCATGTTCTGTTGTGGCTTTTTTCTCTGTAAAACATATGCTGCTTGGCATAAAGTTTTACAATGCTCACTAAGGGAGGAATAACTCCACTAAAGCCATAAGAAATACAACATAAAACTGATTCAATTTAAACTGCTTATACGCTTCCCCGGCACAGCTTTCAATCTTCAAAAACCAAACGATAACACCATTTTCAGAGTTCCTTGCTCAGTGTGACGGGGGACCAATAACCAGAGTCCAGAATGCATCACTGAAATAACTATATTGATGTTCAAGATGCTGTTGCATCCTGGAGTTCCTTAGTTTCTGCAACGAAACCAGCTGAAGCAAGACAGGATTTAACTGTAATCCTGTTTTCAGGGGGCCTGGCCACCTCCCACAGCAAGGTTTTCCAGTTCACCTCACTACACTTCTAATTAGGCCCTGCAAAGCTCTGAATGGGAATTCAGGCAGCTTCAGTGCTTTCTGCTGACAAGATAACATGGGGACAGTGGTAGGGGAGGGCAAAGTGGCAACAGGATACACACACGCTGATGGCAGAACTGGCTGGGGTTGGAACTGAATGATCTCTAACGTTCCTTTTGAGCCAAACCATTCTATGATTCTATGATTGCAGATAGTCAGAAGTCTAGTTAGTGATGCCCAATCCTTCACAGAGACAGGAACGGTCAGGAAAAAAAAGAAAAAAAAGGAACATGTCAAGAATACATGCTTTTCAAAAAAAGAAAATGAATTAATTTCAGCTTAGAGAACAGTTCTTTCAGACTTTCTTCTTTTAAGCCAACCTCACATCATCTGTCTGCACAAAAGTTGCCTCTAGAAACAAGTTAAAAAATTATTAATACAAGAAAAAAATCCAAAGAATTTCTAGCCAAATGCCATGGAGACGCAAGCTGCTACAAAGCACTACATATCCCAGCTAGGGTGAATTCTCTGATCTGTTACTAAACCAGTGTAAAAACCAGAAGATGTATAATTACTGTTGTGACACACAGAATATTCCTCATGAAGAAACAGCAACAAAATATTTTAAATTCTAAGATACTTAGAATCATAGAACCCTTTAGGTTAAAAAAGACCTTTAGGCTAATCAAGCCCAATCATTAAGCCAACACTGATGAGGTCGCCACTAAACCACATCCCTAAGTGCCACATCTACAGGTCTTAAATCCCTCCAGGAATGATGATTTTCTGCTTCCCTGTGCTGCCAGTTCCAGTGCTTGACAACCCTTTTGGTAAAGGATTTTTTCCTAATATCAAATCGAAACTTCCCCTGGTGCAACTTGAGGCCATTTCCTCTTATTCTATCTTGTTACTCGGCAAGAGAAGACACCAGCCCTCACCTTGCTACAAGCTCCTTTCAGGCAGAAGTAGAGAGCAACAAGATTCCCCCTGAGCTTCATTTTCTCCAGGGACACACTCCAGAAACTCAATGTCCTTTTTTTATGGTGAGGGGCTCCAAACTGAACATAAGATTTGAGGTGTGGCCTCACCAGTGCCAAGTACAGAGGGATGATCATTGCCTTGTCCTGCTGGCCACACTTCTGGTATCCAGGCAGGGACAGCTTAAGCTGTTTTGCTCCTAGAAGATCAGTAGTACGGGAAATTGAGTCATGTTTTGGGGGTACACATTAAACAAAGTGTGCACTTCATTTAAAGTCTGCAGGATTCCAAGCAACTTTTCCAGCAGCATACAATACTGCCTTTTTTTCTCAAAAGTAAAGGTCCCAGACAATCCAGTCATTGCCACTGTACATAAGCGGGAGCTTCTGCACTTATTTTACCTTTCTGTTGAAACATTTGCCTTTCTACAAAGCAATTTTTCTACCACTAGATATTCCTGGAGAAAAACCATCTTCAGGTTTCCTACCAGAGAACACCTGCAAATCAGCTTATTACCATCTCTACTGCACATGATGAACTTTTTTGTAGAAAAGCTGGAATAAGCAATTCCTTGCCCTCTAGCTTTCTTTTACCATAATATGCTGGTCTGCAAGAGGTGTAGGAACAGCCTGTCCTGGCTTCTCACTAAATTACTCTCCTATATAGGTAGGAATTTCAAGAAATTTCTTCCATTGAATCTCAAAGTAGAACAGAAAACTATTATTCAGTTACTATTTCAATATGTATTTCAATATTCTGTGCTCTCCCACAGAGGCTTTACTTTTGCTATTTTGTTTTCCACTTGCTGAAGACCTTTGGAAAGATAAAGTTCTTCACATTTTCAAGTGAAGATTAAAAAAAAAAAAAAAGCCAACCTGTTATTCAGTGAGTCCATCTTTCCTCAGAGAAACATCATCAAAACAGAGATGAGGCATTTGGATGACATTACGAAGGTGTGCTGGTTGAGAGGATTGTAGTGTCAGAATATCCCTGACAACCTGCCTTTGCATGAGAGTAGTTCATGACTGTTGTGAGAAACAGTACAGGCTTAGTAGGGTGATAGTACAAAGTGATCCAGAGTTGTGTTGCTTAGACAGTGTCTATGTTATACAATGTCAGAAGTTTAGAAACCCAATGTTCTAAGATTCAGAAATTTAAGAAAACATAGATATTGGGGGAAAGGGCCTCAGACAGGTGAACAGTTCAACAACAGAGTGATTGTGTCAAGCTTTGTTTACATACTATTATCACAGACAACTAGGACTACACACATATAATTTTCCGTATCAGACTACATGTACACCCAGGATGTTGAGATTACAGGAAGAAACTCAAAAAAACCCACTTTTTCTGGTTCCCTTTCCTCTTCTCCTTGTTTCTTTCCCCCTCCCATTTTCCAAATGCCACAGAAATATTCATCAGCAGACACAAATCATTACCTAACATTTTACAAAGTTATAAAACACTACAAAGAATGCCTGTGGTAGCAGAGCATTTTAATCCATCACTAGCTCCCACCTCTTTTTCACTTTTCCAGTAAAAGTTGGTATCAATAACTCTCACTTTTTTCATGTTTTTTTTCTATTTATTGTCTTACTTTACAACTGGATGTTCTTCAGTATCAGACAATGTTGTAAAAATGCTTGCACCAAGAAGTCAGTGTTCCCTTTAAAGAATTCAACAGAAGCCAACAGAAACAGAGTTTAATTCACTCCATCCACAGCAACACAGTTTAAGTAATTTGGAAGACTGTGAAAATAGGAAATTCTGTTTATCTACTTTTGAAAATCCTGTGATTTTAGTTGTGTAGAGCAAACGGAGC
Organism: Oxyruncus cristatus; assembly: GCA_013399855.1. NCBI lineage: Eukaryota > Metazoa > Chordata > Aves > Passeriformes > Cotingidae > Oxyruncus > Oxyruncus cristatus. Next base: position 803,569 of record VXAY01000172.1, read on the forward strand.
ATTCCTCTTCATAGTTTGCTGGTAAGTGGATGATGCTTGTACAACAATGATCATAAATAAGAGTTCTTAGTTTTGCTTTTAAGTCAGAGCAAAAGACTGGAGTGTACCAAGCCATGACATCAAGTCAAATTCCTTCAATCAGCAATGGTACCTTCAGCATTAAACAATTTAAAAACAAAAACAGGACAAAGACATCCTTTTTTTCTTTGGGTTCAGCTTCTTCTTTTTCAGAAAATTACTACAACCCCTAAACTTTTTGTGTCAAAATGCACATGGAAAAGTTTCTGCATCTTGATTATGAATAGGTAAGGTTAAAACATGAATTCTAGCAAAGACAGGAGGATGACCCAAGCATTGCTCAGCAAATATTCATGTATTACTTCACAAGTTTTATGATTTTTGTTTGTTTCTCTGTCAGCTCTATTGATGCAGGCATGGTGCACAGGCACTTAAAGATGCATCCCCAGACCTTACTTTGCCTAGACAACCATTTCCAACAGTAGGACACAGGATCTGCATTATCAAGATCTCTCCACCTGTGGCTGATGGGAATTAGGTCCCCATACCCCTTTTGCTTCAGCCACTTAGATTAGCTGAAGCCCCTGAATTTTAACAGAGCTCTCCCACTTCTTGAACCCAGATGCCTTCTGAGACAGTACCAAAAGTTGGCTACTGTTAATCTCCTCATTTTCTCAGGTTTTACCTCTTAGGAGCCATAGCTCATCGTAACCCCACTACACTCAGTACAGCTGGCTAGTGCCAGACTGTGTCAGGCAAAGACAATATGTCACACCTCATGACAAGCTCTCTGAAATCAAGGGAGGCAAAGGAACAGCACACCATATGGGCCAGTATGCTTAAGTTTATATCAGACATCTTATTTTAATGGGTCAGTAAGCATCAGCTTTGATAGTATGACTAGATCCATTGCTTCACACTAAAAACAATTATGAATTTGTTGACTCTATCTCTCAGCTATCAGGCTTAACAAACAAACACTAATAGTCAATGTGGATGGAGATTACAACAGCTTTCTATGCTGTCTTTTGCTCTTTTCCCCTCTCTCCTTTTTCTCATTTTAAAAGCTGTCAATTTAATGAGCCAAAATGAAGTAAATGGTCACAGACATGGAAATCTGAGCTGTAACAGTGCGCTCAGCAGAGACTTGATTACTGGCAAACAAAGATCTGTCCACTCAACATCTGGCTCATTCTGATCCTTTGAGTTTAGCTGCCAAATGACTATGTCATTTGGATTCAAGAGATGGAGGCATGAGGGAGACCTGATATCATCATCCCAAATGGTCTGGGTCTTGTCCTGTGCTTAAAGCAGGCTTTTAAGATCAGCAAGAGTGAAAGAAGCTGTGCCATTCCAGGAAACATCTGACTTCATACAAAGTTCCACAAGCCAAAAGTTGGAACTATAAGTGGTATACTGGGAGGTAGAATAAAAGCTTTATGCATGGTACACTCACAAGCATGTTATAAATGTCCATATCAACAGTGCTGACCACTTCTATCCCTGAACTTTCATGGGTGCAACTTTCAGCTTTAAGTCTGTTACAATAAATCTTTCTACTCAGAGAGCTATTTTAAAGTTCTTTTGGTTAAACATTCTAAAAAAGTTTAAGTTTAGAAAATATTTTCCATCCCATTATGTTTTTCTTTGTTAATTATTAACTGAGGCATAATACCTGAAAAAGTTGTAGCTGTTACTCAATGTACATATTAATATGATTTGAAGAATGTCACGTAGACTTATACTTGCTTTTACTGAAAAGAGAGTACCCCCCTTTTTACACTTTGTATTACACCAGGCAAATATTGGATCCCTTCTGAAGAACATTCCAAAAATGGCAGGAGGCTGCCAGAACACTGTGGAATGGTCCCCAGCAAAGGAAAAGAATTTTCTAAAGCCACTTGCACTTGTGCAGATTTAAACCCACTTACCAAGCACAATTAAGGCTTCATAAATATCCATAATAGAACAACTGCTTTATGTTCCAAAGTCTTGCTCTTGCTGAATGGGCAGGATTTCACAGTAGTTAAACCCTTATGTAACTTTCTCCAAATGGGAGGGTCCCAAGCACAAGGGGGAATTTGGTCACAAGGAAATTATAGCACAAGAGAAGCTGCAACAACAGATCTCTGGCTTTTGCAGGAGGACAAATTAAGTAGCACATACCCACCAACTCTATTGTTCTCATAGGAAAATATCACAAGTGAGCATTTGCTGTACCAGACATCAAACTCAAGCGAACAGAAAAAAAGCTGATTGCTTTTGGTCAGCTTCAGAGGACTCTTCAGCAGCTTCAAACAGCATCAGAAAGCACAGCAATTACCACATGTCAGTACCCAAGTGCCTTGACACACAGGCTGCAGGCATCAATGAAGATTTCAGTCTCGCCAACTGTTAGTCTCCTGCCGACAGGTACCAAAGTTAGGAACACCTGCAAGCTCAAGGCCGCAAGAGCAGCTGTGGAGCTGCAGGCTGGAAGCCCCTGTCGTGGCCACGACGCTCCAGCATGGCCGGCCTCTGCCTCAGGCTGCACACTCTCAGTCGGTCCACGGTCACCTGCCACCCTCAGCGCTGACACCGGACTTCAGAACCTCTTTCTCCAACACAGCTCTTTTGGTGCCTACACACAGCTCAATGGCTTACACTGCCTTTTCAAGTGCAGACTGCTGTGCTAGATGGATCAGTCAGGTTGTTGACTCCTCCATCATAAGGGTAGGAATAAAACCAACTTGCCTCCTATTACTTTGCAAAATCATGCTTTCCAGTAGGTTTTCTGAATTACCCGTAACTTCAGCCATATGCTCGCTGGACAACTCAAATGCTCTGTTTCAAAAGAATTCAACATTTTTCACATATGGTCATCAGGTAGTAAAAACAACATTTGTAAAAGTAGTTTTTGGTCAGTTGATTTCACAGACTCAAAAATCATTATAAGAACCACTTTAAAATCCTATTAAAAAAGGTCTGTATAGAAGATATAACTGATACTGACATCTTCAGACTTCAGTGCAATTAATTCTTATTTAAATTTCTTAAATTCCTTATTGATCCACAAGTAATTTTAAAGAAGCCCATTTCAAACATGAAGTCACTTATTCATACAAAAATCCCAAACCAAACCAAAACAAAAAGCAGTAAGCATGGAGATGAGGATGTTACTCAAGAGTCACTGAATTAGACTTGGTTTAAAAGGTCTAGGCTTAAGTAAGATTAGTTATTATTTCTCCCACTGAAAGTGTTTTAGAAAATTGTCAGCAACAGAAATCTTTATCTTCTCAATAAACAACCTGATTATACCAATAGCTATAAAAATACACAGGCTATTTTTTATTTTACATTGCCTACAGAAGTTACAGCAAAATAAAACATGGTCTCTCTATAGTTCAATGATATAAAAAGAATAACAACAAATAACAAATGACCAAATCTTCCAAAAGACAAACGATCAGATATTTTGATGAAAACTTTCAACTTCTGAGTTGCAAGAAATAAATTTGAGGTAGGTATTTGTTTATGTCAGAGAATTAAAAAAGCTATTTCAATTTTAATTATTTTAAATTAGTATCTTGAGATCCATTGTCTTGTGGTAATGAAATTAAAGGTTACTCTCAGGTATCTCATGTCAACTTATCATTGATGAGTAAGTTCATCTTACTGAAAATTTTGAGTGTTTTATATGAATCAGAACACTTTTATGAGAACTAGACACAATGCTAGCTCAATGGCCAGAACACTGCAAAAGGAGAGTCTCCAATTCTAATTTACTTTAGCCTGACAGGTGAGAGATTTTTAACTAAAAAGAAGTCAGAATTGTCTGACCATCATCACCATCTGAACACCTGTGGTACAAATATCCATAGGTGTTTTTCCAAGAGAGTCCTCAGTAACAATACACAAACCACCACAGGCTCCTTTAGTCATTGATTAAAAA
>VXAY01000172.1:807556-839578 GCA_013399855.1 Oxyruncus cristatus
AAAAAAAAAAAAAAAAAAAAAGCCTTAAAACAGTGACTTTAAGCAAAATGACAACTCGAAAACATTGCTATTTGTAGGATCCTGGAAATTGGCACAAATTTGTGGAGGGGACATATACACTCATTCCAAGGAAGGGGTTACCTCACCACAGTCCACAGAGGGGAAGGGAAATACAGGATGTAAAACTGCAGCCTGAGTTTCAAAGACAATCCTGTAGTTTAGATAGCTTATCACTTTCTTCTTCAGTCTCAGCCAGGCATCTCAGAATGTTGCTCACTAGATACTCTGCTGAAATTCCTAATCCAGTCCGTGCTTAGAGAAAGACCAAAAAAGGCTCACCAGGCTAAAAAATGGGAATAAAATTCAGACCAAGCACCAAAGAAAAATACGGGATGTTTCTTCTTGGTCCCCTTGGACGATCAGCAAAGTACTTGAAAGCACAGAATCAAATTGCCATAGTTAAGAAAACTACAATGAATTCGGTGGCTCATTAGGAATATTCCTATTGCCCTCCTACATTTTGAAGCCTAAGATGACTCAAATTCTGTTATATAACCCATTCTACCAAAGTCCCCATAATTCAGTTACTGGGAATGGTATCGCAGAATTTAATTTCCTGGATAGTGGAGCTGCCCCCTTCTAGTTTCTGTTTTAAATTTACCCCTTTTAACCAGTATCCCCTAAATAAACATCTACTCCTGCAAGCATCTCCCTACATTAGGCAAACCTCTCAAAGAACACTTTGGTCTAGTAAACAGTAGGTTATTTTAGCCTCTCTCAGAAAAAAAGAATCCAAATTCCCAGTCTGTCCTAACTGGCCTTTTCCTTTACTACTTTTAATTCATTTCAGTGAAGACAACTAATTATACCAAATTAAGCAATACAGAATGCAAGAGTAAGACTGACAGATGAAAGTGCCTGAAGCATCATTCTTTCCTCTATTTTATCCTAGTGGAGCCACCACCCAGCCAATCAATATAGTCAGCACTTTCTCTCATCATGAGTTCCAACTCCTGCATCCTTGACTTGAAACAACTTACACTGTATGAAAATTTTCATTTCAAACAAGACATTATTATGTCCTTTACAATGAGTAAAAACATTCTTTGATCTGAACCAAAGTGTTGCTGTGGGTTTTTTTCAATTCAACATCAGCTTTTAATACCAAACTGTTAAACTGACCCCACAGCCTTGACATGAGATTATTTTTTCAGTAACTACTTACTCATCATGGTGATGAATTTATGACTAACTTTATGGAGATAAACCTTGGGCTTCATATCTTTTTCACCTCCAGATGACAGGTTTTTAGGGTTTTTTTAGTTGTTGTTGGTTTTTTTTATTTTTTTTTAAACCAATCCCCTATCCCCTGTAGTATTTCGAAAAAGAAAAAAACGTTATATCAGCATGCCTTTATTTTTCACCTGAGACACACAGACACAGATTGTATCTAACTCTACATGCAAATACATAGAAGTGCCTGGCTTCAGAGAAACACTGGTGTCCAGTTTTGCAGTCAAGTGGATTGACATCTCTGCTACATTCTGGTTCCACTAGAGACAAAACACATCATTCTAAAGAAAAGATTTTATTTTTCCCCAGTATAGTTTGGACACGTTTTGAGCAAAAGCATCATCTCCAAACACCTAAGCTTGCACATTCATATTTAAGTCTCAAGGATACAAGTACACACTGCATATATTCTTAAGATGAATTCCTGTGATATCTTAAGTCAACAAAATCTCTGCCTTACAGCTTTCCATGTGCAGACTCTTATAATTCCTGCTTCTGAAGCCTTCAAAATTAATTTTTCAGCTTTGCTATTGGAAAAGGGGAGTTTAGGTACCCAAGTGAGAATGTAAATAAATTGACCTCAAAATTACTTACATTTCCTACTCATTTTTGCTAAATCTGTTAGAGACACTCTCCAGATAACAAAATCAGTTTTAAACAAAGATGAAATCTACAAAATAATTCAAAAAAATTCAGAATAAATTTTTTTCAGCCCTAGTTTTCCACCTTCCACATGTAATACAAGTGTAAATTTGGCTATCCAGCAATATACATATAAAATTAATAAAAATGTACACAAGTACTTTTTTTCCTGGGTGAAGTTGGGTAAGGGTGCTACAGGAAAGGAGGAGAATAGAACAAGAAGGGGAGAAAAAATCCAAAACATACAGTTTATGATCAAGGTAGAAAATGACAGCACCAAAACCTGAAAACTAATTTCAAACCAGATTTCAGGGCGTCATTCACATGCTGCCCAAAACTGCATTTGGCACACATATTCGGCATTTTTAAACCTTTTCATTTAGACTTCATAAATGAGCTGCTTTTTCCTTGGCAATAACAATGTATTTTTTCAAGCTAGGTCACTCGGCAAAGCACTTGAACCACTGTCAGAGTTCCTTTTTTTTTTTGTTTGGTTTTTTTTGGTTTTTTTTTGGTTTTTTGTTGTTGTTGTTGTTGTTGTTTTTTGGGGTTTTTTTGTTTTGTTTGTTTTGGGTTTTTTTGGTGGTTTTTTTGGGTTTTTTTTGTTTGTTTGTTTTTTTTTTGTTTTGTTTTTGTTGTTTGGTTTTTTTGTTGTTGTTGTTTGTTTGTGGTTTTTCTTTTTTTTTTTATTCTTAGTTAAATCACTCCATTTCCTCTTCATTTAGAAACACTAGCTACATCTAAGTCAAACCTCAACCCTCAGAGGAACACAGGATTAAAAAAAATACCTTGAATTTTTAAATAAAGTCTGGGGGCAGAAAGCACACCTTATAGCTGAATAAATTTTCAGTTGAAGGCTTCTTCTAGAACTAACTGTTAGAAGGCCAAAATGGTAACTTTTCAGTCATGGCTACTTATACGATGAACTCGGCCTGTCTTTTGGATATGATTGTTTCTTTTAAGCTGAACAAAAGAGTAACAGAAGAGTAACTTGAGTTTGATTTCCTACACCAAACACTATTCTTCACTCGTAATAAGTACCTCCTCCAGATGAGACTATTTCAAGATTAGCAGAACGATTTACTAACACTTTGTGGATTAACTCAGCACTACCTATCTGACTTTCTGCCATGTTTATGGATTCAGAGACCTCAGCCTCTCAGCTCTGGCACATGCCACAAAACATGCCAGGATCACTGAAGTACTGTTAAAAAAAAAATCTTCCAGACTTGGTACTTCCAAACCAGCTTCTCGTAGGTCAGAGCTGAAGTTGAACGCGCTCATGGAATAAGAAGACACAACTTTGAAAGCCATTGTGGATGAGTGTGGGCCTAGTAGAGTTCCCTTGTGAATCCTTTCGAGGCCAACAGCACAAAAAACAGTTACAGAACTACAAGATTTTAAGATAATTATATTTAAAAAACCCCCCAGCAAACATAAAACACTCACTGCCAGAATGATCAGCGGTCACAAACACACCTTCACTCAATCTCTTCATCAATCTAGAAAGCAAGTTACATCAAGACAAGTCAAAGACACAGCAAACAGACCTCATCCACACTTCTCCTTTGTTCTCTACTGAACATTTTGTGGAGCAGTTTACCAGTGTGTTATCCACATTTCCACTGGCAGTTCTTTATGAAACAGAAAAAAATGTCTCCTGTTCCATTGACAGTAATCAATTGTTTAGGGGTACTTAACCAAAATGGGGAGAAAACCAAGAACATTTTCATCCTGTGCACTGTGTCCAAACATCCTAAACATCTCTAATATGTACAGCTGGACTTCAAAAACTGAAATATTTAGCTGAGTTCTGAAATAAGACAAATGAAGCAAATGAAAATCTGAGCATGCCATATTTGGTCCTAAGCTTGTAGCCATATTCCAGTTCTTACTGCTCATTCCTGGTTCTTTTGGAATAAAGTAGACTCCAAAAACTTGAAAACTGCCAGTCACCACAACAGGTTAGCCTAGTAGTCACAGATGTAGGCTGGTCTACCAAGAGGAGTCCCTTTCCCTGCATTCACTCTAAAGAGACATAGTTATCTTTGAAGTCCAAACCTTCACGCACTCCCACAACTCCATCTCTATAGGAAAGCCTTGTTCAGGCCTCTTACACATTGTTCCTGTTGTTAATACTGGTACATAGTTCATCCACCTGTCCATTTACCATTCCCTTTCATTACACAGTGCAGAAATAAAGTCTGCTTTCCAGACTTGATTCTGTAACTTACTGGCAGAAACAAGCTTTTTGAGAAGTTAGGCATAGGGTACCTACTTGTATTATCAGAAGCTCTGCAGAGCTAAAACAAAGCCACAGTAAAACAATGGCTAAATTTTTTTTCACTGTAATGCAGAATTCTACCAAAGACTTAGTAACCTAAGTAGAAGTCAGAATTTATCTGAGGATAAGTATAGAACTGCACTTTCCAGAGCATGATATCTAAGAGTCACTGCCTTATGGGACAGCTTAGCTTTCTTCTCATGTACTTGAGCTGGACACCACTGATGTAGCAGTGTGCTTATGGAGAAAATGATGACAGGGAAGGGAAGAATATTTTTGCAACAATACATCATGAACTGAGATCAAGATTTTCTTCTCTGTGCACTACAATACTTTGTAAGTACCCCGGGGGAAGAGAGAGGGGGAATAATACCAGTAATAAAATGTCTCCTTGAGAGAAAACATACCTCTTCTTGAACCTCGTAACAAAAAGTATCAGCCTATCCACAATTCCTGTTATGTTTTGCAATTTAGTCATTCTTCTCCGAGTTCTTGATCTAAAATACAATATTCTTTTATTTTCTGCCCACTCTTACACCTTTTTTCAATACAGCAACACCTATGAGCAGACATGCAAAGGGGCTCAACAGAAAGACAGAGTTTGAGGGAGCCAAGTTGTTGTCTCAGCTTTACTTCCTAATTGCTTAATCCCAGACAGAATTTTGTCTTTGACCAAAGTGTTTCACCTGTAAAGCACAGATAATTTTCATGACCTGCATGGAATTTATGTCTTTATAAATATAATTAATTAAACCTGGCATTGTAGAAATCTTCAGAACAGGGTCTGCACAGAGTCATGGGTGAAACTTCATGTAAGGGTATATTATACAGCAGATACAGCATTACATTAGGAGGCTCATCCATGCAAGGTCCACTTAACCACAATGAACTGGTTTTTGCAATAAACATGATCACATTAATTTTGTACATACAAGTTTAAATCAACAATTAGGAAAAAATGAAGATACTATTCATGTAGCTATTAAAAAGCAGGATATCAGTGCAAAGAAATTAAAATTACCGCCAAGAAAGATTGCAGACACCTGAACCATTCCCAGCATGGCTTATAGTTTGTTTGACTTCTTTCTTTTCTTCTGCTAATGAGCACAATATGAGATGCTTTGTTTAACATTTTCCTAAGGAGTAAAATTATTCTTCTACCTTCTATGAACTTCCTGAGGGGGACACAGAATGAATCAAACAGTAAACAGTAGCACTATGGCACAATAAATTACCATCTGAGCCTACCTTTATATTAGTCCCAGTACAACCATTTGCCACTTGATTTTCAGCTATATAAACTGCCTCTAGACATTTTCTCATATGGAAAAATCTATGCTTCCTTTAACACTACAGTTTTTGTCCCTCCATAAAATTTGTCCTCACCTTTTTTTTTTCTCTTCACCGCTTATCTTAGTGGCTGCTAGTGTCAGTTTTGCAACACACTGGTCTCTCCCTGTTCAGTTTGTCTTACGTAATAAGTTTCTTCACTTATGTATTTCTTTTTGATCTTATATCTCAGAAGCACATTCATGTTTAACTTGCTTCCTAAAGCATCAGGAATGTGCTGCAAGGCTACATTTCCAAATAAAAAGAGGTAAAATCGTTTTTTTTGCTTAAGATGGATGTCCACAGGTCAAATCCAAAATCACTCAGATGAAAAAAACAGATGTTTCAATACTAGCACACAGCAGAAGCACGGGGAAAGTGGCAATGACTCCATAAGGCAAAGGGAAGTACCACTCTCCCTACTGGTATAAAAACATGGGTTTTATACACCCTCTGTCATTGGTTTAAACAAGTAAGGTTTAAAGATCCAGCAGAAGCAGTAATGAAGACACTTCTGTTGCTGGTGAAGTTGCTTGCTGTGCCCTCCTTGCATTCTCCTGCAAAGCTGGGAAGTAATGCCTCAAGGTAACTCGGGACACTGATCTGTTTGAAAAAAGTGAAAAACAAGCAAGTCCTTTCGCAGCCAAATCAGTTCCCTGATTTTTTTTCACCATATAACCACAATATTGTACTGGCATTGCTGTGGAGAAAGAAGACAGATGATACTTAATATTTAAGTATTAATTTTCTGCTTGCTAACAATATTACAGTTTTCATAAATGAAAGAACGCTTTTAACATGTTTAACACATTTCTAATCAGAGTACTGAGAGTCACTTTTGAGAATGCTCTGGTTTGTTTACATTCTTTTTTTCTTCACAACTCATCCACCTAATTGCTATTTAACTGCAATATTTGTGTTCATGATACTGAAAAACAAAAACAAAAGAAAAACCAAGGAATAATGAATTGATTTTCACCAGGGAATTAAATCACTTTTTTTTTTCCTGTAAGAGGAACACACAACATTAGTCATCTTTTTCCACTGAAAACAGTCATGTCTTCTGTTGCTGTCTCTTACTGTGTCAGTCATAAGGCTTTTGGACACGTGTTTAATGAGGTCAGCCTTGGGACCTTCTTTAAATGCAAAAGAAAAATGAAACTTGACAAGTGTCTTGACCAACAAGCTACAGAGTTTTTCCAAAGCCTAGGATGAACTCCTCCTGATGAAGTATTTCTTCTTTGGCTAAGAAGTCAGTCTTTACTTAGCCAGCAGCAAGCTGAAACAAATGTCAGGGAATATGTCTGATCGCACTTAGAACCCAAAAGGTGTCTGAATGTTTGATTTCACGCATAAATCAAGAAAAGATCAGAGTTTTAGATCTGTAGTTATCCCAGGGTTTTGTTTCCATTTCTAAATGAACAATTGCTTGGTTGTGTCACTACTTTAATGCATACTTTATATTGGAATTCGAATATTTTCTCTTGTAAGGAATTCTCATAGAGAACTGACATGTGATAAACAATGAACAGATGACTACATATACAAACGACTGAGGAATGGATTGATCTCAGCATCCTGTTTGACAAGAGTAGCTGGAGATTTAGTACTTGCCCAGGAGGTGAGATTCAAAACAAGAAAAAAAAAAGTCAGATGCAATTACTTTTTACTTTCCTTAATGAAACAAAGGAGTGTTTGTTCTGTGTTTCGTAGGTTCACTCACTACAGTAAGGCTGAGCTAAAAATCAGTGCAGTGACAGTTCCAACTAGCAATTATAAACAGACAGAAAATGGTTGATTTCACACCCTCCATGAAGTCAGCTTCAATTCTCACTTCATGCTTGCTACAGTACCACACTTATTACTAGATACAAATGTAAGTTACAACTTATATTTTGACAGAGCATTGTTCTTTCTTCCCTTGTGTTTATCTGAAAATGACTGAGGGCTTCCAGACATATTTGTCTCCCACCTATGAGCCATCTACCTATATGTATAGATGGCTTACAGGTTATTCAGAAGCAACAGTTGGTAAGTGTACTGTACTTGGAATAAGTGTCTGCTTCATGGGGCATTGGGAACACAGACAATGGCGATTGTTTTGAACAAATAATAAGGCTATGTCCTGGTTCCAGCAAGGACAGGGTTAATTTCTGCAGTAGCCAGGAGGGGGCATGGCTAGGACCTGGAGATTATTCTATGCCACCTCACCTCATTTTCCAGGGATGGGGGAAGGGGTCGCTTCTGGATTGGGTAGCGTGGCAGAGGGAGCAGTTTGGTGTTGGCATCAGTGAGAACTCACGTGCAAATCATTGATTTCTTGTACTCTCTGTCATTAGTATTATTGCTGTTACTGTTCGTTTTCTTACCTCGTTGCTGTTTCCAGTAAATTTTTTTTCTTATCTCAACCTGTGAACTTTACCTTTTGTGCCTCCAATTATTCTCTCCATCCCCCTGCAGTGGGATGGAGAGGAGGATGGGGGAGCGAGACAGCAGCAGACAGTTTAGAGAGAGAGAGAGTGGGAGCACTTAATTTGGAGAGTACCATTCCTAAGCCACAACAGGCTTAGGCAAAAACTACATGCAAAAATTTTTTTAGAAATATAATCTGTTGCTTTATATGATCATTGAAGGGTAAATGCCATCAACTCTATATAATTTTCCCCTCACTTGTTTGTTTGAGGCAATTGACTGAGTTGATCCAAACATTATTTTTTTATAAACTGTTGGATGCAGGCTTGACTTCCAGTGGCAGGACATGTTATTTGTTCATAGGCACAGACTTTTAATATGCAGGTCCTGGTAACATTAATTTATGCATCTTCTCATCTTGAAAGAAAAAAAATCAGACTGCACATGACACAAACTATAAGCTACACTACTTATGGATTTAGGTCTCAGGCTTTGAAAAATTTACATTATTTTACTAAACTAGCCCTCCTCAAGGCTGCCAGACTACCATGCTCTGTTCCCACTGCATGGTCCTGTTCTCTTAAGTCTTTGCCAATGCGGAAGAGGGAAGAGGAGAAGGTTTTTTATTTCTTAGCTGAAGTAAGACAAAGCAACTGCTGCTGATTTAGGGTTCACAACTATCTGAATACTTTCCTTAAACACTATCTTAATACTCCACCAGTAGAAAATCAAACCTGAAGTCTACCCCTCCAAAGTCATGGTGACCAAAAGGAGTTTTTGGTGTGAGTAGTTTCCATAAGTGGAATTTTTCTTAACCCAGTCTATACATTTTTTTCCTTTACTTTCTGTAATAGTAGAGCATTTTCTGAATCAGGCATATTAAATTGACCAAATATCACACAGAAAAATTTTATTATAGGTAGTTTTCTGTAAAGACTCTTTATATATGACTTCCAGAGATTTATTTATTTTAAAATACAACTTACATAGCAATGAATCTAATGATCCCACAGCCAGCTTGGTTAGATTGTGACCAGTCTTGCATCCACTGATCTACTACATAGCTAGCCCCTAGGCTAATGAAATCAGCTCTTCTGACTGATATTACTGTAACACACAGACATACTTAAGCAATTGTCACAGCATGTTGATAAATGGCTCCTTAAACCCAGACTAACAGCACCACAAGAGTCCGCCCTTGCCACAAGTTATATGAAGCAAGAAAATACATGAAAGCCATGGTTTAGCAAAAAAAGGTGGATTGTAGAGCTTCCGGTAAAAGGTATTCCAATAAATGACATCCCAATTACACCATGTTTACAGGAACTCAGTGCAGTAATGAGAAGAGAGACTAAGGCTTATTGATGTTTAAAAGTAGGATTAGATATTATGTTTCTTCCCATAACTAACAAAAAAAAAAAAAGCAATGAGGTTTATATAAACTTAATTTTGTTTCCTGTGGCTAATTTGACAAGAATTAATTGCATGCTCAAGTCCAGCCAGACTAAATCTGTACTACTAGTTTCACTATTACTTGGACCTTAGAAATACATTCAGTACATTTCAACTTATTTTTCACATATAATCTGAATCACATAGTCTGAAGTTTAGCACAGCACTGTTGCTGCTATCTTCCTGCCATCACTCACCTTGGTTTAAGGATGACTCTTCACATTTACCCTAGACAATGAGACAAACAACTTTTGTGCTGAATAACAGCCCCAAGACAAGGGGCAAGTGCAGCTTTGGTCACGTGTGACTTCCAATTGACCACCTTTGCAATGCGATTTGAAGTACCAACTTCAAAAGGCTACTGCCTTTGAACAGATCTAGCTGTAGGCACTTCAAGATTAATCGACTGATTTAATTATCCTCTCCTTAGCAACTGTGGTGTTGTTTTTACAAAGCCAACCCTTGTAATGTGCTACTCCCAGGCTCTGGCGGGCTGTTTCACTCCAATGCCAGGTGATCGCGGCGGTTGTACAAGTTGCAGCTTGGTGAGGAGCTTCCTTTTCCAACAGGACTCTGTTTTGGTTTTTGACACAGGCAGGATCTCATGCAAGGCATGATTGCAAACTGCAGACAAACCAAACTGCCTGGGATTACAGTACAAGTGTTAACTTGCAAATGGGCATGATAAAGGTAAAGAAAGGTTTGCTTGGTTTTCTTCTCTAAAGTACTAAAAGTACACAATGAAGCTGAGTTTTTCAATGAGAAACACCAGCGAGGCTTGAAATCAAGCACTTCAGTGCCTTGTTTATTTTATTTCTTCCTCTTTTGAGTTTGCACTTCAGATAGTTAAATGTAGGTTCCTTGACCAGTTTGACTTCAGTAGCATAATTATCTCCCCAGAAAGTGTTGTATGCTCCCTTAGAAAAGGTTTATTACCTATATTCTTATAGTAAAATCCCACAATTAGTAGTGACAGTAAAGTAAGAAGAAATGTTTTTCAAGAAGAGAAAAGAAGGAACAGAAGCATAAGGTAAACTATTCTGCTTAATCACCAGAAAGGGGTTTGGTTTCTTAAGAGCAAGAACACACTTCCTCTGTTTCCACCTTTGTGGCCCCACACTTTAAACTGTGAAAGCTGACCCATTCCCAACAGTCCATTAATTACCACCGTTCAATGAGTCCCACTCCAGCTGCACTCAGAAAGAGAGGCTCCTGGAGGTCTGTTATTCAACATTCTCAGTTCCCAAAATGTTTGAGCTGGCATGAGAGCCAACGCAGGAAGACCTAGCCCTGCTGGCTCATTGCTTTTGCTTTCTTTTTAACCCAAATGACTTCTACGGCACAGCCACAGAAATAGCTGAACTGAGAGTGGCAGGGGTTGAAGCAAATCACCTGGAGGAAGAGGGAAGCAAATCTTCTGGAATACAGAAATATCGGTGCTGTCTGGGATTAGACTCACAGGTACTAAGTATATTTTGTAAATTACACCCTTTCAAGAAAAGAAAGCATGCTGCCCCTCAGATGAAGTAATTGTGAAAATATGTAAAAACTAATACACTATTTGTAGAGTATTTGTATTATGAGCTAAGCCAACAACCTAGGAAGGAAATTCTCAAACTAAAAAAAAGTCAAATGGAAAAGTCTTTAATCATAAGTGCATTCATCATGCTGATTCCATCAGTTTACATCTGCAGGCAGCACAGGAATTTAAGAAAACAGGAGAAGACATTTTGAGGTATCTTCCTATCATTCATACCTGAACTCTAATTGCATACTTACGGCAATGCTTTTTCTCCATAACAAACTTTCCTCTAATAAACTTTTAGTTCTTTTCATTAAGAAAAGAAAGAATCAAAACAGCAGCATATACATTGTGTAGCAAATGACCCGATGATCTTTAAAAATGAAAAGTAGCGAACTGACTACCAGAATAGCTAGCAGTAGTTAGAGGAGGGAAAACAATAAATAATCAAGAAGTCTGTTTGTACTCTCAATTTTCTGGATAGATCTAACCAGGATTACATAAATTAACTTTTAAAAAGAGCTGCAGTAGAATTAGTAGTATTTTTTAATATATTTGCATCTAGCTAGCTAGCACATCCCATGCAACCACTAAAGCAGGAAATTCTTCTCTAAATGGAGTATAAACACTATTCTTGTCCTCCACATAAGATTTTCTATGGCATGGAAAATGAGCAAACTCTTGCAACACCTATAAATACTTCTGAAAATAAATGAAGAACTGGATTTACTAGCACTAAAATAGACATAAAGGCCTGTTGGTTAACTGTACTCAGAAAATATTTATTGTTACTGCACCTGGCACTGACTGCCCAGAAAAATGGCAATTTGCAAAGATGAGATTTTATAGGGAAGCACAAGCATCCCATTACAATAAACTACAAAGCACTGTATTTGGTAACAGCTTTTTAAATATGTAGTTCTACTCTAGATTACTAGAGGCGATGTGAAGGCATTTCTAATGATGTCAGACAGGGCTGGCAAGATGCATATAAGCTTTTATTTAATTAGTGTACCAGCACCTGACCAAACAAAGGCGTGTCCAGGCTGAATCAACCTAATATACTGAACCAGATGCTTTTCCTAACTTTAAAATGTGTAAAGCTAGCATTTAATATACCAAACCACCATATTAAAAGGTCTGTGAAAGCAGCCTGAAAGATTTCTGTCAAGCCTTCAAAGGGGATGAAGGTTTGGCCTTCGTTCTGCTCATATGTGGCAGTCATTGGGAAGATTTAGGGGTCTTTCCATAGGAATGTGATTTTTTTTTTATTCCAGTGCTGAATGTGTTTAGAGAAAATAACATGAAATGGTTCTTCTCATAGTACCAGTCTTGGTGTCATTAGAATTCATTAGCTAACTCTGCACTACCAGGAGCAGATTCTAACCACTTGAAAGAAACAACTCTCAATGTGTTAACACAAAACTACAATGTAGTTCCACATTGTTTCTTGAAGTAAGGGAAGAAGGCTGAAATTAGTCAAGGTGGATACACTAAAATGGGTCAAGAAAAATTCCTCTGTAAGAATAAAGCAAAGAATGGGCAATACTGGACCTTCCTATTACAGCTGAACTTGATGATCTTAAAGTTTCTTTTCAATCTAATTGATTCTATGACGGCTAACACTGAACCCATCTTTATAAAGGGTAGAAAGGAGGACCCTGGGAATGACTGACATGTCAGCCTCACCTCTGTGCCCGGAAGATCATGGAAAAGATCCTCCTAGAACATATGCCAAGGCACATGGAGATCAAGAAGGTGATTCAAGACAGCCAGCATGGCTTCATCAAAGGCAAGTCCTGTCTGACCAACCTAGTAGCGTTCTATGGTGGGGTGACTACATCAGTAGACAAGAGGAAGGCTACAGATTTCATGTATCTGGACTTCTGTAAAGCCTTTGACATGGTCCCCCACAGCATCCTTTTCTCTTGATTGGAGAGAGATGGATGTGATGAGTGGATTTGATGGATAAGAAACTGCTTGGACAGTCACAACCAGAGGGTAGTGGTCAATGGCTCAGAGTCCCGATGGACATCAGTGGAAAGTGGTGTCCCTCAGGGGTCTGTATTGAGACCACTATTATTTAATATATTTGTTAATGACAAAGATGAAGGGATCAAGTGCGCCCTCAGCAAATTTGCAGATGACACCAAGCTGAGAATCTCATGAAGTTTAAAAAGACCAAGTGCACACTGCTGTACCTGGGTCAGGGCAACCCCTGATACCAATACAGACTGGAGGATGAACAGATCAAGATCAGCCCTGCTGCGAACGACTTGGGGGTGCTGGTGAATGAGAGGCTGGACATAACCCAACAATGTGCTCTGGCAGCCCAGAAAGCCAGTTGTGTCATGGGTTGGATCAAAAGCAGCGAGGCCAGCAGGTCAAGGGAATTGATTTTGCCCCTCTATTCTGCTGAGACCCCACCTGGAGTGCTACATCCAACTCTGGGATCGCCAGCGTAAGAAGCATGTTGACCTGTTGGAGCAAGTCCAGAGGAGGCCACCAAGATGATTAGAGGGATGGAGCACCCCATGTACAAACAAAGGCTGAGAGAATTGGGATTGTTCAGCCTAGAAAAGAGAAGGCTTCGGGCTGACCTAATTGCAATCCTTCCATTACTTGAAGGGAGCCTGCAAGAAGGACAGAGAGGGACTTTTTCAAGCAGAACCACTAGTCCCACCCTCTCTCCACAAAAAAACACCACCCATAACACCACATGCCCTCACTGTTGAAAGAAACATAAGTCTAAAGACAAAATTAGAGTTCTAAAAAATAAAAATTTTAAAAAAAGTTTTAAAGTACCTTCCATGCTGACACCCAAATCAGGCTTTGGGCACTTACAATGGCAACACGATGACATTTGGAAATACATGTTGATTCTTTAACTAATTGTACATTGGAAACCTGCACCAAAACAAATCAGAATAAACTCAAGTGCAATTTAACAAAACATCTGCCACTATGGAATAGTAGGATGCTCTCTGTCTTCCATTTCAATACCACTCTGTCTGGCCATACAGATTTGAGCTTATACTTTCCAGATTTCAAGTGGCTTTTTTTTTTAATGTAATCATTTACTAAAAGGCAAAGTTGGTGCAAAAAACTACAAATCAACCTCTACATTCTTTTAAAACTGGTGCACATGAAACTGTGGTTTAACAAAATATTAGGCCATAAATCTTCTCTTAACCAAATAAAATCTATGGCATCTGTTTATTCTAATTTATTTTTCTACTTAAATGGGTGTTGGAAGAGAAATAGGTTCATCTTTTTATGTAATTATTCTGTTGACCTGAAAGTTTGAAGCTAATTGTGCAAAGTGTTGCGGTAATTACTTAGGATTAACATAGGCTTCAATCCATTCCATCTGAGATACGTTATGAAATAAATGCTTAAATTGGCTTTAAAAATCAGTAATTTTATTGCCTTGCAGCAGGTTATTGGCTTAAAGCTCTTAAGTAACCTGCAGAGATGGTCCCGTTTCTTCAAACAGAAATTTAAATTTTAAATTGCTATTTAAAAATACAGTTTCACATCCAACAAAATTTAAGCAACTCGGCTTCAAAAGGACAAAACTGCAGAGGAGTTCTGCCACATTAGACGACTTTGAATCGCCGCATGAATTTGCAATTCATGCTCACTTCTTATATTCAAGCTTGTTCCTCAAAAGGCAGCAGTACAGCAGGGGAAGAGCAGAAACAAAAACCTGGCAGAACCTCCAGTGTGGAACTGGCAACAAAACCACGATGCAACAATGCAAGGGCATCCCTGAAACCATGGCAGCTTTCAAAGCAGTTGCTCGATTGGCTTGTGTCTTCTGAATGGAAGGATTCTCTCTTATTCCTACACTATTTTTCTAGTATCTATAAAATAAAAATGTTGCACACACAGCATAAGGCAGTGTGCTCCCTAAGGGGTTCCAGATAAGTTAAAGAAAAGATAATGGTTCCTAGGTGGTTTGTCTTGGCAGTTCTGTTTGGTATGTGGAGTTTGACACTTCAAGCACCTACTAGGAAGTAAAGACACTAAAAGACTTGGCAGAAGCTTATTACAAATACTAACAGACTTGAAGAGACTCTAAAAGCTCAATGAATTAAATATTGATAGAATTTTATAGAACACTGCCAATTGTACAGTAGTGTCACTAGCTCAGGGTAAAATAATTAAAAACCAACCAACCAAACAAAAAAACAAATACAAACTTGTAGTAATTTCAAGAAAAATTCTTTGGAGGAAAGAGGAAATAATTCAACACAAAAAACACGTTATGATTTCACATGCCCTGCGATGCATGCAGAATTGATCCCAATATCAAAGTAAATGTATAGTGTTTAGATAAGCCAATAAAGCAGCAAAAGTTTCTAACAGGTATTTGAGTATAAACTTATAATTTAATACAAAAGGGACTGGACACTGTTTACAGGCTGATTCTTCCATTGTATGGCCTAAGATACACACACAGTTGCATTAAAACTCTGCAATTATTTGGAAATCCTCCTGGCATCTAAAAGGAAGCAACAAGGTGACTTCCAGACACCCCCAGTTGTTACTGCTTACAGAACACGTGCTTTGACACACAAGTGACATGGCTGCGTGAGCATCTTCCAACTCACCGCTTCCACTCAGTTATCAAAACATCCAGCAAGGCATAGAAAGAGAAGGGCTTAAATGTCAGTTATCTCCTGGAGGTGTTTACAACCACCATCCTGAAAACAAAAGGCTTTGGTGATGCATACTGCAGCACACGAGAGTTGTGTCAGGACAGCTGAAGGGATAACAAGTCATCGTTACTGTGGGAAGAACTCCTCGATCAACAAAGGAAACCACCTATCCCAGACATTATAGTCATGTTCAGTTGTGGAAGGTGACTTTTTATATGATCATTAAGGATTTCAAAGAGATGAATTTCGGAGCATAACATTCAACCTCCTCCACGGCTTTACCGCTCATCTAAAGGAGATACCAAATTGGTTTGGCCCTCAGGAGACTAACTTCTGCATTTCTGCAAAGTTTAAGCTTTCATAAAATATGCCAGGTTTTGCTAAGCTTGTCAGGCCAAAGATTATATGATACCCTTAGTAGACCTGCCTTACCAAAATTATGAACAGGCCTATTGAATAGCTCAATACATTACTAACGCAGAAGTGGAACACAAGTGTCAAACATCACTCTCCACCTCAAAACTACCTAATGTATTAAGAGGCATGGTACTGTAGGCAGGCTATGGCCAAATGCAGCATTTCCCTTATTTTTAGTCTGCTGCTTATTGAAAAGGAATAATTTTATTATAAGCAAACACAGAGATAACCATTAGAGACTTAAAACTTATTTGCCACTGTCTTCAAGCATCACACACAAATCCAAATCACTTAAGACAGAAAAAAAATGGATGAGGGGAGGGGAGAAGAGGGAAGGGGAGAAAGCCCTCATTTCAGCTTTTACTGAAAGCAGATTGGACTGCATAGAACAAGAGTTTTGTCAAATTTCTACAGATGCCCAAGGTTCACAAAAGCTAAAACAACATCAGTAGCAATTCACTCTAAACAAAGGAGGCAACTATGTGAAAATGAAAAGACTTAATAGGAACATCCAAAGCCTTAACCCTACCCTATCCCAATTTTCAGAGAAGTAAAAAATAATAATCAGGTGCTTGCCATATATCTCAAATTATCAATTTACACAATTTAATCTGAAAACATCAAGTCTCAGAATGCTGAAAAGAATGGGAACTGCACCCCCACAGACAGCTAATATGAGTACATATTCTTTCTGAGAAAGGGAGAACAGTCTGTCTAGTTTTATGACAGATAGATGTGATATTTTTGTCAAAGGATTTCCATCTTATCCATGTACACTAATGTAACCAATACTGTTATTGAGAAGCAAGGAGCAACGCATTCATGTTGAAATCTGTAGCATTGGGCTCAAGGAATCAGGAGCAACATGGAACAATATTCTCAGGGAAGTTATCCAATATGTAGCTCTCCACTGCCATGATTCCTGTGGGTGCTGCATTCAGTTTAGTGTCTGTAAGTAGAATCCACCAGGAATAATAACAGTTTACCTCCTACTTTGATATGAATGAAATCATATGATAGGCAAGTTACTGTAATCCTAGCTCCAGTTGGAAGTAATGATTGTTACAAGGCTACACGTGCACCCAAATGACTTGCAACTCATAGTCTGCCATTCAAAACTGTCGTATCACAGATGATGATAACGAGGGAGATGCTGTACCAGCTGTCCCCTGGTACTTCAGTTGTTTCAAGAGGGCAGCTTGTGGGGTTGTGTTACAATTAACATAGCTGAATCTGAATGAGAGGAACCAGTTGCAAATGTTTGAAATACATTACTTGGCCATTCTTGCAGGCAGCATACTGATGAGGTTTGAGACTGGGTTATTCAGTCATAAATCTTTGCACATTTAGAAGATTCACCAGCAATTTAATAGGACTCAGTTTTCTTTCACCAGACATACTAACACATCTCTACTACTCATTTCCATATCCGATCTTTTGCAGCCAGAGATGATGATGCTGTTCTGCTGCAGAGACTGGACAGACAGTGCGACTGTATTAGAGGCACAGCAGACAGTGGTGACAACAGCAGAACCAGAAATGGCCAGCTTAGATGAAACTGGAGAAAGCCTCCTGAGTACCTGTGCTAGAAAAGTGAAATCATCCAACCTTTGGTTTGTTAGGGGACAGGGAGTTATGACTCATAGGTATCAGACAGACCCCTCTGCTCTTGCCCTGGCTCCAGGCTGGAAAGGGTCTGTTCAGTACTTGGACTTTGTGGGGTTGCATATTGTCAAAGTTAGTGTTCGAAACACACAAGCTTGAACCACTTCTAATGGCTTGAGCATGGATATGCCATGCAAATCAGACAGATGGATAAACAGTCTTATTTGGACAGACAGACATGAAAGATATCAGAAACTTTTTTTTTTCGTATCTCCCATTCTATCAGTACTAGAAATCCAGTTTCTCCCTTAGCGCAGAAGCACCAAGCATCAGAGCTGATGAAGTGGAAGAGCATCCCAGGCAATTCTGCGGCTTCACAGTACATGATGTCTGCCAAGCAACAAGTGCCTTCTGTCCTCATTAAAAGTGAAACCACTGAGAAGATAGTTATGTGGGTATATTAATTTATTTTACAACTACCACTGGCATTAAGAAGAAGTGGCTCCAAAATCCTGATTCCAGTTTCCCTTCTGTCAGATATATTGCACGGTTGACTTCCAAGCCCTGATGTGGAAACTTGCAATGACACTTCATTACGGATTCCAATGTTTTCAGTTAAAATAAGGCTCACACAAGATTTTTTTTCTTTTGTGACTGAAATTACTCAGGCAACTTCCTGTTGAATGCTCCAGATCACAGAAGGAGTAAATACTAGCTTAAGAAAACATGTTTGACTAATAGTTCCTTGCTCTGACACGCATATGGTAGTCTAACTATCTTAAACAAATGGAGAGAAAATACGTAGCTAAAAGAAATAAAAGGAAGGGGCTGGGGGAATGAATGTCCCTATAAAAAGCTGAAAAGAAATTTCAACAAGGCAAGTCACAATATGCCGTGCCAACATAGATGAAAATATACATGATAGAAAAATAGCCTTACTAAAATAGTCATGATATATGGTCATGCAATTTGCAAA
This sequence comes from Oxyruncus cristatus, assembly GCA_013399855.1. NCBI lineage: Eukaryota > Metazoa > Chordata > Aves > Passeriformes > Cotingidae > Oxyruncus > Oxyruncus cristatus. The sequence continues at coordinate 826,153 of VXAY01000172.1, forward strand.
TTACAAGACCAACTGTTAGAAGATTAATGGTATCTATTTCTTTTAATGTTTCATATTTGGAAAGCTCAAAGATAAAAGCTGTGTCAAGAAATACTACCTCTTTCTAGACTTTATATGCAAACACAGGAGGGGAAAAGAAACATTCATTTCAGCAATATAGCTTACTTCTGGTATTTTTGATGACTGTTGGGAGGCTGGGCAGACAGAAAATAGGAAGAAGCAGAAAAATGTGGCGAGATTAAAAGTACACATTTTGCATTGTGACAGTTCTGATACATCACTGTTGGGATTACAGTGTCATTGTGATCAACAGTTAAATAAGTGTCTCAAAGAGAAAACTGTCTTACTGTTGAAGCTGGTATGCACAAAAGAACCTCACTCTCTTCCATCCTTATCCTGGGAGACATCCTTATAAGCATAACACACTTTTAGCACAGAAAACAGACATAAGAAATCTGCCTTCTATGATGTTACAGTCACAACTGAGTCATCTCCTGTCACAAGAAACATTTTTAAGGAAAAAGTAAAGTTTCTTCTTAAAAATTCTAGAGAACAGACACAGCAGAATTTATTAGAATTTTTATACTCATCACTGAAACTCTGTCTTTTCCAAAGTGATCTGTAACTGCTTTACAGTGCAGAGCACCAGAGCACAACAGAGGATATCTACTGAAGCTTTCCTTTTCATAAGTGCTCCACTGTTCCAGTACTACTCAATTCAACATGCACAGGCTATAAAATCTTAATATTTCACTTCTGTTGTTTACTTTCAATTTCTGTTTTCAAGATTGTATGCCAAACAACTTTTTTACAGAGAATTACTGCTACAAATCTATGTTTCATTGAACATACACTAGGAGTTGTCCCAGAATAAGCATAAAATATTGAAGTGGGATGTGTCTGTCAAAGATATTGCTACCATTTCAAAATACTATACTATATTTTTCTATATTTAATACTAGACTTAAAAGTAAGGTGGAGGGGAGAGAGGGGAGACACACAACACATGTAGCAGATTTGTCCTATCACCAAGCTTGAATTTACCCAAGTATTTGTCCAAAGTGATGGGGATAAAGTATTCCTGTCCAGTCTTCTCCAAAAGCATCACACTTCTAGCAACCCCAGCCTTCCCTCAGTTTTCCAGCATCTACAATGAGTGCACATGACATAACCATGTACGTCTATCCACATTCAAGAGGCAAAATGGGGGAGACAAGAAGTTTCTGCTGTTTCATTCCTGCCAATAAGTACTTATGTAAGCAAAAACTTGTTCCCCCTCAGATATTTGTTAGGATCAAAGCAAGCTACTCCGCTCAAGAGATTTAAATTTGGGGGGGGCATCTGGAATCTGAACTATCTTCATCTACCCACGAAAAGTTTAAGATGCTGAAAGAGGGTACCAAGAGCTTGAAAAGAATACCATTTTTTTTTTCTTCATATCAATAACCCTGAATCTCAGGGAGACAAATGGAGAGGACAATAAGTACAATAGGAAATAAGGTAAGTTGGAATGTGGAAGCTACAGGAGGGGTTTTTTTTCAGTGACAAACACCACTGATAAATCAAAACTTGCAAGAAGATGAACTAAGGAATCATATGGAATGCTCAGTTTGGGAAGAAAAATTGATGTTGGTTTGCTCAACTGAACTATGCATTTTTCTCCTCTCAAATTATACCACAAGCATCTTGTGAAGAATAAATCAGTGTGAGAGGAATTATAATTATCCTGGAAGATTACTACCGTGTTCTTGGCTCTGCAGTCCACAGGAGGCAATTTTATACTCATCCTATTTACACTGCGCTTTTGACTGGACATATGACACTCTGCTGGTTTTTTGCTGTTCTTCTTACTTGAGTTATAGAGTATACTGTGGGTTAATACCACTATTCTCTAAGATTTTGAGCAACGCCGGCATTGTCTGAGATGTCTCTGAGAAGCTACTGGCTGAGCCCAACTCTATGCTCCAGTCCATGCTCCCAGGCACCCTGCAGTAAGAGGGCAGTGAGTCACAAGGTAGCAGCTTTTCTGTTCAACAGAAGCATCTGAGAGCCCTAGTTTTGATATATTAGATCTGGATAAGCTTACACTGTGTGTAACTAGCTACATTCATTTTGATGCAGTGAATTTAAGAGAAGTAAGTTACTGTTTACAAAGCAAAGTATCATGGTCTCTCATTCTCTGAGTCTGATAGAGCTACCCATGAAGCCAGAAAACAAGGGACTAATCATCAAAAATCTATAAATCTCTAGCCCAGATGAGCATACAGATTTAACTGATACTTTGAAGTACTGGTTTTATGCCTAGCCTGCCACTCAGAGGGCTTAAAAGTTAGTTATATCCTCTTCCCTTAGACTCCTTATCTCCTCCTCTGCAGCTCCCATCCAAACAAGCAGCCAAACCAATGCTACCAAGCAAGAGGCTGAAGAACCAGAGGTACAAAAAAGGGCATTGCTCAGAGAAATGCTCCCTTGACTTAGCAGAAGCAACTCCTGTAACCCACTATGCAAACATTTGAAGAGAAAGAGAGCTGCTTTTTCAAAACTATACAATAGTGCAGTGCAAACTATAAAATTAAACAACTGTAAAATAGATTATAAAAGTACACGATCGTGGATACTTAAGAAACTGGTTAACTAACACTGCTCTGACTGAACTTAACCCTTACAAAGAAAATTCTCTTCCCACTAGTCACAACCACAGTGAGCTTCCTCTGTTATTTGTCTTCAGCACCTGTTTCAATTGTAGCAGGCACAATCAGGTCAGTTAGGTAAAATCTAGAGCAGAAAATAGAAATCACTGAGTTCCTACTAAAGAAGAGTTGAAAACACAAAACTACTATCACTTTTCATCACGTAGGTAAAAACCAAGGTATAAAAGTAATGTAAAATCAATGCTAGCATTTTCCAGGGTCAGTCACAAGGGGAATAAGCCCAGTTGCAGAAAGCTGATTTCAAAGATATTTACATCTGCTTTTGAGAACATTTATTATTGAAATAAAAAAGTTATTTTTCTTTTCTTGTTGCAGCTACATATTGCAAAATTACAATCCAATACAATTACAATACCAAAAGGAAGTAGTTTGTTTTGCATGGAACTACAGCGAATGTGGAGTCAGCAAATGTAACTTAAATAGATTGATGTTTTAGATATTTATTGATGATTTTTTTTTCTTTTTTTTAAATATAAACTAAAGCTTTAGAAATACAAGTAAAGTCTCCAAGGCAGCTAGGTTTTACAAAAGGTAAACACCTTACTGGACAGAGACATACATAAACACAGAAACCCTTCAAGGATGTTTAATAAAGGATGAAAGTAACTGACACTTTAGTTCTACTATATCTGGTAAAGTTACTGCTGAAGTAAATTTAGTTTGAGGCCAAAAACTATATTAACAAGTGGCACAGCTAAAGTTGTTAAAACACGGCCTTTGTGATGCATCATTAGTTTTACCAGTTTGAGATTAGTTGTGCTAAATAACTACATTGTAGTTTTAAGCGTAACAATAGTGATATTTTAATAGCAATGTACTATTGAACAATAAAGCAGGGAAGAAGGATAATTTCTTCAACCATCCCTTTCTGAGAAGTCAAAACCAACTGGATTCATCCAGGCAGCAGCAAACCAACCCAGTGCTCATGGTGCTGAGCAGTTATCTAGTGCAGACATCAGGAAGTCACCAATCACTTGGATTACAGGAGCTAACATTAACAGTATGGATTTAGAGGCCATTTCATCCAAAACTGTTTAGCAACACCAAGCTCTCTAGCTGAAAGTGTAGCCATTTATGCTGAAAGCCAATTCTGACAGAAAAAAACCAGCCGTTTAGGAAAGTCCCATGAGCAGCCCTTGGAATTTTAGGCACTTTCATCACCCAAAACAAGCAAGTTACAGTGCCTTGCATGGGTGTTTGCAACATATGTCCAACTCTTGCCCAAGGTACTATTGCATATGCACAAACTATGCTTTAAAAGCCTTTTAAACATCACATCTGGCCTCACAACAGCCAGTTTCATTTTTCATCTTTCTTGATGGAAATCCACAAGATGCACTTTTACTTTCTTTCCAGCTCTCCTGTGTTCATTTAGAAGCCTAGAGGGAGTATGAACATATTACTGTTCAAATATACACTCCCGAGGGTTAAAAATTAGTGCCTGAGCCCAAGTGTCTCACACTCTTGGCAATACTCTGTCATCTTCTTTGCCCACCATCTTTCACAGAGAAATAGAAAGTGGTATTCCACTATAAATATAGCTTTAACACTTCATCATAAATCTAAGTTAGTCTTTATACTGAACTAGACAGACCCCACTGTTGAAGTTTCTGTTCATCATTGCATTTTATGGTCTCCTGTCACCGAAATTTCTTTAAGTGGTAATTGTAAATGCAAAAGTAAAATTTTCCTAGTATTCTTGAGATCTTGAAGATAAATGGAAGGCTCTCAAATTTTCCTATTGATATTTTACGGAAAATTTTAATGCAGGAAATATGTCTTCTTTTATGTCATATCAACTTCTTCAAGACAGAATAATGACAGTCTGTCACTTCATCATGTTTACTTACAATCCATTTGGAGGTGGCTTTAGAAAATGTTACGTGTAAGTACAAACAAATCAGAGCAAAATCTAACACCTGAAAGAAGAATGTCAATGTACACAAGTGCCTCATAGGAAAAGTATAAAAGTACTGAGAGCATGGAGATGATTTTTGAGGCTACATCAGTAAGCAGCTCTAGATCTCAACTGAGCCATCCAGATACATTTAGAAATCAAACATGTTTTTTAAAATAATTTTAATTAAAAATGTTCTTAAAGGTGTAAGAAAGGTACACCTCCACACACATTTTTAGGTGAAGACTTAGAACACAACTGAAAGGGAAAACATATCTTAGAAGAATGATCATAGTCACATCTTTTACTGAGGATATTCAACAGTTCCAAGATGTTCAGCCTCTTTAGAATAGTGCTCCTTATTAGGATTTTTCTTATTCAAAATGAAGTAATAGATTAAACGTAAATGTGGTATTAAGTTATTTGCACAAAGAAAGACCCAACAAAGCCCATAAATTCTGCTAGAATACTATACTATGCAGAGAATGACCCGGCACAACAGACACCAAATTTCTACAGACTTACAGTAATTTCCTTAATAAATCAAATGCCTCTGACATGCTTTAGGGTGCATATAGATAGAGATTTTAAAAAAGAACTTTAAAATTCTAATTGGTGAGGTCGACAAAAAGTTAGAAAAAAACCCTCAAAACTCAAACACCAAAGCCGTCACCATTCACAGTGTGTTTTGGCATAAACTTAGAAGTTTTTCTACATCAAATCACATGATCATTAAACTGTAGACAGAGTCATCTTGCATTTAATTATAGTTCCTCACACTTGTCTTCCACTTTAGCTTTCTGTACTGTAATCTGTGATAACTGAATATCTTTCTCTTATGTTAGAATCTTCAATACATTGGAAAGTGCTTAGATTTCAGAGTTTTTTTAGTTTCTCTTCACAGCAGTTTTCCAACAAGTGCCTAAAATCTTTTCAGGTAAGTATCTGACTGCCAAAGTACAAACCCCTTTAGACAAGCATCCTCAAAACAGTTTACACAGAATCTTTCATCACTGGAAGACATATAACTGTACTTTTCCTATAGCTCATGAGCATTTTTATGATAACCACACAAATTGATTATAGGAAATGTGAAATTAGGAAGATCCATTAAACATTTTAAGCAGTTTCATGAAACCTTCTTGCAGAAAAAATGTGGCTGAACCAACAACCTGTAGTCTCCTTGCTCTTTAAACCAGCTGGAGAACTAATCCTTCCCAATAACCCAGTCTTAGGAAATCCTGATTTAGGACAAAGCCTAATTAGCCATATAGGTATTATCATAGAAATATTAAGACTATTTTATTGCTTAAAATAACTTTTCCTTGGTCCTAACCTCACAAAGTAGCTCAAATTCTTCAAGACCTGCTGTCTTTGCTGTTATTAATCTCATTCTGCTGTGAACCAATGAGTTTGTGAGGCTACTGCCAAAGTGCAGCTCTAGAGATGGCAGCAGGCATTTTCCACTGCTCCTGGACTAGGCAGAGTAAAAGCAGAGTGATCAAAGAGCACTGGCACGCTTCAAATGGGTGCTGTTTAAGGGAAAGTGGGGGAGGAGAGTGGCAGGCATTAACAAAAAGAATGCAAGTCTCCCCTTTTTCAGGGCCTGCTATACTAACAAAGACAGAAGGAAAAGAGGCCAGTTCTGTGCCTGCTTCAGAATTTAAATGCAGACAGCGGGAACTCCATCTTGAGCATCCTTTAATGCATCTTTCATCCCCATTACCTACTCTATCAAAATGTCACTACATGCACAAACTACCTTAATGCTTAGGAAAATAATTTAACCGTAGCTGAAAAATCAGTGCAAGCAAGGTTTTGTAAAGGAATGATCTCAGATGTTCCAGATATAAAAATAATTCAAAGGACAGAAGAAATTCCTTATAAATTGAAGGAAATCACCTACTTTACTTCTAGTTATTCAGAAGTGAAACTTAACTTTTCATGTTCTCTCTCAAAGTTTATGAAAGTGACTGCCTTTCATGAGAACAAAAATCTGTTTTAGAAGTGAAACTTTTCCCAGTAGAGCATTTCTGTGTTTAAGAAAAACGCTTTTTTAATCAAGCTTTAGAGCAGATATTTACAAAATTTTCAAAGTCTTTTATACATGAATCTATACATATAAAAAATAAATAAGCAGTTTATATATTCAAAATATCAACAACAGATCCTAAGGTATTTCATGAACTAGAGCATACCACACAGAAGAAATAATATTTCAATTTTAAGTGTGTTTTTTCTAACTACTAGCCCAGTAAATTAAATAAAAATGAAATAATTGTGATTTCATTTAAACTCCTAATTTTTCTAAAGAAATATACCAAAACGATTCTCCTACCCACATAAGAAACATTTATTATTCTTCAACTGACTGGCAGAGGGAATCTACATAATTAGCAATTTCTGCAAGAGTTTCAGAGGAAGTCACTATGGCATTTTTGCAAAATACAAGCACGTCAGGCTAGGAATGCTAACAGGTTCACTGAAAATAAACTAAGAACATCCCCTCATCTGCCCAAATCAGATGAGTCTGAACAACACAAAAAGACACCAGGTCACTGCAAACTACCAACTGATGGTTAGAGATTTATTTGTGCACCTGGGTTAAAAAGGCACTATGAATTGGTGCACTGAGATATGGAATTTTTTGTTGAAACAAAAACACAGTAAGTAGCTTATGTATACCATTTTACATTACAACTCTAGTAACATTTGCAGTTTCTAAAGGGAGCACAGTGACTTAAGTTCTCATTAGAACATATCCTTTTAGTTCTGAACTGAAAAAAAAAATCAATTTAAGCTAATTTTCTTTAAAAAAAACTCTACAGAATTACCCTCTCTCCGGTCTTTCAGCTAGAACTTACAGTTGAATTGATCCATTAGCCACTTTTGGCTGCATAATTATGGTCAACCTTGCAATTTGATTACGAAGCCATCTAATGACTCTGCACAGAGAAAACAAATTCAGTTAAATGAAGAAATAACAATAGCCTAAGAAAGTGTACAGTGAATTCATTTTAGAAACCTATTTGAGTGAAAAACTACTTTGTGAATGCAATTCTCCCCACACAGAATTAGATCATTAACCCAGTGTCACTTTTTAGAGCTTAGATTCGATGACTGCTGACTTGACAACCCTGCATGATTTACAGTAAACTGTCTGCCATCTGCCCAATATTAATCATTTTAGTCTGCAAATTTGGAATAAGGCAACGCTGTAGCAAGCTACAGTTGACACCCTTACATTTTTCCCATATAGCACAAGCAAGGTGCTCTTGTTTAGGAGAATGACCTTGATATCTGAAAACAAAGTCAAAGCCAAAGGCACAAGACTCAGTCCATCTGACTAGTTTTCCAGTCCAGTTAGTGCACAAAGGTTTTGCTGGTTTTTTTTTTAATGTCTTTATAAATATGTTGCTTATCTGACCAGCTGATTAATCAGCCATAACTTCATCTATATGTGTATGGTCAACTACCAGGTGCGAAATTGTAGGACAGCTACAGCTAGCTATGAATAACCTTCAGATTTACAAACATGGAATAAGCAAGGGAGTTATTACACATCAAGCATAAATGATACTACCTTCAAGTTCATTATATCATGCATTTAAGTTTTAGAAACATGAGATATTATACGAATCTCACTTAGGAAGTTTTTAAAAGTTCAGCTCAAGTGGAGTGCTTGCAAACACAAGAATAGTTTTTGCCGACATTCATAAAACAGAAAGTAAATAAAATCTTTTTTAAAAAGATAATCCAGTTGTCCTAGGAACTAGATAGTGATTTTTGAGTTCTATGATTAACAGTAGCAGCCCTGGCAGATTCTGCAGGACTGTGAATAAATGAAAAAAACAGTGCCACTCCTACAGAAGACAATCAAGTCAGTAGAAAAATTAAAGTGTGTCTTTATACAAGACACTCCTCAAAATACCAAGCCTTTAGATTATAAAATGCAATAATAGAATGTAGAGGCCCAGGGGCAGAAGAGAGATATTCTGAGTGGGCAAGAAGACTTGTGCCACAGCTGGATTGACACTGAAACCAGGATTATCAGCTGGATTGATGCTGAAACCAGGATTTGACATTCCAACAGCTGCACTGACACTGGAATGGGGACTGGTGATCTCTTTTTCTTTCTTTTCTCCTCTTTATTTCTCTCTCTCTCTCTTTAATGAATGTCTTTAATTTCTTTCTTCCCTTTCACCCTGCCCCTTTATCCAAAAACCACTGCTCTGTGCTAGTAGTTCAGGGACTAATATACCAATTTCCATGTCAAGTGTGTAATTTGCTAATAAATCTTTCTGATGTTTGCAGACCCTCTGATTTGTCATTCCTTTTGACCACAAGCATTTACGAATCTTGGGTGCTTTCTTCCCCTTAAGCGGGCGTCATCACATAGGGGAAAACAGGGTGAAGTAAAAGATGCAGGGAAAATTTGTGACACTTTAAACAAAAATCTATTCCAGCTGCTACAGCCTGGCTGACCCCTCTCAACACTGGATACACGAGTTCCTTGCTTCCTCAAGATGCGAAGGCCTTCCCCAGGTATGGTTTAATCCAAGAGACTTCTGGGCTACTCTGGGAACCAGGAGGGGCGTTACAATATGACAGACTCTACACTTGAACATCCCTATCCTCCAGGGCCAAGAGAAAACTAGCACCATAAAGAGCAGCCTGATCTTCTTGAATCCAGCAAGGTCCCAAGGAAGTCCAGCAATGAGGAGGTGACCTTCCCAAGAGGTCATTTCTGGAGATTCACACTGCCACACAATGTGGGGCAGAGACGCTACTTGTGACATTGAGACAGTTTGTACTCTGTAACACTGTGTAGGAAAACACATGGGGCACAAACCAAAGCACGTGATTGTAGAAAGACAACATAAACAAGCTAGGACACAAGCTTAGGAACCAGTTCTCCACCCTAGGGCAACTTTAAAAGTACTGGTTTTCATTTCTACATTACACAGAAATGCTGCCAGAAGATAGCTAGAGATTTAAAACACAGCTGCCAACCAGTATAAAGGTTTTCTGGTAATCCAAGAATACAAGGCTTTTTGCTAACATAGTTGTGAAATGTTAAAATTTTGTACTTCGGATACAATTGTGATAGTTGTGCAATCAAAGGCCACTTAAAATTAGATATTAAGTTTGCTTTTCTGAATCTTGCTTCATCCAATCTATTTCATGATCATTTATTTTCCTGTTGACAGTTGAGGTCAGTGCAAGAGCAGTAAGTCATATCTCACACTTCAGGAGTTTACGCAATAGTTGGCAACTAGACAATATATCTGACATCTGGGAACTAATTTGCAAGAAAAGCTGGTGAAATGAGGCCATCCTGAGTTATAAACACAAGTCTAATGATATCTTCCAGCTTTGCAGATCGCTTTTTATAGAGTGGAAACTATGCAATTATGTGTATAGTTTCAATTGTCATGACAAAGTCTTTCCTACACACAACTCTTACTTAATCAATGAAACAAACCATCAGTTTACAAGATTCCCTAAAATACTTGAATGAGTTATAGTACTGGATAAACATTTAAAGAAAATGAATAATGAAACCTTATCTCTCACACACACAAAGAAAAACAAACCACAGAGATATTCAGCCCTAAAGATCCAGCTCCGCATATTTCGGAATTTATAGAAACCAGCAGCTGCTGCTGAACAATTTTTCTGTTACAACAGCAGGCACCTATGTGCAACCTTTTGGTAACTGTGAAGTTAACTATTGTTTTGGGTAAAGGCTCTTCTAAGACATTGGCCCCATTTTCCACAAGCCAGGCACCACTGAAGTGTTATGAGTTACCTACACATTGCAAGGTAACCTACAGAAGTATGGTCTTGGCTAGGCCCTTAGGAGCCCAGTTCTCCCTCCATGTAAAATCATTTCCAATATAAGGAGTTTGTTGGAATGCCAGGTAAAGATAAAAATCCTTCCCCATCAGTCACAGGTGCAGCCCTTCCCTCGGGTTCCCCTATCCCTTTTGTCATTGATTATAAAATTAATTACTTGAAAATCAAACAGACTATTTACTATTCTGAAAAGCACAATAGCTTTACTTGTGAAAAAATCTGTTAAATGAAAAACCCTAAGTGATAGAGAAACACTCATACACAGCTCAAGTACAAATTCAGCACATTCATTTTCAGGGAGAAACAGCAATTTTGGTCCAGTACCACCCTGCAGCAGATCAGCAGCTTGGAGCAGCTGGTTCTGTAGGCTATGTTGTACTGTACATGCTTCCTGGATTTCTATTTTGGTTTATTTTGATTCTTTTGGTTTATTTTTGATTCCTAACGTCCTGACTGCATTTGCATTTTGAATCTGTCTGAAGAAAAAGCTATCCAAAAAGCCTTTGCTGTCTGCTTTGCTGGAACCTCAGCAGAGCACTCTGCAGTGTCACGCTGTCTTGGCAGCTGTCACGTACAAAAAACCCTCGGAACATTACTGCTTCCCCTTATGGAAGGAAACCATATTTCTGCTCCTATTCTCTCAGGAGTGATACCATCTTGTGTGCCACCACCTTAAGAAGTGACACCACACTGAATCTCACTCCAGGGCTGAGCTCAGTTATCAGTCATACAAAACAAAAACACCAGGGAAGGCATACCCGTAGTGTGCTCACCACTACACTTTTTCAGACTGAATATCGGTATCCTCGGATGTCAGTGTGGCCTTCTTAATATCTTTTTTCAAGAACAGGAACCTCGGAACAGAGCTGAGCCTGCACTCTTTTCCAAACTCATACATGCTGTATCTCTGAAACCTTAAGTGTGGCTGCTCAAGGCTGTTCAAGGATTTGTTTGGGATCTTTACACTGAGGACACAGCTTTTGAGTGTTCCCCAGTTTCTGGGTCTTCAAAGAGATACTGTTCATCATCCGGAATATCACGCACACTGATTGCTGCTCTCCTCACGCCCCAGAGTACCAATGAGGTTGGCAGCCTCCTGATCCTGCTGCTGCACTATCCTATCCAGAGCAACTCCAGTCCCTCTCACAGCACAAGCTGATGAGCAGCAGTGTCATTTCCTCAGTGCCCTCAGCTGATTTTCTGGGAAGTCCAGATGTTGAAGACCTGAGTGGACAATCAGAATTGGGAACAATTAAAAATGGTCTATTCCTGAGACAGAAGGTTCAGAAGAGGATTTGGCAAGGGGCAAGGACAATGGGAAGTGAGTATAAAAATAAAAGGTGAAACTAAAGACATGTAAAAAACAGAACTGCTGCTAGAAGACTGTCATTTCATAGCAAGTATGACACTGCCATGTCATTTGGCTCCTTTGACAGTGTAAGCAGCCTTCTCAGACTGTCACATCAGATCAGTAACTTGTCTTTGTGAACACTTTTAGGATAAGCTGCAGGACTTCACTTGGTTGGATTCCATGCGTTGATCTGGACCCCTGTAAGCCCAATCTGTGCAGAGACAAAAGACCTTCTAGTTTGGTTTCAACTCAAAAGAATATATTATATGCATACTTGCAACGCTCTGCAATGCAAACTCTATTCCCAGTCACAGCTTTATTCCTGTACAAGAAGTGAAGACGTAAAAAGACAGACACATAAATATATTTAGAAGGGAATGCTGTTTTCTTCAGAACTCAGTTCTTTAACATGCTTATTAAAGACTAGCACAGATGATTAGGAAGTTGGTTCTATCATTTCAGTAGATGAAAAAAAAAAAAAAAATGAAGTATTACAGGGTCCTTAACCCCTGACAGAAAACATGGGCCATTCTGTATGCCTGTCCATGCTTCAAATGTCAGAGGGTTGGAGACACTTTGTGATAAATTAGCATTTTCAACCTAGGTTAACATCTTTCTTCCTTCCTTCAGCAATTCAAAAAAACGAGACTTCCCAATTAATCCACAGATCAGAAAAATCTTACAAAATCAGTGTGTTCACGGTATGCGAGTGCCAGACTCACTAATACAGGCTCTTTATTTTGTATCACTCATGAATTTTCAGTCAAGATGCTCTACAGTGGGTGGAGATATCCACATGACTTGGTCTGAAATAGCAGTTTTATTTGAACAATAATACCCTTACACCAAGCGAATTTCCATCTTGCTCATACAAGCATAAGGGCTCCTCCTTCTAAACTTCTCTTGGCAGCCGCACATGTACATCCCAAATGAAAAGTAACTGTGTTTTGTTTCTCCACTGTTCAAACTCCCGTCCCCATATCAAATTCAAGGCATGGTGCCTTTCCACAACAATTGACTTCTTTTTAAAACCATAGTGTACAGATAAAAAGGGGGAAGCTCATGATATGGGAAATTTTTCTAGAAGTTCTGTTACTCTTAAGTATCTAGAAACATAAAATTAAAAAAAAAAAAATGAAGTCTGGTCTACTTTCTAATGTAAGTAGTATACTAGTTACAAGTTATATTTGGAATGTTATCAAATTGCTCCTTTATAAAGAAGTTTTTAGAACATATTTAAAAGCACATATATATTTCATTATATATCTTTATATTCCTGTGTGGGTGACCTCATTGAGCACAGAACTAGTAATTTCCAAATTTTAAAAAAAGTGAAGAGTAATTTAATAATTTTTCTCTAGAAAATGAAAACAAAATTCATCTATCACCTCAAATCTTATTGCTATTTTAATGTTCTAGGGAATCACACCCCGCAATAAAACAGGTAACAGCTTTTCCAGACCAACTTGATCAATCTTGCCTAGCTCGTTTTTTATTTAATTAGTTTCAGCTGTGTTTAGAATACAGATTTCATTATGCCAAGAGGATTTTTTGTTCCTGTTTCTCTCTTTTTTTTTTTTTTTTTTTTTTTGGGGGTTTCCCCGCAAT
>VXAY01000172.1:839597-939762 GCA_013399855.1 Oxyruncus cristatus
CCAATAGGGTTTTTTTTTTCTGTTTTTTTCCTTTTTTTTTTTTTTTTTTTTTTTTGCATGGGAGTTTCCCAGCAATCGTTGAATTTTCTCATCTATTATAAAAATTTTGTCATCTTAGATACTTTTTCTACCACCATGTCAGATCTCTGCTGATTACTGCAGTTTAAAATCAGGGCATAACCCCTTACCCTCCAGCTGTAAAACGTCCTACTTCTACACACAAGCAAGACCTATTAACTTGTGTATAACAGACGGGTGTGCTTTCTTCCAAGGACACTAAGCAACAGCAATACCTTTGCCTTACTAACATGCTGCATTATGTCTTTAAAGGACTGTGAAACTGAGAGCCACCTTCCCCCTGTATAATCTTGTTAGTCTTCAGAATCCAAGTACAACTTTCAATTCATCTTTTGTCACCTTAAGAAGTGACAGAGCCATTTCCCCCTCTTCAACAAATTTCAGAAAATCCTTAATAGAGGTTGATTTGCTAACAAGCATTTTAAATCGGGCAAAAACAAGTCACTGCCCATTGGGAGAACGTTAGAAATGGTTCTGCATATTCTGCAAATCAGAACAAAAAAGGCAGTATATGGTATCTGCTGTAGAGTACTCCCTGGAACACCTTATCTCAGTTTCTTAGGTTGTTTTCTCTCAGTGGACAATTAACTGATTCAGGGCCACAGTGAAAGAGGAGAGAGCGCAAAAGCACTTTCCTCCAAATAAAATACATGAGCTGACAGAGGTCACAAACAAGGTGCCAGCCAGGGAGTGCCCACCCTATGCACCTTCTGGTTAGGCTTTGTACAGATTTCATTGTGCATGTTAGTCATCAGTAAATGTGCAAACCAAGCCTGGATGGCACATACAGTGCATCTGATGGGTCACACTGTCCATACAGCAAAGGAACTCCCTGCTGAACAGTTCAGCACATGGGCAACACTCCTTTCTCTCCATGTTCGCCTTTCCCCTATTGTTTCTATCAATTCTATATACTGGGAGTCTACACAAGAAACAAAACTGAAAGCTGGTGGTTTTGCTTCCATATTGGCAAGAACCCATCAGGTGAACTTTGGAATAGAATTAAAAAGAAGCAAAGAACTCTGCAAAGTGCAGTTGTTCAGAATAAAGAGGGACACAAAACCAAGAGATACCATGACTGTTTACCAGTTTCTATCCAATGAATTAGGAAGAATACTTTTTCCAAACTTTATTTTAAAAGAAATTTATTGTATCAATTCCCTACTCTACTACACCATCTTTTTACTACATCTCCCTTGTTACAAGAAATATACAAGAAAAATACAACTATCATGACTAATTTCAGCCAAGGGAAAAAAAAGGCAGGGGGGCTTCTCAAACATTTCCAACAGAAGAGGTACAAAGGCAGAGGCATCTGTTTCCATTTTAGCTCTTCTTATATTTAGATTTAAAGGTCTGCTATATTAGAACCACAAAATCCAAACTGAAACACAACTAGTAAAAGAATCCTTAAAACACTCCTGCTCTCAAAAAAGACTGATATGAGACAAATATTTGCAAGTAATTTATTACTAAAAAAGTAAAACTTTGATTGTCTGCAATCACTGGAAGATTTATAACACTTCCTGGTGCACAAGGATAGCATCGCTCAGGAATTTAATTATGACCAAAAAAGGTGGTCGATTTTTTTTTTTTTTTTGCATTTTAAAAGTTCTCAGTGTAACCAAAATATTCTGCAAATATTACATGACTCAGACAGCTATAATAAGTAGACTTCTTTGTTTTTAAAGTGTTGTGAATTTACAGTATGTGCCTTTTGTAACTATTTCCAGTAGAAGAGGTATAAAACTAGAGGTTTGTTCCCATTCTAACCATACCCAGAGATTTAGACTGCACACAACCCAGCCAGAAATCAAATCCTAAAATTTATCCTTCTCTACCAGTTCCAAATACAGCGATTTGTTGGACATTTAACAAACGAAAACTTCTTTCCATTTTTCCTCTAACATGATGATGGATGGCTTCAAGCATCAAAAGATTTCATGCTATTGAAGATTAACTAAAGGAATTAACAACTTCATTCTAAGGACCCTAAATATAAAGGCTGCTGATTTTATAGTGTTAAGTACCTTTACAAATCCTACTGAACCTTGGTTTAAATACACAGCAGTAAGCTGATTTTTTTTAATACCAAAAAAAAATCTACCATACAATTATGTATTTGCACAGCTTCCATTAAGTTAATTCTTAAACCTACTTACAATCATGGTATGCCTATACACTTCACATCCACCTCTTTTCATTGTTAGATGGAAGATGCAGATAGTGTTGCAGGTCACCCTTCACTATTAGTGTTTGATCTGTGTACCTGGTTTACTCTCTATGAAAAAATTCAAGTGTGGTAAATATGCCTTCATGAACACAAAGTACTCAAGTAAATACAGGTTTTTCTCTTGCCTAAGTCTAAGCACATGCCCACTACAATCCAGCTGCCACTCTTACAGAAAACCATACAGAAAATAGAAAACAAAATAATTCCTTATTGCATTTAAAAAGAATATTATAATTGCCTCAAAACTACTCCTCAGCTGAGCAAAACTTCATTTGATCAAACAAGCTGGGAACTGTCCATTCAAGTTCCACAAAAAGATCTACAAGATCATAGAATCATCAAGGTTGGAAGAGACCTACAAGATCATCCAGTCCAACTGTCCACCCAGCACTACCACTGTAATCCCTAAACCACATCACCCAGCACCAGATCCAGACACATCTTAAACACCTCCAGGGATGGTGACCTATCACCCCTTCTCTGGGCAGCCTATTCTAATGCCTGATCACAATAAGAGTGAAAAAAAAAATTCTAATATCTAATCTGAATCTCCCCTGTCTCAGCTTAAGGCCATTCCATTTTGTCCTCTCACTATAGGCGTGGCAGAAGTGACTGGCCCCCGCCTCACTTCAACCTCCTTTCAGGTAGCTGTAGAGAGCGATGAGGTTCCCCCCTGAGCCTCCTCTTCTCTAAACGACCCCAGCTCCCTCAGCCCTTCCTCATAAGACATGCTTAAGACGGAAATCTCTAACCCAACCATGCTTCAGAGCAAAATGTGCTCTCATCTGAAATTTCCTTCTATAGAATTGAAAAGGGCTTAGAAATGGAAGAGGTGGGGTGGAAAGCTATGCTACGAGCATTGGAAGCTTTCTAGTTTCCTGACCTGTCAGATTTGAATGGGCTCCTTTCCAGTCAAAGCCACTGAAGACTGCACCTAGGATTTCTTTATCACACCAAATTTTTGTCTCCCTTTTGTAACCTTCTTTCAGCATTTCTCTCACTTCCCTTTCACCAGCATCTCTAAATACCGCACCGCTTTCAGCAATCAAACATTTTTATTGAAATACTCCTATTGTAGAATGGCTTTTTGGTCAAGTCCTTGTCTCACCTCCACACTGCCAAAAAAACCAGACTGAAAAGCACAGTTGGATTCAACTCAGTAAAGAAATCTTCAGGTGCTCATTGTGTGCCTTACAGTTTGAGTTGTGCTTTGTTTCCAGGAGGTGGAGTCAGCAAGGGGACTTATTAATAGGTTTATATGAAACAAAAAATTTATCCAACAAAACTGTAATTACTTCAGCAAGAATAGGAGATTTCCTAAGAGACTGACCCAAAGGCAGTGAAGTTACATTAATAAAAGCTCGTTCTTCCCTTCACTGTATATATTTAATTTAAATTTTAACTAATTTTAAAACTCAAAGCAGTCCCTGAAATCCAAGCATTGTTCACAGGCACAAACCAGAAACATCCTCATTATTTTGCATACAAGTATGATCAAGCTCGTGGAAAACATCTTTTCAAGTGAAAATAATAATTTTGAGCATGTTTTGTGTGGGTCTCTAATCTTATTCTACATTGCTACAGTGGGAGTCATATTAAACCATACTCATGATGACATGAAGCCTCATGAGCAAGAACACTGAAACTGTCGACTGCTGGTTTTCATGTACATACCGCCTGCTGTAGACACAGAGTCTGTAAATAATTTGTGCAACAGTAACCTTACACTGAAAATACGGCAGCAAACGTATTTACGTTAATGCAGCGAGAGAGTGCCAACATGCTAGCCTTCAGCAAGTCTTGCACAAGCCAAACTCAGTTTTCATTTGTAGACATAAATGAATATTATGATAGCTGAGTAACTTTGAAGGTTCATTTTATCAAGATCTCCACAGTATTTGCCGTGCGCTGATACAAGACCCAGTCTAGACCATGATATAGTATTAAAAACAAGCTAATTTCATACTGCAGATAATAATTAGAGCCACAGACAGCCTGTAAACACTTTTAAAATGATACAATTTATGCAAATTTACAGTTACAAATCTTGTATTTCTGCCAGGACTTAAAAATATGTTGGCTACATTCTGAAGATGTGTCATAATGATTGCGTGCTTCATTTTTTAAGCTATTTGCATGTTTTGCAGAAGTTGTTCCACAGCTCTTTCCATTCACTTGGTTCTACTAACCCTCTTCTTCTCCCTTTAATTGAATACATTCAACATCTGCACTGTAATGTGCAGAATTATGTGTTAAAAAATTATTACTACTCATAGAGTTAACTGCTCTATCCACCCTATCCACTAGCAGCCTCTTCCAAAGTTTTGTTATCAAGCTTGGGCAACGTACCAAATGCTCTCCTTTTAATTATGCTTGCTCTTGCAAAGTTGATGGGCAGATTTTCCATATGCTATCTCTTACAGCCCTGAGGCATATGTTAATTTAGTCATTGACTACCGTCTCCCTTCTTCTCTAGAATTCATTTCCTAATTCTTGTCTTCAATCATTCACATTTATGCAGCATAGGGAGGACAGGGGCCTGGTTTTCACAAACAGAACAGAAAGTCCCTCTCCATGAGTATATACTGTTCTGGTGTTTTTATTCCATGGTGATGGCACTTGGTGAGCTCTTACAGCCTTAGCAGCACTGCTGGTCTGGATATAGAGCAAATTCACAGATGTTATCGCTCTTCCTGAGATACAGAGCTGCTTAAAGCAGCATATTTATGTTAGACAAATGCCTAAATATATTAAACATCAGAAACCCCAATTTTCCCAAATGTGAGTACCTCTGTAACTGGACTGTCACATATCCCTAATATATTTCAGTGAGCCAGGCAGACATTCCCCGTGTCTGCCTGAAACACCTGAATCACGAGGCACATGAGCATTCTGCCATTACGTGACTCAGTACCCATTCACCAGAGGCTTGCTTTCACAAGTTGCTTCCCTGGCAGCCCATGAGGCACAAGTAGTTCTAGCAAAAAGAATAATCTTCCCCTGAGGTCGTCTGCCACATCCCTTCATGAAGCGTGCCAGGTCAGAAGCACATACTGTTAGCATGTTGCAAACTCCAACTTAGGATAGGACAGCTATGGGAAGACACATCATGTGCTGCTATGGGACTGGGTTGTCTCTGCGCCACCCTCTTCCTCTTTCATTTGGGTAACTAGCAAATGACACAAGAGATAGTAGAATGCCGCCACTACCATATAATTTGCTTGGAAAGTTGCTTTTAACACTTCTGGAGCTTTGCACTTCAGAAAAATCATCTTCAAGGCTACCTCTTTGGCTGAAAACCTGTGACATTGGCACTGAAACTGGTTGACACAGTGTGCAATGACTATGGCTAAAATCCAATTAAGGAAACTGAAAGGATCTATTCTTTCTTAGCTGTGCCATGGAATTACTGGTCCCCATATGACATCTGTTAACATTAACAGAAATTAAATGAAAAATTTCCACATACGCCAACTCGAGAATATATCCCTAAATTTAGAACAAAGTATGCTGGAGAGGAAACACCCATTATTACTTATGCTTAGAGACAGTTGACTGAAAAGCGGTTTGATGTACCATGGCGCTCTGTGATTCCTCTGAGGTAATTTATGATTTTTGGCTATTTCATAGCTTGTTCATTAACTCATTCATAAGTCTCCACAGAAAAACAGAAACTAAGGAGACAAAAATATACCATCAGGTTATGCACCTCACAAGCAAAAGCTTCCCTTCATGCTCTGTGAAGAACACAGAAGATTCAAATGTCTAATCAACTAGGTATGATCTCCACACAGAGTACCCAAAACCTTGTGATTGTATCTTCAAAGAAACCAATGCCTAAAGGAGAGTATGCTGGACACACGTGCAGCCTAAACTAAATTTATTCTGCAGGAAAAGACGAAACACAAATAGTACCTGTGACACAAAGTACCTTGAATGTCTCTGCAGACTTGAACAAACTCGAAGTTCAAGGTGGTCCTTCTAAATGTGTTTGGCCAGAAAGAGCAAAAAAAAAAAAAATTTTAGACCTTACCTTCATGAACTGTATATTTAAAGACTACCACAACATCAGAAAAAGGGAAAGGGGATTAGAAGTCAGAGAATGGGAATACAGATGTCATGTTACTGCACATCGTAGTAAAATCCCCAGAGGAATTTTGTGCCAAGTTCTCAAAGAAATGGAGTTTTTTCCCTATAGAGAGCATTTAGGCTAACAGATTTCACAGGAGTAAAATCTGGAAGTACTTCAAATAACTGGGCTGCTCAAAGTCTATAAATTCCTGTACTCTGCCACAGTGACTGGCCTGTATATCCAGGGGATAGCCTCTCTACCCTCAAGACAGCTTAGTTTCTTGCTGCTACATGCTGCTGGATGGGCAGGGGAAGATATATTTATTGTATTCTACTGAGAAGTACAACTTCTTCAGAAAACCCTGCAACCACCATTACGTCAGTGTTTGAGACCACAAGAAAGAGCGGGCCTCAGCTGAAGAGATCACGAAAGAACATTCATTAACAGCACTCTGACGTAGCCTGACCTTTGCTCATGCACCCGTCTGTCTTCAGCTAATGCAAAAGACACACTAAAACATTAAATTTCATTTGAAATGAATGCAGGTCCGTAGAGGTTGTTACAAAGGACTGAAACAGCAGCATATTTCTCAGAGTGAAACACGAAAGCCAAGGGTTTACCATTAGTCTAATCATAAATTTATTATGTCGAATGACTACTTTTCTCCACCTATCCAGTATCTTGAAAATGAAGCTTCAGCTCTGTTGTGCCTTTGGTCCAAACCTGTAATAAGGTCTAAGTACAAGATGAACTGCAGATCACTTTCTGGACAGACCTACTCCAGCAATGGACGACATACCTTCACCAAAAAAAATAAAAACCAACAAAAAACAAACCCAAACCCAAAACCTAAGAAACAAATAACAAAAAAACCACCCCAAAAACTAAAACCAAACAAAAAAAAAGGAAAAACCAACAAAAACTCCACAAAAAAACCCCAAAACAAAACCAAAACAAAAGCCTGAAACAACCAACAAGACTAAAAAACCAAAAAAACCCACACACCATTGATCAAACTGCTCTGAGACTTTCTCCTGGCTACTTGCCTTTGAAGGTGACCCACTATCTGTCTCTGCAGGATGCAAACCTGGAAGTCCACTCTCTGAGGCTGACAAAACAGTCACCCCAATTGAACAAAGAAAACTAGAAACTTTGAGTTGCCTAGGTAGCTGAGGAGTATCCAGAGTCACTGGCAGTTATTCCCATGAGGAAGTACAGATGAGATTTAGGCTTCATAATCCATAGACTACTAGTGTTTAAAGCACTAATTTGAGAAGCCCATTATATTAAAAGTACAGAATCCTGCAGAACACAGTCAATACATGGAGACAAATGCATGTCCATCACATTTTAAAAATCACCATTCAAGTCATCAGATTTGACTTTGTACCTGTAAACTAGAAATAACTTTGGCTTAAGAAGTGGCTAGGGGTGGTGTCCACCCTCACTCCCTAGCCTGAAAGTTGAGGAATACATAAATTAACATGAAGCTTCCTTTCCCTGAAGGTTTTGTTTAATTTTAGAAGTGTCAGGAAAACGTTAATGTTACATTTTGTTGCATATTTTCCAGCAGCATGTGGCATATGCCGAGAAGGGAAATAACACTGTTTGTCATTATGACTTTACAGCCAAGAAGGAAGAAAGAAAAAAAAAAAAAAGGGAACTTAATGAAACCTGTTATTCATATATCTGTTAAATACTCTTCTCTGCTATCCAAACTAGATTTAATAGTTTTAGGTGAATACAAGGTTCTTTCTGCGCTTCCCCAAACTGCTGATTTATTACAAAGCAGACTAAAATAATTTTCATCCAGAGAGTCTGCACGTGAAAAGTTTCCCTTATCAAACTGAGAAAAAAAATCTGGCAATTGATGTAATCTTCAAACAAATCCTCATTTACACAACTTCTAAGTTTACACGTCTAAGTGATAAAAATCACTAACTGAAACAGAAGGACTTGGGAGTGAGTGAAGTAGACCAAAACATTTAAATATTTACAGATTCAAAATTTCATGAAGTAGAAAACTGCTTCCTATCAAGCTCAAGTGCCACTCGTGACTCTCCTCCCTAACAGAAATAAATTTAAGGGGACATTTACGTGTGTATACACTGTAAATGAAGAATCCAATAACACATTCTGGTTTTTCTCCCTTTGCCTAAGACATTGAGAAATACCTGTACTATTTAATTTCCCTTTGGTTTGATCACAACAAACACTGGAGTTAATCTGAGAATTTAGTTTTGACTAGATGTGACTTAGTTTCTTTTAATTCCCCCAGGTCTAATACCTTAGACCAGTCTCGTCCTTGCATCAATCCTAAGTTGCTAAAATACTTGATCCTTACTTTGCTTCCTCTTTTATGGTCTGCATCCAATATAGAGAAAAGTTACAAAAGAAACTTACATAGTACTTGTGACATAAATTAATGCAAAGCTTTATTTGCAACACTTTTTAAAGTAAAACAGAGACATAACTACAAATTTGTCTGACTCTCATAGCAAAGCCAGTCACTCCAATGAAGAGCTTTTCTTTATGTTGAAATGCATACAAAAATTAAAATTACAGGCCAAGAATGGGCTTTCTGTCTGTCGTTCTGTTTTCCATCAAGATTAGCAGTAAGTCTGACTGAGTTAAAGAGTCTGCATTGTCCATAATTTCTCTGGGATAACTGCATTATGGTCATTGGGATTTTGCCAGAGAAAGAGAAGCACCAGTTTTGCACAAATACAGAGTGTATTTCAGAACATTATGCCCTGAAAGAAGATAAGGAAGTAAAACTTAAACTTAAAACAACTTGTTCTCCTTTGGTTAGACCAAGTTGTCTGTAAAGACCGTCACTTCCATTTCTTCCCAGTCCAGAAAGATACAGTACAGCATTACTTGAAATTTAATCCAACACACAGCTAACATAAACCTTTCTAACTTGAAGTGTTTTTCATTTTCTTTCCCGTACCATTACAGGGCTTTTTTTATACACACACACACACATTAAGTATTTAATGAATACAGAGGTGTTACCCACTACCTTACTGCATCAAAACACAGTAAATGACCATTCTCTGCAATGGTTCACTTGCAAGATCTACCACCTTATGTCTGTGGAGGTGACTTGCACCAGCTGTGCCACCGCTCTTTGACTACACTGAAGGGAGAACACAGACCCAAGGAGCACCATTTGCAGCCAGCTGCTGCTGAGAATGTTATCCATGTGCATTCACCTAAGCCACTGGGTCTCTCTAAGGGTATCTGACTGGTAGGTCACTGACCCACCAGCACAACACCAGTATGTTACACTTATCCTGCTGTTGAAGCATAAAATACTAGGGAAACCAGTTTTGTAGGAAGACTGGGGATTGAAACACAAAGCCAGTATGAGTAGCCATGTGGCAGTTCCTGCCAACCTTTAGGCCTTCAACACAGGACCATTAACTAGCTTGCAGAGTTTGTAAAATCCAAATTAATAGCTTAGGGAAATAAAGAAAACACTGTTATTAGCAAGGCCAACATCCTATTACCTCTACTTCATCTCAGAAAAGCAGCTGCTTAGATGCTCTGCCGAGCTTTCCACAGAATACCTCCAGTGGATGGAGAAAGCAGAAACATGACCTTTCTCAGGCTTTCCAGTAGAATTTTCCATGAATTTGGGTTTAGACATCTCTAGGCTCATTACTGAAAAGATACTAGCCAGAAAGACTGTACAGTATTGGTATTACCATGAAACAGAAGTGCAAAAATAAGTTTTTCTTGGAGTCATATAAGGGAAGGGGGAGGAGGGGAACCAAAAGACTAAAAACCAGGACATTCTGTAATTGTAACTGGAGAATTTTGGAAAGAAAACAATTTGGAAAAGAAATTCTAATCCCATCATGATCACCCTCTCATAGAAGCCGATGAAATTGCTTTCTGTAAAAATAAACAGAAATGAACATTTCAGTATAGTCCATAAATGCCAGAACATTGAAGAAACAACTTTAATTTTGTAAAGACTGAAAGGATAAGTAATAAGTTGGCAGGGTTGCTTAGACATTTGTGAACTCTCATAAATATTACCTACCACAAGTCTAAATCACTGCCAGCTCTGGCTTATGTTAGCCTATTTTTATATCTTACCAACTCCTCTGCCAGAGGATAACTGACCTTTGAAAGATTATCTTCTAGTGCGCACAAGATAGCGTCAAATAAATGGTTATCAGTTCTCAAAGAATTTCGCTTCTAATCTTTTGGACAGACCATTACCTCAAATCATGATTTATTAGCTTTCTAAGAGCTTTCTGCACTGACGAAATCCCAACATAAAACTAAATATTGTAAAGCAATAAGTATTGCAATAAGTACCACTGCTCATAGAATAGATGAGCAACTATTAGATTTACCAAAGATATATTATGAATTACTGAGAAAAATAAACCTGTGTAATATTGAGTTTCACTTTTCAGTTGGATTCTGCTATTTGCTAAGGTGACTGGCACACACACACATACACACAGAGAAATCTATATGAATTAAATATATATTGCACCCCCACTGATTTAGGCTAAAATTAAACAGTATGCTAGAATTTGAATCATCAGTGCTATGAATTTTCTGAATTTTCAAACTATGTATCAGTATACCTGAACTGGATGACTTAAAAAAAAAAAAAAAAAGCCAAAAAACAAAGCAAGCACATAGAAGAGACATGGCTTAAGACCACCATGCACCAGGTTGCAGAGCACATGGTTTGACACATCCAGTAGCTGCACTGAGAGTATAAAAAGGGCTCTGTTTACTCTCCTAGAAGAAGGGAAAAAGATGAATTGGAAAAAAAGAGAATGATGGAATCTTGGGATGTTGCTTTAGTTCTATTGGGAGAAAAAAAGCGTAACAATAATGCCAGTCAAATATAAAGATCTAATTTTCTTCCTGAAGCCATATTGTAAAGTAAAAAAGTAGGTTAGCCCCCATATATATGCCCCCATCTACAGCAGAGGCCTGTGACAAATGCAGAAATTACACAGCAATCATTGTGTCCACTTTGATTTCTAACTGCAGGGAGGGAGAAAAGAATGAAACACAGAACAGAACAAATCCACAGCTTCCCCGAAGGCTGAATACACCAGGTTTATTAAACAGAAGAGACTCCCTACTCTTACTTCCAAGAAACCCTTGGCTCTGTAGTTGTGTGCAGCCACAAGATTTGTTGGGTCTTCAGATCTGCATAACTTTCCATAGTAGCACTTCCCCTCATCCCTTCCTGAACTAAATGTCAGAGTTAAACATTAAGACAGCCATAGGGGTAGCATAATGCTCTTTTGTCTGTCAGGAAACATATTCCTTCAGGTTTATGGAGGGGTTTTGCTGTTTTCAGTTAAACAAAACGGTAAAATTGGTCCTACCACAAGATCTGATGGCCGTGGTTTAAAATTTCAATGACAAAGGAATACAGGTTTGAATTGCAAGGAGGATTGAAATAAGTAAAATAAGGTTCTATATGCAATGATTTACTCTCATGCAACCCCAAAATGGAGGGAAAGGAGAAAAAAAACAAACAAACAAACAAAAAAACTCCAACAAAAATCAGCCACATACTAGTATCTAATATTACAAATTCATTATTCCAATTTACAATTTCACTGTTAAGCTTTTGATTTCTCATATCCTGCAAGGATAACAGTGTAGGCATCGCCTCATATTTCTACAGTGTCCTAATGATAAGAGTTTCAGATTGCCTGAATTTAGATATGAGACATGTGGCTTTATTAAGACTTTAAAACAAATAGTCTAGATATTAAACCCATCACATTAAAACACAGGCCTAAACAGATTCCATAGCAACTCACTTTAAATGCATGCTCCCTGCTTTCAGACTTCACAACTGAGATACCAGTGCTTCATTTTCTCATTGAGAAGCTGAGTCTTTGCCATAAAGCTGCTTTCCTGAAGGTAACCAGGATTTTTCAGAAGATACAGTCATCCAAGTACAACTTTAAAAATCCATATTTCTACAATGATAAATACTGCTTTTGTTATTCCCACTCCAACCTTTATTTATAACTGCAGACTGCAGCATAACAAAACCAAAAGATTTTTAAACTGTAATAAGAAAAAAATCCTGCATTGAAGCAAATACTGTGTTTTATGCTTGTTCTGTTCTTAACAAGAAGAGTTTATTATGCTAAATATCTGACTCCAAAGAAACAAAGATCCCTTTGCTTTTTCAACCCCATCAGCAAGAAAGGAATACTATGTCATTATTTTGAAGGGACGCTATAAACTAAATCTGTGAAATATTTGTGGGATGTTACAGCAGAGAGCTAACACAGCCAACACACATAAAATGTCTGCAGATAAGATGAGAAGGACCACAGAAAAAGCTTGACCTACAGCTTTAGCTGAAAGCTAACACTTGAAGGTTGATCCTCTCCATGTGGTTATCATTTTTCCTATTTGAAAAATGAAACACTCCTATACTTCATCTGTCATTGAGAGTGAAACAGAAATTATTCCTGTACACGGTGCGAGAGTCCCAACCAGACCTGTCCATCAGCGATTATTACACTTTCCTTGCTGCAGACGAAACAGGATAAGTCATTTCCTTGATTCCATCAAACCTGAGTAGAATATAGATCTTTATAAAAACCTTTAGATTTCCTCATTCTGTAATATATAAATAACATTGATTCATATATTATATTACATCACGACTTGGCTATTCCACTGAACAGTAATCCTGGAAAGTGAAAGTCACAGCTAGACTGGATACTACAAATCCCTCTCAACTAAGGTGCTGTATGTCTCCTCAGCTTTACTGCCCCATTCACAAAAAGAAACTGTACACCTTTCTGTGTGTTGGAACCCATTCCCACACCAAAAGAGCTACCCCATTGCCACCACTCTATCTCAAGTGTCACCTCTGCTCCAGACCTGTGAGATGGCCCCCTTATAGAGATGATCTAACCAGTCATCTTCCCCCTTCTATTTAGCTTAGTAACCCTACGCTTCCCACACACATGAAGGTGCTCAGCCTTGTGCACCTGTACTCCGCTGCTTTTACCAGCTGTAGCAATCCAACTATTGGGACATAACCTCTGTCCACAAACCTTGTCTTTCCTCATGTCCTCAAAGACTTTTTGCAAAAACCCTGTTTATTTTATCCAAAACATTTTTTTTTTTGTTAAATAAAGTGTTGTTTTTTTTTTTCCAAAACAAAGCATATCCCCATACCAGCCACTGTGAAGACAATTAACTCTAGTCCAGCCAAAACTAGCACACAAATACACAACAAAAAAAATCCCAGAACACTATAATTTTCTCTCTCTGGAAAGATAAAATACATTTTAACTTTTGTGATACGTTGTCCAATTTCTGCATGTTAATCATATTTAAAGTTACCAGCCCTCTGTTTTAGCAGCTATAAAGCTCTCTTCTTTTTCCAAACGCTGAAGAGAGTTTTCCTAGCAGGCTTTTAAAAGTCTTATTTTGAAGAAATGTTGGCTATACAGGTCAGGAAATCATTTCTTTAGGCAAGTTCCAAAGTACACCAGAACTGAGATGCTTTGAAAGCCTGTTCTGCCGACTTTGTCCCACTTTGAAAACAAAAGAAGCTCTTTAGAAAGCATGTACTTAAAGATGTTAATCCTATAAAAAGAAACAATTCCTAAATTATTTGCATATAAATGCAAACGAAACCCAAAGGAATCTTTCCGAATTGTTTAGATAGCTACTTGAATAGGTTGCTTCTAAGACGTATACAATATGCAAATAACTATTACAGAGCTGTAACACACGAAAAACCATCTTTTATTCTGTTTTGCTGAACATGTAAATGAATAACAGTTTGTATTCAAGAAATGTAGGTGACAATGACATAATCAACTAAGAAATAAGGTGTTTGGCAAACAAACATCAAATTCACTACCTCAACCCTACATCAACCACATCAACTTCTCGATATCCACACATTCCATTCATTTGCACAGTCAGTGTTGCACAGTATCTCAAAGAAAAACAAGATTATTTAAGCTGTTTATAATAACCTCTCTAAGACCAGAGTCACAAAATCTAGCATTTCTTTAAAACATGAAAATACGGTCATTTAATCCTGAAAAAGCACATACAAGTACATAATACAGATGAGGAAGATTAAAATAATATTTAAGCTTTTATCTCCAATTCAGGATAAGCTCCATAGTGTTACTGAAGTGACACCAGAAATTAATGCACATTAAGCCCACTCTAACTGTGGTGCAACTTTTCCTGACATAAAATGTTGTTGCAAAACAAGAGCAACATACAGTAAAAGACATTCTTACAGATATATTCCAGGAGCAGAAGCCACCCAAAGTAGTTGCCTGCCCCAGAACTGCTCGTCCTAACACAGAAAAGGAAGACAGTATACACAGCTGGAAGGATAAGTCTTTCAAAGTGAGACCTCACTTCTGTGGCTAGTGGGGTTTGCCATTTTGTTTGTTAAGTCTTTGTGTCTCATTTGAAAAAAAAAAAAAAAAATTATACAACACTCATAAGTGACCTGTGAATGCTGTCTTAGAGTGACTTATCTCACAAACTTAATATCCAAAGAGACGTAGGAGATGGATGGTCTGATTTAATTCCAAGACCAAAAAAACTCCTGACATTTATTTGGCTTTCTGCAAGACCTTTGGAAGGGCAGACACAGTCAAGAGCCTCTCTCCCCTCCCCATTTTGGGGAGGGGGATGTTACTACACCAGAGAAACAATACTGACTCGTTTTTACAAAGCACTAGAATACAACAATTCTATGTCTTTAACTGTAGAGAGCAGAAAGTAATGCATGACTCTATTCAAAGTATCCCAAATGGTCATGCCAAAGCTTGAGATGAAAGATAAATAGCGATACCCTTTCACAGTATAAACACAGATGGCAATGAATCCCAGTATCTCAATGCACCTTAAAAAATATTACATTTACTGATATTTTCAAAGGACTTCCTCCTGCAACATCAACCAAGCTTTTGTTTGTTTGTTTTACTTTTTGTTTTAAACAGGCTTATGCAAGCTCCATTTAACTGTTCATGAATACAGGAAACTAAATCCAAGTCTTATTACTCTGCTCAAGTTGCAACAGGAGTCCAGGTAGGCCAAAAAGTCCCCTGCCACACATTTCTAGTACACAACACCAAACCTTTGTTCTAATGCCTTTATGTTGTTTGAGAGGAAAAAACATTAGTGCATTAGGCTGATTCTGACCAGCAGATCATGTTTTGAGGATGTGATTAGTATGAGGAGCCCCCAACTTCAAAATACCAGTTCCTATGATGCTGATGTTCCTGAAATTCTCCCAAGCAAGTGAGATTTGCGTATGCTTAATTTCTTCCAGCATACTGAGACAGTCACATCCAGACAGCATACAGAGGAAAAAAACATTCATCTTGGCAAAATATTCTGGTACCTACAGTATTCTACTTTGACTTAAAAAAACCCCCAAACAAATAAACAAAAAAAACCCCCAGAATAATTAAAAATCTTCATTGTGGTTAACTGGTATGACAAAAGGCAGAACTGTATTGGAGTGTAACCCAAATGAGTCAATCTGAACTTTTGCTTACTTATACTATTATTTTGTTCTACGGGGTGGGGGTGGGAGGGGAGAAAGGAGAGAGAAAGGACGAAGGTTTCTTCATTTACCCTGCAGCCAAACTCTGAAGTAGGTATATAAAGCTTCCTGAAAGGCTACTAACTTAACTTAATTAATATCAATATAATTTTTTTCTACGCAACACTTCCAGGGGAAAGAGAAGTATGTTTTTTAACCTCTTTCTGAATGGTCAGTGGTTGACCTAGTTTCTATTTATTATAGCTTTGTGTTTAGTGTTGCCATTTACATCAGTGCTAGCTGGTTGCAATGCAGCACTCTCAAACAATCTTGTGCCAAATCTAAGAATAGCATTATATTCTCCCTAAGAGAATACACACAAAAAATAAATCTCTTATGCAGTTTATGATTATGTATAGAGTAGCACATCACAGATAGATACCTATCTTGAAGTAGAAGGTTTTTTCTGAAGAGATCTCTGAACACAGCCTTTTCCTTTCACAGAAGGCACACCTTTAACTTCCTCCAGTCTCACTGGAACTCCCATGAATCAATAGGGAAGGTGAGGCAGTCGGAAACAACCTCTCCAATCAACCAGACTGAATGTACAATCAAACATGTGCTTTGTACACAATGTCTTATTCTTAACTAAGTAATCACAGACAAAAATTAGCTATTGCATCTGAACCTTGAACACTGCCAAAGAGTTGATAATTTTTAATGAGGGTATATCCACTGTCTAATTAAGGACTCATGATCAGGCTGCGTGTTGTTTAAAAGGCATAGTACAAAAAGTATTAGGAAAGTCAGCATGTTTTTTTTTCCTGGAGAAGGAATGGGGAAGAGTGTTGTAGTTTTAAAAATACAATATGCAGGAAGTCATTCACAAGCTCACCACTCATTGTTCCACTTTGAACCCTTGCATCTTTAAGTGATTTGCTAAAATTTTGACAAAGAATACTTCTATCAATCATCCTTCCTCTGTCTCCAAGCAGTTATTTAAAGAGTTAACAGAAGATATTTAGGCGTACTTGAGTTGTTTTTTACTACGATATTTTCTTATGCAGCGCAGTGTTGTTTTCCATATGAAACAATATCCGATTATCACAATGTACAAAAAACCTGAATTTCAAAACATTTTAGAAGTGGCTTTGCATTACTACTTAGCTGGCAGCCTCCAACCAGCCCAAGTAGTAAGGAGTTGCAAAATCACCGCCGGAAAAATGAAGTTACAGAGTGCAATGCTGCCATCTGCTGAAATTTGCTTGTCTTAATGGTCTAATTGCTGTTTCCAAAGACTGACTTACATACAGGCTTTTAAGCACTCAAAGCTATTTAGACGTGTTTAATCTGATCAATTTGAGGACGAGTGACCAATATTTTTGAATCAAGCATTTGTGCATACAGATACAAGATCAACTGTATTCAAATACAATAGCTGTATTTCCCTAGCCACCCAGCCCTAGGTAATAAATTGATGTTTCCACATGTTGTGCACAAAGCAGCACCATGGCCTTGCAGAAGGTTGCCCCTCTCAACAGCAGGCCCCAAAAGTAATGTTTAATGCATAGTGGACGTCCTATGTGAGAGTTGTCAAGCCTGCAGGTTCCTCTGGTTATGCACAAAGGAAAGTTGCGCATCAGGGTGGACACCATTCCCTCCAGCAGCTTGGGCTGGGGTTCCAGGGCTGCAGTCAAAGGTGGTAAACTTGTTGGAAAACCCTGCAGTCCATATTTTTAATTGTTTTTCATTTCTCCACATCTAGTCCAAGAATAAAAAGTTGTCCTCTCTCCCAAGTGATGCATATGGCCTGCTCGAACTGCCAAAATTCATATTCAGTTTGCCAAGAGACAAGATTTTTCATTTGTGGGCCAAACCAAAGTTGTTCGCCTAGCAAAAGTCACTAAACGGAAAAAAAACCCAAACCACAAGAACTCATGTGAATGTACCACAATGTCATTTTCACTGTGACCTAGATTAGCTGTGGTAACTAAATTTAGGTAGGTGTACAGAGCTCTCACGTAGCACAGTGGTCTTGCACAACTGTTACCCAGGAAGCAGTCTGACATTCATGCCCTGTGCTCTGCTGTTTGATTAGCGCTTCTCAGGTAAACAAGCCAAAGTGTTGTAGTAGGATAAGCTCTTTAAAGTGCACGCCAAGTATTTTTGTTCCCATTTCACCAGTATGAATCTGAAATAACTCTGCTTAGCTGAGTGTACACTGATCTCAGTTTCTATCAGTGTAAACAAATCAAGTATGTGAACCACTGCACCAAGTTCAGACCCCCATGGCTTCACCAGACACAGATGCTTAACAGTACAAGCCTGATTTATCTGTGCCTTGTACTGGAGCAAGAACAGAATTATATCACTACTCTATTAGAAGAGGAGTTGATAATCACTTTGAAAAGATTATAAGCCATCTAATGGGGAACACTGTACAGAACAAATAGGTCTCCTCTATATACGAGAGGATAAACAAACTCAAACGATGAATGCCACACAGCCTCCCTCTTTGTCATCTCTCACTTCTTAAAAAAATCCAGTGGACAAATTCAGCTTCAATCATACCATCTAATTTGGTGCAGCTCCACAGTAATTATGATGAATTCATGCTGCATCATTTACATTGATAAAAGGAAATTACCAGGAGATTCCAGAAGCATTTTACTGGACTTAATTCAAGCATAAACTTTTAAGTGCTCCATTGATGTCTGTCAGCTTGATTATGGTATGAAACACATACCAAGAAATACTTTCAACTATGTATTTCAAGACATTTTAGTTCTAGCAGTAGCACTAGGAAGAAGCAAAAAAGCCTTTGCTAGGAGAATTAAACATTCATCTTTAGCTTCATTTTCTTATAGGATGAAGAAAGTAAAATTTTAGGAAAAAGTGTCAGCCAAAATAATTAGACATAGTACACTAACCTTTTACACTTTAGTTGAAAATTTGTGAATTTTACAACACAAGATATGAAGAGTTTATCAGTAAAACAAGACACAAACAGCATGCGTGGGAAACACAGTCACAGGGATGTAGCTACAGCAAAGACTCATTTAGTCCGAGTAGCTCATAAATACCCACTCAGTAAAGAATGAGCAAAAAGCATTTTTGCCAGATCAACACTCATGTTTACAATTCCAAGCCAAGGAACAGTAAAGTCAGAAGACTTGATTACACAAGAGACAGAAACAGCCTTTTTTTTTCTTTTTTTTTTTTTTTTTGCGCAGCGCAATGGTGAACACAAGCTTGAAGTTGCAGCCACCAGTACTACAGGACAAAGGTTTGTAGGTCTGAGGTCACCTCAAGGCTTCTTGCAAACCACCAGCATGGTTAGACTGATGCATGGTTACTTGAACTGACCATGGACTAGGACTTCACAAGCCACTGGTGCTCCATGAACATCAAGGAAACATCTGTCCAATCAAATGATGACAAGAGATCCAAGCACAGGATGTACAGCACACAATGAATGGGAACATGAAAAGGCAGGGCCAAGTTCTCCTATGATTTCAATAGATTCAGTTCCACTAACAGTGGTATTTTATTTTTTTTAAACCTCACACAGAAGCCGAGCCAGATGGCTAAATGCTGCTACTACTAATGCTGCTAATACCCCTTCAGGATTATTTATTGAGTGAGTCAGCTAAGATCAGCACTTTCATAGTTTGTGATCACTACCAGTTTTTTACCCAGTTTATCTATATCAGTTATAATTTTCTTTCAGGATATGACTTGTTAGTCTCCAATGCATGTTGTTCACATCTACTCTGCGATTATTACTTACCCAATGCAAGTATGATTGAATTTAGATGTGTTGTTCTTATTTCAACTGTATCCAAGCCACAATTGTTATTGGAAACTTCTGGTCTAAGTTACTTTCCAAACTGACCCTTAAACCCCACTTTCTTGTATTGTCCAGCAGTCATTTAATGGAATAAGTTACAGGAATTTTCACTCCATTATCCCATAAATTAGCTTCCAGAGAAAACAAACAACTTAATAAGTAGAAATATTCCATATAAAAATTAAATATAGTCCAATGTGTATTTCAAACCAGCATTCACTGGAGACATCAAAGAATTGTAGTTTTCTAATTATCCCACTACAGAAGGAAGCAATCTTGAAGCAACATCTCCTCATGGGTCACACCTGATTAGAGTGACCTGCTGGCTGTCCTCCTCAGCTCCTGGCTCTAAAGACATCACACAACACTAATACCCCATCTGAGCTGCAAAAAGCCTGGTATACAATAAGCCAAGGCAATCTGTGCTCCAAGAGTAATTTAAAGATGCCCAAGCAATGAAATCTACTGTTCTAATGGTTCAGTCTGCTATTTACCTTTATTTGCATCTCACTTGTGGAAGGGACCTGTTTGACTTCTGAAGGTACTCCTCATTCTAAATAAAGCAAATGGAAGCCAGATCACTCAGCCACAGTGCTAGCAAAACATATCTGTTGGGACTACCTTGTCTACATTTTTTTTTTTTCCAGAAGGTAAAATGTTATCATATCAAATGGCATTTCAGAACATTGTTTCAGAGGCTCTCTATGTCAGGAGACAAGCATTGCCTTATATCAGCAGTCAAAGTTTATTTAAATAATAAATAAAATGCAAAGTGAAAGATGAGAAAAACAATTAAGTACAAACATTTCTTCCAATGTGCAATGCCTCTACCAATGACCAAAAAAAAAAAAAGTTTTTAAAAGTCAAGTCAGAGACATTTATAGTGGAGCATTATGCTGATTATATCCTCCCACCCAGTGGCCACAGAACATAAAGGCCCCTCCAAAATTATGCCTCTCGGGCCACCAGTCTTCACATGTCTTACTGGTCAGTGTACACATATACATATACAAAGGAGAACATTACGCCCTTCCGAATTCAGGTGTCATGTGGGAGGATCATTTCCACAGTTTTAACAGTGACTGTTCCAAACCCTTGCTGATCTTCCCAGCAATTGTATTTTGTGGCTCTACTTCCATTTCCTGTATCGTGTATGCATAAGCAGGCCCCATTTTGGTCTGAATTATTTACCCTATAATTTGAGCTTCTGTTTTCAACTAGTATTTACTGCTGAATCACGCCAAAAATCACACATACCAAATATTGCTGTGGGTCATACTTTAAAGCCCCATGAATTTCCTGGTTTCCTTGCAGCCAGACATAAGCTTCCCATTACTTTGTGCCAATCTTTATCCTCTTACGGAACATGAAGCAAATTCACTGACATCAGTGAAAACGTACCCATTTGTATTATACGTTAATGCTACATTTGAAAAACAGTCACCTCAATTTAGATTCATTGACAGCTTGGCATCTACTTTCAGAGGTAATTAGATTACAGAGGAGCTCCTACAAGAATACTTCAAATACATTACATTTGCAATAGGAGGTCTGTTTGCTAGATATCCCTTACTATACCCAGATGCTTAGAATCAGGCAGAAAAACATCAGCATCAGGCAGGCATTCCTAAAGAGCTCTGAAAACCTGTCCAAGCATTGTAAGAATCCTGTCAAAGGGCTAGGGTCACTAGGAACCTACAAACAATGGTGCAAGTACCCTATTTTTCTATCAAAGAAATTTGCCTTCAAACACAAAGACACACCCCCAACGAAACACAAGTCTCCAACATCCAAAAAAAAAAAAAGTTTTTCAGAGATATTCTATGTTGAGAATTTGAAAAATAATTTCCTTTATTATAATAAATAACAGTAAGCATTTTCTTTTTGGCTAGGTTACACTGCAAGTGCAGAACAGAATGAGAATGACAGACACAATCAGAAACACGCATCAGTCACTGCGGTATTTTAAACATATTTAGGTTACTATAGGCCTTGCAAACAGTTCAGTAGTAGAAGTCAAATTTTAAAAGCTCTTAGAATATTAAATACATATACAAGCACCTATAAATCTCAACAGGTCTGAATGCAGGCAATTTTTATTGGCACTGATTTCAACAGGACACAGCCACCGAGCTTAACTGACTTTGCAGGTCTCAAGCAGGAACAAGTACTCCTGAGGTGTTAGGGCCAAGAAACGATTTGGCCACTGAGTTGGCCCAAGCCACTACCACCCAACAGCCATTCTTGTCCACACAGCCCCTCCTGATCCACCCCAGGAAGTGCAACAACCTCCTGCCACTCAACAGGGATTTACAGGAGCAC
The DNA here is from genome assembly GCA_013399855.1 of Oxyruncus cristatus. Taxonomy (NCBI): domain Eukaryota; kingdom Metazoa; phylum Chordata; class Aves; order Passeriformes; family Cotingidae; genus Oxyruncus; species Oxyruncus cristatus. Next base: position 861,706 of record VXAY01000172.1, read on the forward strand.
AATCACAGCTGCACTGAGACAAGGTCACTGGTGTGGACCTTGTGTTGCAGTGTAAACCCCTTAGGAGCACCTGACCAAAGTGGAAACAAGCTGAACCCCTCAGGAAGCAGCTGGGAGTATGTGGAAATGCAGGTGGGGAGGAAAGCATATTGATGGGTTCTTCCCACCTTCCCTAAAACGGTGCCAGCTTCAAGGTAACACTTGATCTTTTGATGGAAGGTGGGGCAGAAGCAAGGTCAGTAGATAAAGATGCAGAGCAGCCCAGAGCACACAAGAGAATAACTTCCCAGCCCTGGATCCAGGCACTTAATACAGAAACCCTCTACCTCATCTTGGCTGAAAGCACCCTCAAAAACTCCCCTAAAGTCTGTGATGGACATATCTTCACTTCCATGCAATTCAACAACATACAAAAGAAAAAATTACAGCTCACTGACAAAGCTACATAAACTTGCATTGTTAACAGCTTTTTAATATTAAATGGCTTTTAAATGTACTGGCATAAGTATGATGTGACTTTCCTTACAGATAATGTATATCCTTCTTTAATTTTTTCTTTTAAACATAATGTTTAAAAGTGCCTAAACTTAAGATGTACAGCTAACCAACTTTCATCCCCATTTCAATAGGTAGGATAAATGGAAAACAAATGCAAGCAGTGAAGTCAACTGAGTCTTGAAACCTTGTAAGTGATTTTGAATGTTCATGTTTATGGATTGACAGCCTCCCTTCACAAAACCCAAAAACCACCTAAGTCTCTAAGTTACACCATACAGCCACACGACCTCCAGCACAACCACCTCTTGAGATTTTGACACCAAATTTTCAGAAGACAAACATTTTAAAGCTATTGCCTTATCCTCTTCCACAGTCTTCATAGGTATATATTATTATACACATAGTAAAAGTAGTAGAAGATTTCTTCACAATACCATCAATCTGCTACCCCATGTATAAAGATCTCTGAACTAAAGCAGTCACTACAGGCTCAATTGCCTACTTCAAGTGAGCATCCCTTCCTCAAAATTTGTAATTACAGACTCTCCGACTACCCCCTTCCATTTCAGCCACTTCCCCAGCTTGTTCTTTCTCTGGGTTTGGTTTAGTTTGTTTTGCTGTATTTTGAGACATTTCCAAGGTTTCAAATATTTAGGCTGTACCAAAATTATTTCAAGAAACCAAGAGTCTTTTTCCACCTTAAAAGCAGAGCCTAACACAGCAAACTCAGCATAAGCAAGAAAACTAAATAGGCACAAAATGCAGTACTGATTGTCCATTTCCTTCCTTTTCCAAACCAGAAAGCTGAGCTCTCTAACCCTCCCAACACCAGCTTCAAACCCTAGAGAGACCAAGGGGTCTCTTATATTGCCACACTAAAGTAACCACTCAAAACACACAGATGAAAAACCTGCCTCTTGAGATCTCTCTTTGCTTAAGCAAAACATAAAGGCCAATTTGCTTTCTACAGCAACTTCATCTTACGATGGCTTGACTAGCTAACACTCATTTATTTTTCACTTACTCATAAGCAGCACATTTATACAGCTATAGCCAGACAGAATGATTTTTAAGTTTTTTTTTAAAGCTTCCTTAGCTATGTTTTTCTACCTGTCTCCCTCTCTGTCCCCTCCTTTACTTTCTTTTTGGGAGCTTGCTTTTCTACTCCTCTTACAAGTTCTTCCCACTTGTCCTCCTTCTGTCGGCCTGTATCAGCCCCACTGTCCCCTTCCTCTCAGCCCTTCTCTTCCCCAAGGAGGCTTCCATGTGAACACCTGAATTCTTCCCCCCCCTGCCCCTTCCTCCCCACACTTATCTTTCCTCTCACAGAAGTAGAGTATTTCTGTTTGGTTTCAAAGTGCTCTTCCACACAATTTGCAAACACCTACACTTCATTCCTCTCCCCCCAGCTCTTGTTTCCAAGCCTAATACCTCCATAGCAGGAGCACCCGCAGTGGGAAGCAGCCACCCGGACTTTAGTCAGCCTTGCACGAAAGCTTTTAACACCAGCTATTCTTCAAAAAATTAATTTAAGGGAATCTAAGTCAGGCCTGCTACACTGGCATTTTGACACACTACTAAATTCGTACAGACTTAAAACACATGATACACGCCATTCACCTCTTTTATTCCAAACAATATCAACAGACTCTAACTTCGGAAAGGTCCTCAAGATGTTGCATACAAAGGTGATGGTGGAACCCAAAACAAAACCAAAATGCGTCTATACCTCCAGTGGACTTTGTTTTCTAAGTTACCCTTGGAATTTTAGCCTATTGTTCTCTGCTCCGCTCTGTGCACATCGGAGCATTCGGCAAGTGGTTTCTATTTTTAGAATGTCTGGGAATGTTTTGCTTCGGGTTTTCTTTCTCGCTCTGCGGGACCACAGTGCCATCTATTGGAAAAAGCTGTTAAGAGCAGGCTCTTTTTGGCAGTTAACTATTCGCAAAGACTAAAATAATTTATTACTTCGGTTTTGCAACAGCTAGATGGGCCAAGTCCTTATCGTGGGCCTTTACAGACATTTGTTAGGATATGCAAGCCCAACATTATGGAAAGTTCCAGACTATTACAGTCAAAGAAACTTAAATTAAGCAAACACCTAAGTGCCTCACATACACCAAAACTGTATTTACATGCCAGAACAAAAGTTGCCACTCCTAGAAATAAAAGTCGAAGGTCTATCCTGCATGAGCCTCTCTTTCCTCTTCCTATAGCTCCCAACCCAGGGACTCCCTGTTTGAGCAAAATCATATAGGAATAACACAAACCCTGCTAACCTGATTCTTATTAATTCTCCAAGATCAGGCAATAGCTACATCTTTGAAAATTCTCTTTCCATAAATAAGAAGCACACGTCAAGTTTCTCTATGTCTAGAAGCAAGCCCTCTTTCTTTCCACAATCAGTGGGAACTCAGAGCAGCCAGAAGCAGCCTGTAGAGTAGACACAGCCCATGTTCAACATTAAAGGAAGAGCAACACAAATTTTAAGAAAAGGGTACTTTCTAAAAACTACTGTGGAGGGATTTCAGCAGAGTTAGGGAGATAAAGACCTGTGGGCATGCCATCCACATCAGGCAAATTAACACAGACATAGAGACAAGAGGCAGGCCCCTAGATAAATCAAGCAGCATGGAAGACTCACCATGGGGAAGCCTTTCCTCCTCAATGCACTTCCAGGAGCAGCCACAGCCCATCCAAGCCCCTTGCCACAGCTTGCCCCCAAGCTGAGGCCAGGTCTCCCCCAGCTACCATCCACAAGGACAGTGATAAACACTGGGAAGTGGCTCACAGGGAGAACAAGCTCTGGCAGTTGGCTAAAACACGGCACAGGTGAATCACTTTACTATCTGGGGAAGAGGACGGAGGAGGAAGGAGAGATTACCTCTCAGGAGATCACATTAGTGCAGCTGGCACTTTGCAGCCCTCACACACAGGTGTTTTCCAAATGTATCTGCCTACATTAAAGATCTAGAAAATAGGAGAGCACTAACACATAGACAATTGGGAGCTCTCCCATAATGATGTATAGGTGTCTTTATGCATACATGTATTTGATATACATACATACACAAACATTTGTATACATAAGCCACTACTAACTAGCATTAAAGCAATAAGCAACAATTCAAGACCAAAAAGCCCAATAAAAAAATCAACTTAGCATAACAAAAACCATAAACTTTCTTTTCATAAGCCTGTAAGATGCCTAATTTTCAGGAAAAAGTCGCAAATGCAAGTAACAGGCCCAGTCACTCCCCACTTCACCTGATCAGAGCTGCTCAGGCTATGCCAGCAGCACCAGAGCTGCCCAGCTCAGCAGCGCACAAGGACACGCTTCTCACACGCCCTGGAGAATTCTTGCCCAGGCCCAAGCCTCATCCCCTCCCTGAGCAAAGCTGCTCTCCCAGGGGCACCCAGGTTCACATCCTCCTCTTCCCCACAGCAGCTCCCAAGGAAATGAGGCAGAGTCATTGACCTCAACCGAGCATGGCACCCTTCCTCCCCAGGCTCTGTAGGGCCTCCCCGTCACCAGCCCCACAGCAGCACTGCCATGTGCTGGGGCAAGAGGAGACCCAGCACGCCCCTGCCCAGGCACCCACAGCCAGCTGTGCCACTCCAACAGGCCTTATCTCATCTTACTTGACAGCCCTGCCTCCCTCACAAAGCTCTCATGCTTTAGTATCGATTCACTTCATATCGTAAACACCTATCATATAAATAACATTCTCATTTCTAGTAAATCCCCATAAATTGCCCTAATTTAGCATGATTTTCAGTGTGAAATGCCCATCTTGAAACATTTCCCTGAGGTGTCAGGCACAGTAGGCCATCAGGAGGGGAAGGAATACAAACAAGTGTCACTTCACACAGGGATTTTTGTCCCTTTTAACTTTTTTCCCTAGAGTCAAGACAAAAATCATCTTGCAGGCAGAGTAAAAGCCTAGGTAAGGACCACGGGAACAAAGGAGATCTTGTGGAGAAGGCTATAGCATCATGTGCTCCCACTGCATGTACTTTCTGCTCTCTGGCACTGCAGAGTCACATTGCAAAACAGCTGTGGAAGGAGTGAGCAACATCTGCTTCATGCACCTTGAATGTGGCAAAAATTGAACAATCACCCACCTAGCATGCCACAGGAAGACCCCAAACGCTAAACTAGTAGCTCCTCCTTGGTGAGAGAGTGCAGGAGCTGCTGCCTGTTCCTGGAGATGCACAGGGAAAGGGGAAAGCAAGCAGCACTGTCCCCACCCAAGTTTCCTAAGAAGTTTCTGTCCAGGGAATGGAGTCCATCTCCCTCTACTAAGGGTTTTGTGGATTTTTTCCCCAGTTACACAGAAGCAGCATTTTAATTTTCTAGTACTTCCAGTACCTCTGCAAATACTCCTCTGTACTGTCTGGACTCCTCAACACTGGGAAATGGATACCCTGCATGAAGAAGAAAATAACAAACTCACTGCAAGCAGAAGATGGACTTTATTCACCCTTTGATATATTATAGATCTCTGTTGTTGATTTAGACTTCCTTATACCGATATGGTGCACGCTTCAGGCATCACTGCACTGGCACTGAAATCAGAGAAGTTAATGCAAAATTCCAAAGGGATAAAATTGTAACTAGAACTGAGAAGGCGTAGTTAAAAACCTGAAAGTGGCACTTCAGGGAGTTTACACATGCAGTACAGATACTAAAGGACTAATTTGGACAATCAAGGCACCTCTGGCTGCATGATCTTGAGGGCCTCACTGAACTTTTTGATATAAAGTGCACTGTGAAAGCAGCAGACTAGATGCGAACACAGAAGTGAGTTCACATGATCCGGCCCTAAACATTCAGGCAGTGTCCCTCAACCTTCTCTGTCAGGAAGCTGCCCTTTCTTCCATGGCCCTGCTGCCTTTCTTAAATGGTGAAATCAGAAATTATTTTAATTATTTTCCTTCCTGTTGTTGCCCACATATTTGTAAAGCATTACTGAGGCAATGAGCAAAGATCCATCACCGACAAAGGAGGAGGTGTTGTCACCCTTCAGCGGTAGTGATCGCACCAGGCAGTGTTTACTTGCACTCCGTATTAAACACGGTATATAATAGCCCCTTTTTACTGCAAGTTCTCACTCCCAAGCAGTTTTCCAACCAGGAACGCGTTTTTTACTGTGCCCTGACAGGCTGCTCTGAACAAGCCAAGCCTCCAAGTCTCAGTGGGGCCGTGTCCCTGAAGCGAAACACACCCGTGCCCGTGCTGCCACGGCGCGCCCCCCGCCGTCGCTCGCGGTGGGACCAGCCCCAGCCACTTGCCGGGGCGCTGAGTGCCCTCTCCAGCGGGCCCACGCTGCCGTCACGGCTGCATAATTTTTCCCTTCGCTTTTGTCTTCCTCCCTCCGGAGCGCCGCCAAGACCCAAAAAAGCGCGCTTTCCCTCCCAAAAAGCTGTGTGCTCCAGGTGAGGCTCGAACTCACAACCTCGGCATTGCTCGACTTTGTACTGCTGTATAAGTACCGCGCGCTAACCGATTGCGCCACTGGAGCCCTGACACCATCGCCTCCCGAACGCTTTATCAGGGGCTCGCTCGGCCCCGGCGGGAAAAGGGCGCACACCCATCTGCACTCCGTTCTGGGGGGGCGGCCTTGGGCCGCCCCGTTGCCCTGGCCGGGATGCACTCCCGTCGTCAGGGGCCGTACAGCGGCGGGGAGACCTGCGCAACCAGCTGACCGCTGGTTGCTCTGCGCCGCTCGGGGAAGGCGGCACCCCGGAGCACGGCAGGGAGAACAGAAGCTGCAGCACCGGAACAACCCCCCCCCGCCCCCGGGCTCCCCGCTGGGCGAACAGGGCGGCCCCAGGGCCGGCGGGCACAGCCCGGCCCCCTGCACCGCGCGGGCGGGGCGGGACGGGGAGCGCGGCCGCCTCCGGAGGGGGCGGTGCGGCCCGGGCGGCAGCGGGTGGCGGGCGGGAAGCAGCAGCGATGCGGTCGAGCACTGCCAGGCCCGGGCTGCTGGCCGTAGAGCGGCCCTCGCAGTGCTGCGCTCCGGAGGCGAGGCAGACGGGCCGCGGCCCCGGGTCGTGCGAGTCCGAGCCTCCTGACGCCCTTGGGTAAAAGGCATTGGCCGCTGGGTCAGCCCAGTTCAGCTCATCTGCAGCCGTGGGGAGGAAATGGCACCGTCTTTCGTGCTCAGGCTCAGGCAGCTGAGAAAAGCATCCGGCTACTGCCAGGGAATTAAATGACGATGTTTTTGTATCTGTAGTATCGCTGCCTGCGCGCCCCCCGGGGCTCTGCAGCCTGCGTGCTGTGTGCGGCACCAGGGATGCCTGGCACTTCCAAAACAAGTGTTTGTTCAACCCTGCACGTTTGTTGTCAAAGTATACATCTAACATGAATTTATTTTGCAGTCAGATCTGTCTTAGCTTTGTGTGGCAAGAAGATGGTAAACATAATTGGCACCAGAAGATATTTAAGTCCAAGCAATGCTCCAACACTTACACACTTGAGACAGAGACATACTTTTTTTCTACTAGTGGTTGGCATTGTTTCCATATTTATTTTCCTGGACTACTCTGTTGCATTTCTGACTTAAGCACTAGATAGTGTTTTTCTTTCTACAGTGACTTTACTGTGGGGAAAGGAACAAGCTTTGGGAATTTCATTACGGGATGGATGGTTGTAGAAAGTGCTACACAGGGCTTGGATTTCTATGGCCTCTAAAAATGAACTATGAGTGGCCCAGTAGCAGGTGACAGGCACTCAGCCAGTTTAAGTAAATCTCATGGATCTCCCAGCTACTTTTGGCAGACTGAGTGGCAGTTTTGTGTGACTCCATTAACTCCTCCCCTCCATGATCCATAAGTGAGCTGACACTTTTTTGAGACTCCTTTGAATGGAGAGGAGTTGTGTCTCACTTGTCAAGAAAGTTGTTCTGCTGTGAGTGTTACTGTGGGCATTACCTGAAATATATTTCAATGGTATACACCACTGACAGCTGAAGTAGCATGCAATTGCTGTATCTGGCCCTTGATGAAGGTGGCTGGCATGGAGAAAAGAGAAAACTGACAGTTCATTTCTTTAAGAAATTTTCCATCATCACATTTAGTTGGCATACCAGGAAACGGCAGCAGCCTTCATTGCCCTTAACAGTGCATCATTATACTAAAAAAATGTTCTATACCACATAAAGATTGCTGTGAACATAATTTAATCAAAACAAGGGCTTTTTTGGCAAACACAAGAATGCCAAAAAGACTCAAAGCTGAAGCTGTGAACATACAGAGAAGCTCTTTATTGCAGATTTAACCTTAGGCAAGAAAGACTCTAATTTTAGTATTTATAGAGATGATAATCATTGCTTGTCATATACTAATCAGCTCTCCCGTACACGTAACAGTGATAATGGTGAAGATTCTAGTAGTTTTAGTGGGATCTCTAATTATTCTGTTGTGCTATGTGAATCACTTGTTTCTTATGTTTGTCCCCACAGACTGAGGCCCTTGATAGTACGTTTATGAATATAGCAGTGAAATTTGGCCATGTCAGTTTGTGGGAACATAACTGTACAGAGGTTCAAGTAATAAGTTTGTTATTGGCTGGAATTTTTGTTTTCAGCAACTATGTAGGGGTTTTTTTAATATAAATGATTTTATTTTTTAAGTACTTAATTAGTGTTTGTTCTCAAAGTTCAAACAAAAACGCACAGAATTGACCAAAAATAGGAAGTGTATTCAACAGGTTGAAATGAATTATTTAGTCATATACGTGTCTTCCTTTTTCATTTCTTTGCAATACTAAAAGAAGAGGAAAAAACCCAAAAAGATAAAAAAACCCAGAAGTTAAAGCTGTCCTAATGGTGAAGAAAGTTACTTGCTCCCTATTGCTTGCAGGATTTCCAGATTATCACTTCATTGTAGCTCCATTTTTTTAAGAACAGCATAGATAAATCAGTCTCAGTATTGCACAGGGACAGAACAGTCAAGTTAAAATGATACTGAAAGGCTTTTTGTCTTTAAATTGCTGGCAAATGCAAACCTCCCCTGGTGAAGATTTTCAGAATACTTCTTAGCACTAAGTGTGAAAAACCCCAAGGTTTAAGAGCCAATTTTCATAATTTTTAAGTTTGCTCAAGAGTAGAACGGGCTGAGTGGAGGAGGCAGTATGCACAGTTGCTGTCTTTATAGTCTGCTTCCCTCTCCTGTTCCCAGGGGCTCTAAACCATGCTAGGTCTTTATCACCTTGTTTTGGTGAACAAAAAAAAAAATTAGTATAGGGAGTATAGTTAAAAAAAGTACAGGACCAGATATCACTTTAATACAGATAAAAATCCTGGCCAATGAACCCTGGCCTTAATACTCCTTCTAACTAGAAACACAATATTAGCTTTTGCTTTTTGTTAACATATCCTGCTTGCTGGACACCAGCTTGTAAATTTAAGTCTCTAGTAGGTCTGGTGGTTGAGGAAAGTAGAAAAATAAAGTAGGTGTTGTCCTAAACTCAGGTTATTTTCATTTAACACTTCTTTCTTGTACCCTCAATGCAAAAGATGGATTGTTTTGATGGAGCAGTTTTGTGCTTCAGTAGTCTTTCAATTCTCTGGCAGTGAAAGCTGACAAATAGAGTCCTTACCTTTACAGAAAGGGAAGGATCTGAGCCAAACGGTAGAACAGAAACCCCAGCTGCTGAAACAGCCTTTGATGGATGTGAAGAGTCATTGTGAAGCAGACTAGCAAGAAAAATCCAGGCCCCAGTCAGTTCATGAGGTGTATGAGGTGTATATATTTACCTGGGTCTCACAGAGACTGGAACACTGGTTCTTTTCTTTGCTTCTCCAACACACTTCACAGAAGTAGAATTTCATGGCCCAGTACTTCCCTGTCATGCAGATAATTTCTTAGCCCCACTGCATGAAGAGGCCATTAACTGCATTTTTCAAAACCTGTTGATTTCAGAAGTTTTCATACCTCACTCCAGCCACAAAATGGATTTATCAGCCTGTGACTGAGAAAGTTTTCTCTGCAGGTAATAGTAGCTTGTAGTCTGCCTGGTGGAAAAAAAAGTGGAGACGAGGGATTAGAGTAGGGGTTGTGGACAATAGCCAAAAGTTAAAACTGGCACGTTAATACTGTGGTGAAAAAGGATTGGCTCAATCAGTTCCAGGATCTGTTGGTTTTCCTACTGTAACATTGTACAGTACCTTGGCTCTTTCATGCCCAACAATAGAGTCCTGCTCTGTGATACATGTTACTAATGATGAGGTAAAACTTTATAAAACCATGATCATTAAGATAGAGTGCCTTCAGTTCTCCGGTCCCGTGAGGCTGGGTCATAATCCTTTAAGTGACAGTCCATTTTAAATATAAGCTCTCTTTCCTTCACAGCTAAATAGTGTGCCAGCAGCCTACAGAACAAAAAATATCAAAAGATATCAGTCTCTAAGTCCAGAAACAGGTCTAATGAGTTTGCCGTGTGCTGAGGTCTCACCACAGCCATTCTGTTGGTAGAAATTTCTTTTGCTAAATAAATAATGTGGTGGTGGTGTTTTATAATTGAATGAAATAATAATTACTTTGGGCTTATTTCAGAGGAAATTATTGCCAGTCACATTGTGATTGTACTATCAATTACATAATGAGTTTAAACTAACCTGCAAAGAAGTGGTAGAGATGAAGGTAAAACAGAATCACATACTTGAATAAGTGCATAGTATTAATTCAAGTTCATGCTCCCTTGCTATTTTCCATTGTAAAATTACAATGGTATAAGGTAAAGAACTCCCAAATTTGTGCTCTTCAGCATGCTGACTCTTCAGTCCCATAGCTGTACTGCCCATAGGTGCAAACCATGGCGGATACACCACTCACTTTTAACTAAATCATATTACGACCATATACCCAGACACACTCACCCACTAAGCAGAGTGTAGATATAAGCAGAAGACTCATCTATGTCAAGATCAAAGTGCTAAAATATTGTAATGTCTTGGGTTTTTTTGTTTACAACCCATTTCACGTGTTAGAAGTTTGAAAAAAAATGTTTATACGTTTGCTTGTTAAAAAAATTGGAGGTGGTGGGGAATGCAGTGAGCGGTCCTGTAACAACTGGGTAGGTGTTGAACAGAAACTAGTGAGGGAATAAAGGCTAATACAGAATTGGGATGCCCAGTATTTCTCTGTTTCTTGTTTGCCTGGCAATTTGATGGCAATATGCTGCACTTTCCCAAAGGGCATCACAGGACCAGGTTCAGCTCTCCAACAAGCCCTGCTGTGACACTGGCAAAGAGTAATCAAATTAAAATGAGCGTTTAAGGACAGCTGCCTTTGGTCTTAAAAATGCAGGAGACATCTGTACTTCGGTTATTTGGCAGAAGATCTCAGGGAGGCCCAAGCTTTGTACATTTTTCTCACTGTGTAACAAGGCAATTTTTGTAGAGAGGTAACATACACACCACAGTTGATGCAGTAAAGAGAATCAAGAAACCTCCTGTGGGCAAAAAACAGTCTCTGATTAATATATATATTTTAAAAACACTAGTCAATTATTAGCTAAGCTGCTGGAGCATTAGTACTCTACAAAATAACCTTTGGCTGATGGACCTGTCCCCTTTGACACTGAAGCCTGAAGACACCTCTTCTGCCAGCCAACCCCTAAGCACTGGGGGTGGATTCACGCGCAATTTGCTCATGGAAAGAGCACTCTGCAAACTCTAATATCTCAGTCAAAAGTTTCATAGCTGGTGGACCATGGAGCTTCTTGTGAACGTGAGCAAATGGATAGAAGAAAACAAAACTGCCTTTTTACCACCTGTTTGCAATAAGCTTATGTAAGTAAATGAAGATTTCTTTTACCAAGTTATTAAATATACAGATATTTCTAGCTATAAGAGGAGGATGCAAAAATGCATAACATTGTAAAGATTATTAAGGAACCATAGTTCCTCGTCAGACTGCAGTCAGAATGCTGTTTTGAGGAACAGAAAGTAGCTGAAATCTGTTTTGTAGTGACTTGGCAGAAGCTGCAAAGATCAACTTGAATGCAAGATACTTGCCTCAACTCAAAGTCTCTCGTAGGAAGTGAGACTGACTTAAGAGAATTTGTCAGCCTCTGCGACAGTAAACTCCTAGAAATCAGAGGAGATGTCATCACATCCACAAACACTAAGATATAGCTAACAGCTTAGTGCTACTAAATTACAACCTGATAGAGCTGCTGAGAATCATTCCAACATGACAGAGGAGCCAAAGCTGCAGGAGCAATCAAAACCAGTAGCATATATCTCTGAAAACAAGGAGAAACGAACAGTGAGGGCACTGGAGGAGCAGGTGTCCAGGGCATTTCCAGCACTGTCAGGAGGGTAGGGAAGGCTGAAGAGGCAGTTTAAAAGCTATGGACTGTATTCTGAATGAGACAGCTAATATGAGAGAAAAAGTGTGGGTGTTACGCAGTTATACACTATGCATATTCTCAGTGTCAAAGCTTGTGCATAAATTCCAGTGTAAATTGTCCAGTGTATTGCACCTTCTGGTCAAAACACTAGCAAGGATTTCTTTTGCCAGTGAAGCTGAGGACAACATATTTTGTCTAAAACTCTGTATACAGAGGGCTTCATTAGAAAGTATCCTCTCTAAAGAGTTTTATAGACTCAGGTTTTATAAAGAAATTAAAAGGAATTTTTCTTAATTCTAATTAAAAAAAAATCTTGCTTAATAATTTTAATCATTAAAGAAACATCAAAGAATATGCCTCTTGCCCTACCCTGAAGTCCTATCTTTAATGGAAAGCTGAATGGGCAGTTCTGTAGCAATGATGTTAATTTCCATTCACAGGTGCAAGGGTTACTTTTCAAAGCAGTGGTTGCAATGCAAAGAAAAGATAAAGGGCACATCCTCACTGCCATGTCTGTGGTGAGACTACAGTTGTATGTTGAACTGAAAACTTGTGAAACATGAATCACTAAAGTAGTTTTACAATGGGAGAGAATGAGGAAATTTTCTTCTTGTTACAGGTGTTTTCATCCCGTTCATTTTCAAAATGGATTAGAAGCATTTTGCAAAGCATATCCATTTCTAAAGCTTACCAATGACAGTGGTAAATTTTTAGTATTTTTGTTTTTTTCTTTATCAATAGGTTGAACCTTTTTTGTTATTACTGCACTCTACCACCTACCAGAAGTTCTGTGTAATCCTTGAGTAGCTTTAGAATGTGACATCTATCAATGATCTTCCCCAGAAACACTGCAAAAAGCCACAGTGAAACAAGAAACATGTTTTGGATAAAAATTGCATAGATTAAAAAAAAAAAAATCTTACAAGTTTAAATGCTTTTTAACCTCAACAATGAGCAGTTAATGCAAAATCAAAATCCTTGTCATAGCTGATTTTTGCAGGTATTTCTAAAGCTCTTCTTCTGAATTCAGAATATGATGCTTACCATAATGAGACCTAAGAATAAATTTTGAATCCCAGCTAACAGTCCTGATTTAGAGTTTTTTTTCAGCAAAGGAAAACCTGTTACCTTACCTCTTTAGTAGTGTAAATGGACTGATGGGTAATTGGGGTGATAGCTATTCTTTGTGATAGCTGAGAGAAGGGCTCACTGGGGGTCTTAAAGAGGTAGAGTTAAGAAAGGGCCTGGAATCTCCTTTTCTGAATTAGCCACAATCACAATGAAACTACTGTAACATTGTTCCAGGTTAGCAAAACCAGTATAAATAGAAGGTAATTCCTACCATCAGTATCTCTGGCAATTCTACCAATATGGGGGAAAAATGTGTTTTTACTTTATTAAGTTTTAAAAGAGTTTTATCTTTACATAATCAGCTCAGGTTGAAGATCCATTTTCTTCTTTCTTGTCTCTTAGGTAGCTGTTGTTGTCCTCTTTTCATATCTGGAGGCACTGAAACACCAGGAGGGAGGTAGTTGGCCTCAGATCACCCAACAGGATAGTGACAGAGCAGAGAGATGCATCCAGGGTCTTTTAAGTTCTCATTCTGGATGTTGCTTTTCATTCAACATTGTTTCCTTGACTCACTGTCCTAACAAAATTTTTAAAAATAAGTTAAATAAATAACATCGTGAATAGAGGTAGCTTTAAAATGTCACTTTCTTTTCTAGGCATCGCTATCAATTAAATGTGATGTTTGTTGGAGGGCCAAATGAAAGGAAGGATTATCATATTGAAGAAGGAGAAGAGGTAACATATAGGGGTTTTATATTTTTCTAATTTAATTGATCTGTAATGATTAAAATGCAGCTACTTTTGAAGGTACAGCTACAAATTAGCAATGCCAGACTCAGTGATGTTGTATTTATTACATCTATTCATAGACTCCAGCAGAATCATTCACCAGAACCATACACCATCTGTGCATTTCCTTTGAAACAAGCACATGAGATCAGATCTGTTTTGCTATAATTCATTTCCAACAGGAAACTAGAGAAAGTATTCTGACACATCAAAATGTCTCACATCAACATTTTGGAACAAAACCTTGGAAAGGTATCGATATTTTTAAAGCGATATTTTGTTGCAGAAGATCGATCTATATTTCAAAAGTAAGTTAGACATTCAAAAATCAAAATTAAATATTTTAATTCAATAGAAATTACATCTTTTCTGGACTTCATGAAGATTATCAGCATTTCAGCTTTCATTCAGGTTTGGAAAGCTGGAGTCTTTAAATATTTTTCAGATCAGTCCCCTTTGCTGCACATCTTCTGTATCAAGACTAAGCCATCCCACTGCTTTGAGTTGGGAGTAGCCATTGTACCAAATGCAGAATACGGGAAAAATAGAGTAGAAACCTATCAAAATTGTAACAATTTACACGTACCCTCTTTACTGCCTTTTTCATGGAATTGTCTGTTTTGGCCAGGGGACTTCTCTGAATCCACAATCAGCTCTGAAAGAACCATAAGGGAAAGCAGTCACTGGAGGCCTAGCAGTAAGGATGTCATGATGACGAACAACTTGCCTTGCTTCCCAGCAGAAAAATTTAATTTCATGTAATTCCAATAAAATTTGGCCACCTCATTTGAAGTAACTTTGGAAACCCAAACCTATGCATCTACATAGTTCAAGGTACAAGTGGGTCAAATTCAAAAGATCCATGAAAAGAGAAAGAAAAATTAGTTTACTTATCAAATAATTTCTCCGAAAACCAGCGCGCAAGCATTTCACAACAGCCTTCAGTAATTTTCTGTTATAATTGTGCTGTGCAGGTGTTTGTAGTCATTATAACCACAAGGCTCTAAAAGACCAGGTGCCAAGTTACCACTGTCTGACTCCTGCCTGCTTTGGATTGTCACCGCAGTCCCACAAGCCCACCTGTGGCTGTGGGCACAGGCATGTCCATCACATACCAGGTTACCTGACACACTCCATTATGTCCCATCTCATGGGCTGGGCAGGGGGAGCTCTGGCAACACCCAGGATCATGCTGTCAGGTTGCCTGGGCTGGTGAGGAAGCAAGCCAGATCTCAGGGCAGCCCACGTATCCATCCTATATTTACAAGGAAATTCCAGAAATACTTAGCTGGGGAAAAAAAAATCTGGCTTCGTCAACAGAATTACATCCCTGGGAAAGGAGCATCACAGCTGTAGCATGACTGCTAAGAAAGCACCAAGGAGAGTATCTAATCTATATCTTGCTGTTCCTGTATATGGTTAAGTATGTTGGATTAAAAATCAGTGAAATTTGTTACCAAGGTTTGGCAAAGTATAAAATGAACATACCTGAAGGTACCATGTGAAGGTTAATGGTATCAAATTATTTTTTTCCTGTAACATATCCTCTTTAGTTTTATACAATTAATTTATTTTCTTGCTCTGAATAATATATTAGAGCTATACACTAAGAGAGGAACACACAAACACGAGCTGAAGTTTAACTGGTGCAATAGTTGGTACTACAATATTAAACTCTTTTTTTATGTCCTGTTATTTACCGTCTTGTCTCTCCCTGAACCTCCCTGTTCATACTAGATTATCCTTGGTTCCCCACCCATTCCTGTGCTGTTTCTTTTTTTTTTTTTTTTTTTAATTACTTTATCTCCTCCTCCCCTTTCTTTAAAAGGACAGTTAGATTAATTTAACCTACCTCATTTTTTTTAGGTTGCAAGATGTTCCTCTGCTTGAAAATAGCTTGACCTACCTTTAATAAACTCTTTATATGACTTTACAACAATATGAAAATTTAGTCATATCTATAGAGGCATAATTTTTATTATACTGTTGCATACTGATATATTATTGCTAATCAATAAGATTTTTTTGGTATCAATACATCCTCATTTACATAGAAAACTTTCCACAATTAGTCAGCAAGCAAAAATGGAAAAATAAAATTCCCATTACATAGGAAAATTGGCAATACACACATCAGAAGCATTATCAGTTACATAGCAGTTTAACATATGGGCCAATTTTGTTCAATTTTACGGAGGCACATTATATTCATTCATTGCATTTTACCATAGGTTTTTCTCAGACACATTTGCACCTTCCTGTGAACTAATTTAGAACCATCTTTCTCATTAGAGAAGAATTGTGAGGTAGAGAGTATCATAGTAAAAGGGCATATTCCTAAATCAGACTTTGGATTTAAAAAACCCCACCATTCAGAACCATGTTCAGCTCATTATTTTGCCAGAAAAAAAGGTCATTTATAGTTCTGTGTGATAATTTGAAGATGGATTATAGAGGCATATTGTCAACAGGCCTATCACGAATGTGAAACCCCACAAACCCTTTAAGCCAATTTATCTGATGCTATTCTGTAGTAGCATTCTGATAGCAAAGAAGGGTTGGTCTGGAGAGAAAGTTAAATTTAGGATTGTTTTTATCTGTCCACTTGATATTTTTATGCGTGTTATCACAGAGTTTATGGCGCATCCTTGTGGCAATCGACCTTCAGGATGTACAGTGGAAGAAGTTCTTGCAAAGGTGGACTTCTGAAACTGGCTAGCAAATCTGTGTTAAAAAACTGTAATACTGTAAAACCCCCTTTCCCTGAAAAACTCAGTTTCCCAGAAATCCCCTGTGCCTTTCCCACTAGCTGTGAAACCTGGCCCCTATAGGCGTGGCTAAGGTGTTCTCAGCCCCCCTGATTGGACATATGCTAATGTCCTGAAGTCTTATCTACCCGACCCGGGAAAAATAAACCCTTTTTCCTGCCCATGTCTTGCTGTGATCTCTTATGCTCTGTCTCGGGGCTGGGGCGACCACGTGGCTAGGGAATCAGGTGGGAGCACTCCCTCCTCCAGCTAAAGGACTACAATCCATTTCTGGGGGATCTCAGCACCCGCACATCCTGTGGCACAACTTGTGCTTGTCAGCCTGCAGTTCACAGCTGCAAGGGGCTCACATACAGAGATAAGGGCCGAGGAGCATCCTTCTGCTCCCGAGCTATTCTCTGCTGGTGCTGTTAACATGCAGGTGTGTCAGGAAGATTAGTTTTGACTGCCTAATCAGGAGAATTTTCCTCCTCTCGACAAGAAGGCACTTTCAAAATAAGTAGCTGTTCTCTTTTCTTCCTTCTTAGTTTTCTCTGTACTGCATCACTTCCTTCTTAAATTTCTGTGTGCTACTTCTTTGTCACCTTTCTGTGCAGAAGTACTGTCTCATACCTGAGATTGTTTTCCGTTGGATGGATTTTATAAAGAGCCAAATCAAGTCACACCTTACAGGAGATAAACCATTCAGAGTCCTTGGCTGGTCTTTACCACTAGGCCGTATTCATTCATTATCTTATTTGTAAGTGTTAAGTTCCCTTTTGCTCCCTTCTCCATCAGAACAGAGTCAGCAAATAGCTATACTTGGACATTCTGCCTCTAAACCAGACTCATTCAAAATGAAATTGAATGGCTTTGGGAAATGCATCTTATGTTGAAACAGCGAAAAAAAACTGCTGTGAGAATACACCTATATCATACAGACAAAACTTTCTTGAAAGTGTTTTTTGCTATATAGCTAGTGGTGTGAGGTTTTGAAATGATTTATTATTTCGATGCACCTCACTTGTTAAGAGAATTTTGGATTACGTAGACTAGTAACTAGAATTCTTGTGTAGTCAACTTGGTGAGGCCACCAAAAGCTTCTGTGGCAGCCTGACGTGATCACAAAATAACAGAATCATTATGTTGGAAAAGACCTCCAAAACTGTTGAGTCCAGCCTTTGACCAATCACCACCTTGTCAACTAGACCATGGCATTAAGTGCCATGTCCAGTTGTTTCTGAACACCTCCGGGAATGGTGACTCCACAAACTCCCTGGGCAGCCCATTTCAATACTTGACAACCCTTTCCATGAAGAAATTCTGAAAGATGTCCAACCTGAGCCTCCTCTGGCACAACTGGAGGCTGTGTCCTCTTGTGCTCAGCCCCTCACAGCAATGGGTAGCAGGTGCATTGCAGGTACCAGAGAACAGTTCTCAACAGACTTTTCTTTGTCTCTTGAATTTTTAATCATACAGTAGCATTTATGACAAGAAAAGTTCCAGTGTTAACACAGCTCACAGAATTCATGGTGTATTTACTGCATTTTTCCTTACTTGCAAAACCTGAGCATGGAACAAAACCCTTTCTGAACTTCTAAGTTCATCATATAGCTTCCAAAGAAAAAAAGTAAGTGAAAACAGAAGGGGACCATATATTTTGCAGGAATTTAATGACAGACAAACCCCACAATCATAACAAAGCCTAGCTATAGTAAAAGGATTTATTTACTGCATCATGTGGGCTGTTCTGGGGGAAAGTGAGATATGCTGACAGCTAAACAAAAGTAGTTAGGCTTCTGTCTCTTTACCCACTTCAGTCCACCACTTAAACACAATCTCAAGTAGCTGACTGATTTCTTAACACTTTATGTTCTGATATTGAGTCTATATAAAACAGTGCAGCTCCATGCAGAGAAATTAAAATCACCCTTTCATCTACCACCTGCAACACATTTGCATTGACACATATTCCACTTGGTTTTAAAATTCTCGCTTCTCACTGTGCTGTATTTTTCCCTGAGTTTCTGCTGTCAGCATGTAGGTTGTTTCCTATGGATAGAACCACCGAAGTATTGACACAACCCCACAGATCAGAGCCCTTACACTGCAGTCCTAAAGAGGTCTGTCAGAACAGAAATACCTCTTCAGCTTCTCCTAGCATATTTACATGGTCTGACTCAGACACAGTATAGCATCATGCTCTGAAACGTGATATAGATTTGAGGTCACATCTGCCACAGCTCATCTGAGTTTTCTAAACTAAGTTTTGATTTCTCTTTTTCTCCCTCTCACACCATAAATAAGACTTGGTTTCAGTTTCTGACAAATTATCTGCTTAAATGAAGCCTGGCCCCTTCTAATGTATGCTGCTTTCTAGTCAGAATGCTTTTGAGAAACTCTTCCCTATCAGATCAATTCACCCTTTGCATTTTATGAGGATAGTGGATCTCTGAAAATGAGGGAAAAGAAGGTCTAGGTGAGCATTCCAGTAGATAGTTTTGTGGTGATTATATCCCAAATAAGTCTGAAACATGAGTCACAAGAAAAATGTTTTTGCTTCTTTACCTTTAAAAACCCCCACATTTGTCTGGTGAAGACTCTGGGACTATTTCAATAAGAAACAAACCTTCTATTACAAAACAGTAAGAGTGATGATCCTTTTGCATCAGAAAGATTGTGTCTTAAAAAATAAGTTTGCTGCGTAAGATCGTCTGGATAGGGTTTGGCTAGTATTCAGGTTTCACAGATGACATGTAAATTAGCAGAGGGGACAAAACCGACACCAAAACACCTCAACATAGTTTTCTCTACCTTCCTCATCTGTTTGCCTTCCAGACTTCTGATGGCTGAAAAACCCTCGTGATGAGAGAGAGAGAAAATTGTTTTTCTGTGCTTAAATAGATCAGACCCAACTGAAGTCTGGAGAACACCCAGGCTCTACTCCCACATCAGACTTTGATTTGCTCTGCAAATTAATTTAGTACTTAGCAATATGACATGCAATACAAGCCAGGATCTGCCAAGTCAGAGCCTAATCCCAGAAGTGGCTGAGCAATCCCAAATTCCACTTTCAGAAGTCAGTACTCAAAGTACACTGCAAAGTGCATGTCTCTTTAGAGACCTGTAAATAAGCTGTCAGCTGCAAAAGCCCTCACATAGCTCCAGGCTCTGCTGTTTAGGCAGTTTGGTATCAAAGGTGGACCTAAATTAAATTGCATACATTGCTGTACATAAGAAAGACTTGGTTTTGTTTGTTTTTTGGTTTTTTTTTAATTAGCAAGCACAGACTAATCATAAATACTGTGTTCTTTCCCTACTAGATGCTTCCTTCTTTACTCTGCTAGGATAAACATATCTGGATGAAGGAGCAATTCTCACAACATTACTGTGGTGGGGATGATAGCGTTCTTTTTAAGGAAGTATACACATTTTACCATGCTGTTGAAATTAATTCCTACTAAGACAAGCAGCTTCAGTGATGCTTCCACTGAAGGAAACAGTGAACTCCCACCTCTCTGCATCTCCCTCTATTGTCTCCAGAAATGCCAGCATAATTTATTTTGTGAATATTCATAATTGAATGAAATATCCCTGTACAGACTTGAGAGTGATTCGCACTGGTCATACTGCCTTTCCCTGCAAGCTTAACACAGTATTATCAGGTTTGAAGCATGATCAAGAAGGGTGAAGCAGACTAAGGAAGAGAATTTAAGGAAAATTATATGAGTCAAAAAACAAACTCTCAGTCTTAAGGTGTTTTCAGTTTAGTTTTCATAGGTATATCTGCAGCTTTAATGATCATATTGAGCAATGTTATGAAATAATGTTACATTTACGGTAAAGAAGCACTTCGAGGTAGCTCATAACTTCCAGAGGTAAGGTGAGAATTAATAGAGGAGATGGTTTTAGTGTAATCTTAATGAGAAGATGCCACATAATAAGCAGGAAAACTAAACAAAAGACAAAAGTCTTGGAAAATGAAAGGAAGAGGATGTAATAATAAATAAGCACATTTAGTAACTAAAAGGATAAAAAGACTCGTGAACAATCTTTTTTTCTCTCTCAAAGTACATTTTTCACTCAGACAAATTCATACCAGAATATGACCCATTGTGCAATAGCAATATACAAACCTAGGTTTTTCTACAGGGATACGAATATACTTCATGTGACGAGATCTTGGCATTAATAAGATGCTTATGGAGTGGAAATATTGCACGTTTTCTCACTTTTTAGTACTACTGCAGAGAGTGGATACTAGATTGTTCCCATAAGAACAGAGCGATTGGGAAAGCTCGTATTTTCCAGTGGCATAAACCTGTTGATTTACTATCCTATCTATATAGACACACATATTGGTGTATATACATATGTATACACCAGAACTTTTTTACTCAGGCTTTGATTTTTTTTTTCCAGGAGAGACTTAGGAAAACATTAGATTTGCCCAAAAGA
The DNA here is from genome assembly GCA_013399855.1 of Oxyruncus cristatus. Taxonomy (NCBI): domain Eukaryota; kingdom Metazoa; phylum Chordata; class Aves; order Passeriformes; family Cotingidae; genus Oxyruncus; species Oxyruncus cristatus. The sequence continues at coordinate 882,631 of VXAY01000172.1, forward strand.
CAAAGCTCAGTCACTATTTAGAAAACATAACTTTCCAGCAAAAAGGCAGTACTGTATTGCCAAACCGTCCTGTGAAATGGGGATGGACTGTAACTCACTGAGAGGTTATATAGTTGACAGTTTTCTTGATAAAAGGTTCAGGTTATATTTTAAGCAACATAGTCGATTCAGTAATTACTGCCACTTGTATTAATCACAGTTATATCACATGATTTATGGATGACTGAAGCACTCAGGCAATTAAAAAAAAATGTTTTGAAGAATAGACCATAATTTACAGTGAAAGGTACTATTTAAGTTCAGTCAGAAAAACACTTTCATTGAAAATGTGTAGCCCACATCAGTCCTCTTTTCCTGCTGAAAAGAATTATTTTAATTCATAATTTAGTGTTCATAATCTTTCCTTATAACTGTGATGCTTGACCTCTGAACTGGATAGCCCCTATCCCCCCTCAAGTCTTTCATTTCCAGAAAGGTTGCTCAGCTGCATGATTCATGTCACAAGCAGGATAAACTCTGCTTTTGTTGTCCTTTCCCACATCTACGAGTCCTATGCCTGTGTTCAGCAATAGCTCCCCCAGTTGTTATAGGGACGGTAACACTCCAAAGCTCTGTAACAAGGGCTGCTATAGCATTTTGTACTGTCATAACACCAAGGAAAAGAACAGAGAGAAATGGAGTGCAAAGAGGTTAAGTAACCTTGGCACTGTGGCCACCTAGACAAGAGTTATAATTTATCTGTGATGATGTCCCTGGCACAAGGTGAACTTTTCACTCGTGTAAAAGCTCTCAGCATGAGCTCTTTTCCAGTAGCTCTTCAATTCTCCCTATTGTTTCGTTCCCTTGGCAGCATATTTATTCTTTCTCATGTTCACAGAGGTATTTCTTCAATTCCAAGGGGCATGTATTAATATTTCAAAACTCTTTTAGAAATAAACATGATTTAAAAATTGATTAAGCTTTTTTAGTGTTGGAAAAGGTTCAGTTCTGGGTGTTTGTTTACTTCAGCTGTTTCTTCTTTCCCTCCTCTATTTTATATTTTGCTGAAGTTGTAGTGAATTAGTACAAGTAAGGTTTTTTTCATTATAGTTCTAACTTTGAATCAGGTTTCAGACTTTTTCAGCTGCACTAGCAATTATATGACTTAATCTGGTTAGGTAAATGGAACATGGAAAGAAGATAAAAACTTTTGGAAGCATTATTGCTCTGTATTTTATAAAAATGAGGGAAAATGTGCCCAGTACTTCAGGTCAAAGATCATAGAATCATAGAATCAGACGGGTTGGAAAGGACCTCAGAGATCATCAAGTCCAACCCTTGATCCAACCCCACTGTGGTTACTAGACTATGGCATTAAGTGCCACGTCCAGCCTCGTCTTGAAAACCTCCAGGGATGGAGAATCCACCACTTCCCTGGGCAGCCCATTCCAATGGCTGATTACTCTCTCTGTAAAGAATTTCTTTCTGATATCTAACCTAAACCTCCCCTGGCACAGCTTAAGGCCATGCCCTCTTGTCTTACTGCTGGTTGCCTGGGAGAAGAGACCAACCCCCACCTGGCTACAACCTCCTTTCAGATAGTTGTAGAGAGCGATGAGGTCTCCCCTGAGCCTTCTCTTCTCCAGGCTAAACAACCCCAGCTCCTTCAGCCTCTCCTCATAGGACTTGTGTTCAAGTCCCTTCACCAGCCTCGTTGCTCTCCTCTGCACCTGCTCCAGCACCTCAATATCCCTCCTGAACTGAGGGGCCCAGAACTGGACACAGCACTCCAGGTGTGGCCTCACCAGCGCCGAGTACAGGGGCAGAATCACCTCCCTGTTCCTGCTGGCCACACTGTTCCTGATCCAGGCCAGGATGCCATTGGCCTTCTTGGCCACCTGGGCACACTGCTGGCTCATGTTCAGCTTCCTGTCAATCAGCACCCCCAGATCCCTTTCTGCCTGGCTGCTCTCCAGCCACTCTGTGCCCAGCCTGTAGCGCTGCAGGGGGTTGTTGTGGCCAAAGTGCAGGACCCGGCACTTGGCCTTGTTGAACCTCATCCCGTTGGAATCAGCCCAGCTCTCCAGTCTGTCCAGGTCCCTCTGCAGAGCTCTCCTGCCTTCCAGCAGATCAACACTCCCCCCCAGCTTGGTGTCATCTGCAAATTTACTAATAGTGCACTCTATTCCTTCATCTAAATCATCAATAAATATATTAAACAGAACTGGGCCCAACACTGATCCCTGGGGGACACCACTAGTGACCGGCCGCCAACTGGATGCAGCCCCGTTCACCACCACTCTCTGGGCCCGGCCCTCCAGCCAGTTCCTAACCCAGCACAGAGTGCCCCTGTCCAAGCCCTGGGCTGCAGCTTTTTCAGGAGAATGCTGTGGGAGACGGTGTCGAAGGCTTTGCTGAAGTCCAGATAGACACATCCACAGCCTTCCCCTCATCCACCAGGCGCGTCACCCGATCATAGAAGGAGATCAGGTTGGTCAGACAGGACCTGCCCTTCCTAAACCCATGCTGGCTGGGTCTGATCCCTTGTCCATCCTGTAGGTGCTGTTTACAGATCGTAGTACAGTTCTGTCCTGAAACATGAAGCGAGATCTGAGCACCTCAGAGCCCCCACAAAACAGAGCTGGTTTTAGTCTGAAAACAGCTGTAGAAAGGTCACTGCAGACAGAATTATGGGTTCAGTGATTCTGTCCTTGTGCATACTTTGAATGTAACCCTTTTACATACACAATGGGAAGAGTAGCAGCTGTTGCTGGGCTTCGAAGGTATCCACAAAAATAAAGCAGAACTGCTTCCAAATGGGCAATTCTTCCCAAATGAGAAAGCTCCATTAAAAAAATTGAAAAAGCATCTCGAAAAAGCATCCCAAAATAACCTGTGCATGCATATCTGGAGCTTATTTGGAAAGTGACATTTAATTTGACTAAATGAAGACCCTGCTACATCTGAAATGAAGCTTTATGTGTCTTGTAATTAACGGATGCCTGAATCGTAACATCAAGCCCTACAAGAAGTAATTCCAAGGGTAAAATCAGTGCAATGGAATTCCACTAGGTTCACAGAACCTAGTATATATGTAGCTTCATGCAGCTGCAGACCTCTTGGAGAGACTGGCAGTTGTTAGTAAGATAACAGAAATAATACATATTTAGTTAACATTTGCAAAAGTAACAAATGTTGGTGGTTTGTTATTTGTTGTTAGATGAAATCTGCAAATATTTGCAATTGCAGATTGAATGTATTTATACACGTATCCCTTATTTACAGAATATGAAGTACAGAATGTTTTGGAGTAGCTGCCTTAATATTATTTTCCTGTTCCTTCAGCTTTTTTACCAGGTTCAAGGAGATATGTGTTTGAAGATTATTGAAAATGGGAAACAAAAAGATATTGTCATCCGAGAAGGGGAGGTAAAATATGATTGTCTTTCTGTTATAGTTATACATAAGTATGTTAAAAATTTATGTAGTATTTGGAAATGAGTTTATCCCTGCTGTGCAAAAGATGGCATCAGGATTTAAAAAAAAAAAAAAAAAAAAGCAAAAAACCAAAACAAATTTGAATGGAGTATAGAAAATTCCATATAATTAACAGCAAACTACAATACACTGTGTCCAAAATTTTACTATTTCAATAACAGATAAAATATCCCTGAGTATCTGAGGTACCTATTCAGATAGTCAGGAATATTCTGAGAGAAGTTCTTATTCCCCTGCATGCCATGTAATCTGCCATGTGAATTCAAGTGGATCAGTGTTTTATTTACACAATGGCAGGTACATACTGCACACACACCCACATGCCAGTAAACCAACTGCCTAAACTTAGAAATTTAAACAGTTCAGCTGTTTTCAGCCTCCTTTAGTCCTCACAGCTAGCCTTTACAACCATCACAATACAAGAATAGTTTTAAAAGAGACATTTATGGATAAAATGTATCAAATTTGTCCCTACAGTAAACTTGCTAAAGCATAGATTGTAGTGCTTTTACTGAGAGCATGAGTAGATGCTTTTCTTGGTGTTACTACAAGTAAGACGTACTACAACTGCCACTCATTGCTATTGACACAAGCACGAACTGCACTCGAGTCTTTGAAAGGATTATTAGTTCTAGTGGGGACAGCCCTTAAAATGGAAGACGTGTATTAATCCCAACAGCTTGACGTCACAAAAGTGTTACAACTTTTTCAATGAAGAAACAGAACTACATTTTCAAACTGTGAGATTCTGGTAATATGCTTCAGACTGAAGAAGCACACCCAGCTGAGATCTTGGCATGTACCACAAGCATTAATGAAAAGGAGCACACAATATCCTTACCAGAAAGGCGACACTAGTACTGGTGAGGCACTGTCCATTAGCTCTGTTGTGGAGACAGAGAAACTCTAATGACTTGCCCACCCTTGGCAAAGACAGCTGTAGTGCTGAAGAATACAGGCTTACCACCTTCCTACACAGTCAGATAGCTGCTAAAAAAGGGCTTCTTCTCAAGCTTCAGTAATAGACTTCTAACCACATGTTTCCTATTCCCTTTGTCACTTGCATGAGTAAATAGTCCTCATATTTGTTAATTATTTCTGGAGAGAATAACACTCCTCATCATGCAATCACAGGTGCTCACTGTGTTGGAAGGATACACATGGATTATTAGTTTAGACAAATAACTTGTTTTTTATTTCCATTTCAGTTACTCAGAAATTGCACTTATTTATAAATTCCAGATGAGTAATTGGTTAGATTTTCATTTCAATTGTGTCCAACAATGATGATCAAACCAGGAGGAGAGAACCTGACTGCCATAAAGGCAGTGCTGATTGTAGAGTCACTGTGTCATCATTCACACAGAAAGCAGGAAACGGTGTCTGCAGGGCTTGGGTACCAAAGTGTGTGAAGCTGCATAGGAGCAACACAAGATCAACAAAGAATAGGGGTGAAGGAGAAATGGGGCAAGGAGCAGAGATTTTGCAGGTTTGGGGGCAGGGGAAGGACAACGTGAAAAACAAAGACTTTCTGCACTGATTCTTTCCCATTTCTTTGAACAGATGTTCCTCCTACCTGCCAGGATACCTCATTCTCCTCAGAGATATGCAAACACTGTGGGTCTTGTGATTGAGAGAGAAAGACTAAAAACAGAAATTGATGGGCTAAGGTGAAGTATAAACTGTTGGCTAATATGTTCGGATTCATAATATAAACCAATTTCTCCTGTCAATAAAATAACTGTCTTTTACTTTCCTGATGATATATCAGATTCCCCCTGACAATTTTATGCTAATTCTATCCACACATCTATTTATCTATATACACATAAACAGAGATCTCATTTAGCATTTGATTTAGTTAAACAAGGATCATGCTGAAATGTCATAATTGCGTGGCTATCTGCTTATGTACTGCCTACTGCTGTCACCTTAATTTAAAAAAAAAAATCTCAGAGCTCACTAACAACCCAAATGAAAAAAGATTTTATTAACTCTGGCAAGCAGAATATTAATTACTTTGTAAGCACTGAAAGCAAAAAGATAAAGAGCAGTTTTCTTGGCAAGTGTGTGGGAAGCTGGAAACAAAAGTCAGTTTTCTTAACACTAGACCCTCCACATTATACACATATCTGCCTAGCTTTTATTGCCTTATGAGAACATCATCTCCATGTAAGTGAGTGGCTTACTTTGTATTCTAGTTGGGAGCAGGATTAAGCTTTGCATTGCGGTCATAGAGAATTAACAAGTCTAAGAAGGGAAGTCACAGCAGTAACATGAGCCAATCTAGAAAAGCTGTTTCAGTATTAACCGGATATGACTGACCAAGTAGAGTTTACAGCTGTTCATGAAATTTGTAAAGATTTAAAATGGCAGCAATACCTGTAATGTACTGTTTCTGTCATTTCATCTACAGTTTTGATTGTTGCATGGGTGTCACAGCAGAAAGATTGCAAATATGCAGAGCTAGAAAGGCGTACTTTTTCATTCAAACAAAAAAAGGTTGCAGAAAAAAATAAGAAACTAAGAAAGAGACCATTCAAAAAAACCCCACCCTATTAAATTCCAAGCTAAATACAAGTCCAGTTCATTTAAGACATTGTTTATCTATGCAGTTGTCCCTTTTTTTCCTTTCATTGCAGGTCTGTGGATTGTGAGGACTTAGATTATTAAAAAGATATTTTGACCCAAAAGCAATTGGCCAGTGATTCAGATAACAATGTTTATTATTAATGTAATAGAGGAATGTAAGTAGCTTTAGGTAACTTTAAGTAAAACAATCTACTGTGTACGTGAGGTCTGTGAATGGTATGAGTTAGAGAAATGCTGAATGGCTTTTTAGGGATTCCAGGCAGATCTAGAGATTTGCACTCCAATATAGGCATGCTCCTATGGAGAAATTAAATTAAAAGTTTCCATATGGTTTGCAGGTGGGAATTAACAAAGCACATTCTCAATTGAAAATATCAATCATGTGCCTGCAAAAAGACTGACTTAGAGGGTTTCAGTGCCTGTGTTTTCACACTGATACGATGAAAAAAAGACACCTGAAGTTTTGGAAGTGATCTTGTCATGCTTTTGAACCTACATTGACTCTTGTATGCTCCTGGGAGAGAAGGCAGTTTACAACCAGAACCTCTAATCTTCTCAAACTTTTTTCACTCCCAGCCACCTGCAGCTAAGACTGTACAAGAGGAAATCATAATGAACTTTGAAGTATGCTGACTCAAGGTCTAATATTACATTACTGTTCCACTATTTATCGTGCCTACAAGGCTTAGTCATAAATCAGAGCCCCCAGCATGCTGATTACTGTACAAGTGAAGAATAAGTAGCCCGCCACAGTGTTTCAGCCTAAGTAATGATTCCATGCCTTGTGCTATAAGAAAAATGATTTAGCTAATCTTAATCCCACAGCAAACAAGTACAAAACCCCAAAAGTTTGATGTTAGTCATGTTGTTCGATCCTTTGCACCTTCCCAGGTGCAAAGCTTTTTACCAAAAATGACATTTGTAGCATCTCCTTTCTCTATAGATTCTTTGTGTTCAAAATTTGTGCTTGCAGCACAGTTTTTTTCCATATTGGAGGCATAGATAATGTTACTCTCTTCAGCATACCCTGTTCTTGCAAAATTTGAGGAGCCAGGGAGCTCTTTGAGAATTTCTGCACAATATGTATAGAGATACACAAGACAGACAGACATGAACATACAGATATGCACAGCGTAATTCCGTAAGCCTTGTTTCCCTCTTCTGAAACACACTGTAGTAACTTTAACCCAAAAGACACAGAGGACCTTTTTAAAACCAGTCACAATATGAGTGACAGTACTGGAGCCCATCACTCCTTGCCAGCCCATGCAGTCTTTTTAAAATCTGAATATATATTATTTGTTTGTCATGCCATAGATTACATATGACCTGTTGATCTCACCACAATTTCTTTATTTTTTAAGACGTAAAATAATACAAGTGAAGCACTAAGATCCTCTTCAGAGGGCTGAGCTAAACACTTCCCAAACCTATGCAGCTGAAAACCATTTATTTTTCACAAACAAGTACATAAACCACCTTGTTTTCTTATCAGCCCATGCTCTTACACAACATCAAGTAGCTATTTTCTTCAAAAATCTGAAACTGCCTGATGAGTTAATTAATAAGAAGATTGACTAATGTGTTTGCTTTGGCAGATACTATGTTGGAGAATCAACTAATGTCCTCTTTGAAAAATGGTTTCACTGTGAAGATCTTGGCATTCAACTTATACCAATAATTAAAGAGTAAGGGTTTTTTATTTGTAAATTTAAAAAAAAATTGTTAAAATTACCTTGTAGATCTTCATCAGTCTTTGACTTAGTTAATTTTCTGTTTATGCTGCATTTTACGTAGACTTATTAGAAGTTAGTTGATGCTCTACAAGTTTTTAATAATATCTTGTCAAACTCATCAAATCAGACTTTAAAAAAAAAAAGAAAAAAAAAAAGAAAAATGTTTCGCACATTGATCTGGAACATACTTTTTTGAACCAGTAAAAGCACAGTGCTCCTAAGTGCAAAAAGAATGAAAAATGAATCCTGATTGGTGCTAGGTTAATCAAGTAAAACACTAAATTGCCTTAGGGCTTCTTTTGCCCTTGCTTTAATCTAAGTACTTTTAATCAATATTATTTATGAATAACCAGGACTGGGGCAAATTTGGTAGAGAGGTCCTTTCTGGGAAATATGTGAATGTCATCAATTAACTAATCAGTTTGTTAAATGGTTGCTAAAGATGAACAAGGAAATTGTTTAGTGACATGAATTTTGTTGGACTGTGAGACAAACCCTCTGTCAATAAAATAGGTATAGTCCTGTTGCATACATGTGACAGTAGCTGAGGATCTGGCACATCCATTTGCAGCACAAAAACTGATGGCCAGTATTACTGCCTAGTCTTGGTTAACCTAGAGAGCATGACTTTTTAATACATGTTTAAATGTTCATTATTCCAGGTTTTTCAATTCAAGGCAATATCAAACTGGAAAACCAAATCCAGGTAATGCAAATTAATTTCAGAATTAGAACAATTGCCAATTGAACAGTAATGTTTCTTGCAATATAAAATGATTGAGTTTCTATTTTTCTTTCTGAATATGTAAATTAAAGTTACATTGGGAAGTAATTCCATTCATTATCGCATTCACAAATAAAATCCATCTACATGATTACCTACAACATCTTGGTTGTTCATGTGATGCCATCATAACGACCCATCGGGCAACTATATAGTGTGAAGTCTTAGTATCTCTGTCCCTGCATACCTTTCAAGTCTTATACTAACAAAATTTCATTTCTGATGATGCATGATGAGATTTTTTCAAGTTGAATCTATACACTCTATACCTACTTGTACTCCTTTACCTATAACTATACACTGTGACCTACTCTTGGGAAACCTAGAGAATGACAAATTCTTGTAGTTCTGTAGGGTTTTATCCATTTAACATTTTATTTCTGTGCTGTCCCCAGTTTTTTATTTTGCCTCTGTGAATGATGATTGCAACTTCCACACTGGAACTGATACTCCAGTTGTAACTTTACTCAATTCTGTTGGACAGAGACATATAAGAGAGAGTGACTGTTCAAGAAAACCAATTTATTAGGTTTGGCTTTAGGAATATAATCTATCAAACATGATGGTTGCTTTCTGCCTGGCAAGCAAGGTCTCTATTGTAAGGATACTTGCAACAGCACCTTCAGTGGGAAACTTGTTTTTCTTAAATCTAACAATCCTGTTGGCCCACAGCTTTACATGGGCATCCAGCATATGCATGATCCATTGCTGTTGATTAACATAAATCATGCACAACATACCACCCTCATGTCTTCACTATGTACAAAAGACTGCACTGTGCAACCTTGTGTGCCTGTAGGGGCAGTTTCTATGTCCCTTTGTATTTGGAAGTGTTTTAGTTAGGTGCAACCTGATCAGTTCTGCTGCAAGAGCTACCTGGAAAGTCTTCAATGACATTGCCAGGTTCTTAATTGACGCATGGAAAATCAGCATAAGAACAGCAGAAGCTGCCTATGGGATCTCCAGGAGAGCCTAAGATTCCCACCTGGAGAGTTCCTACACCAGTTAGCCAAATGCCTACCAGTTCTTTCAATCCCATTGCTCAGCTCGGTTTGTTCTTTCAAATCTGTCTACTTTCTCAGCTACGCAGATGGATGACTAAGGGACATTCTGCACCAGCCAATAAATTTATGGATTAGGTGCACTGAATGTGTACACATGCTGTAACACCCAGCTATGCTACTTTTACACATACATGACTAACTTGCATGTCATCCATCGGTCACACCCATAATTTAAATTGCATAGCTCTTGTTACAAGGTACAGATAAATTTAAGTTTCCCTCTCAAGAATTTTTTGAAACCAGTTGTCCTTAATCTCCACATTAATTCCCAAATGTCTTAAGTAAAATGATTCTTATGAATTTTTCTACTAATAGAGACAAAAGTTCTAGTGAAACATTATTTCCACATCAATCCAATTTCTCAGCTAGATAGTCACTGCCTGCAATCTCAGTCAATAATGGAACAAAGCTCTTACTGGAATCCTAAAATTGGGAAAAGCTGTTTTTTACATGAACATCACGGTTCTTAAAAATGGTTAACTAAAACATTGTTGCCAAAATGAAAAGCTCACAGAAGAGTGCTCTGTATGGGACAGCAACCTTAAAGCCCTTGCAATTTGAAAATGGTAAACCAGTCAGAAACCCTGTCTGAAAAGCTTTGCAGCTGAACCAGCTTTTGGCATTGGTTCTTTGACTGAGTAGTGAATATACTTCTCCGAAAAAGGCTCTATGTTCCTTATAAATAAAGATCATACTTTTATTTTTATGCGCCACCAAAATGTGTTTATTTTAATTTGAGCATGTTACCTGTGTTCAGGTGTTGGTGGTGGGGTTTTTTTGGTTTTTTGGTTGTTTTTTTTTTTTGCACAGGGGCTGGGGGCGCTAGGTAGGGCAAGGTACTGTATGTCACTGTGTTCACGCAATGTTTAGCAGAGGAAATAAAATTTCAGATGAATCCTCTAGATGCTGCTGTAATAAAAAAGATATCACACATAGTATCCTTTTTCAATACAGTGATTTCCCTCACCAGGCTAAGTTTATGTTAGTAAAAAATTAATTATATCAGTGCATAAACAAAGTAACATTAAAGATTTATATTGTTAATATTTTTGCAAAAGATTAGAGCTGAAAAAACCCTGAGAGTCAATCAGAAGCTATGATGCATCTTGACACCTTTTTTTTTTTAAACGCAGAATTCTGAGAAACTTGATATTGATAAATCCAATACAGAAGCTCTTTCCTTTTAATTTATTCAAAAATTATAAAAAGGCAAAAAATCATGAGAGACTTCCATGAAACTGGAAAGAAATCTTTTCAAGTCAAAAAAAAAAAAAAGGCAAGTAAACATAGTTATTTTATTCTTAGCTCAGTACATCGTTCTGAGAGGAAAATGGATTCTCCCTTTGAATTAGCTGTGATGTCAAGACTTTTAAATTCTCTTGTCTTAAGTCTTGCTGTAAGCAAAAGGCAGTCAACAGAGTTACCTGGCAGGCTTTCAACCTGGGGAACAGCTCCCTATTTCCAATTTTCAATAAGCAGCTCACTGTATCAGTGATATCTTATACCTGAGGAAAATAGCCCACATTTTTAGTTACAGAAGTTTTAGCTTGTAGCTCCTGTGTCAGCGAGACTTGTGTTAAAAAAAAAAAAGGCAAAAAAAGAGTTTGAGATACAAGTAAGCTGGTAATATGTTCACTCTGGAGGCATATACTCAACTGACAGGGAAATAATTGGATTTATTCTCTCAGCAGCTCCCTTTATTTTTTCACCCCAAGAAGTAGAGTTCAGCAGCCAGCATGACACTTGTAGCATATACCAAGCTACCACCAGTTTCTCATGACAAGACTCAAGAAAAATGACTCAAGACAAATTTTAACACTGTTTGACAGCCTATTCAGAGGACAGAGATTTAGCCTTTCTTTCAGTTTCTCTTCTGAAAATCCAGAATACCCTCAGATTAAAAGCACCAGCTGAAGCGCTCTCAGGTTCCTCTCTACATAAGTGAACTAGTGCCTCACCTTCTTAGGGAGAAATGGAATAAAGCTGAAGAAAAACATCTTGAAAGAAATCCTTGATTGCAGCTCACTCATAGAAGACAGCTATAAATGGAATCAATCAAGCTCCAATTGCTTTTAAAAAAACACCACACAAAAAAACCCCAAACCTAAGACCAGATTTTTCTTGATTTATTTATGATTTCTCACTTAGCCAATAGCAGGGAAAGTCCTTCTGAAAGCAGGGTAATCAGCACATATGAAAAGACAGCAGAAGAGGGACTCAAGTACCATCAGGTAAAATACAATCAGAAACATATATTGCATACAATCCTTACTTAAGGCATCTTCCCTGGAACTATTTTGTGCTTGTTTGTGCTCTTGTTTCCATGTGTAGAGATAAAATCTGAGAGCTCTCTCACCACCTTCTGTCAATAAGAGTGAATATATTTAGGATATAGTCCATACATGGAACACTCAAGATGGATTGGTTTGATTTACTTCACATATTTTTTGACGTGAGGAGTCACAGTTCTCAAAACAACTCTTGCTACTTTCAGTTGAATCAGACTGAAAGCAAGATTCTCTCAATGTTTCTATTTCATCCCAATTTTCTATTCAAGAGGACAAGAGACTGTTCAGACAGAAACCTCAGTTCTAGTAAACACTGATGGCTGAATATTCTTTGCAAGACTAACTAGAAGCTCAAAAGCTTATCATGCCATGCTCACTGAAATGATCCTGGCTTCTTTTAAGTGAAATTTGATGGAAAAAGAAATGCAAGAAAAGATTTTCCCAAGTTAGGCTTGTTTAAAAACTAACTTTATGAACATTAATATGTTCATGGGTAGAATGTCAGGTTTATATTTATACAAATTTAACTTACTAATTATCAATGAAATTTTATTTCACATGAAAAGCTTTATTGTCTGTGAACATTATATATAATATAATATATATAATATATATACTATAATATAATAAAAAAAGTGCTGTAGTGACTTCACTAGCAATACTTTCATTGATTCTCAGTGTACCCAAGGTAATTTACAACCTGGACTTAGAATCTAGTCAGTATGGTTAGAATACATCATAGTTTTATGCTTAAGATTCAGAGCAGACAAGCCCCAAGGAACTGAATGAACATGAAAAATTGGGTGCTTTCTTCAGTCGGTGGAGCAGGGATGCCATACAACCTAGGGCATGGTCTGTAAGTGTTTTGTGGTTTCAGTACTGCTATTAAGCCACTTATAAGGGTGAGCTCAGCACCACAGAAATCAGTTTCTGTAGCTAATCCAGTGCAACCTCTGTAGACAGTATTTGCTGTTCAGTCTTGTTTCACTGGTGTATAAAAACAAGAAAATATTTATTCTTCAACTTTTTCTTATTTTCAGTTAACTGGCTGGTGGGAAATTCAATTAATTCAATTAAAACTACCTCAGAAAACTAAAAATATGGAAAAAGATATTCTGTGTTTATTTATGCTAGAGCAAATACAGGGGCATGCTTTTGAACTTAAAATAACTATAAATATTTGTACTTTTTTGTTTTAAGTACATTGAAATAATTCCAAAGATACTGTCACTGTGGGATATTTTTTGTTCAATAAGAATGATAATTTTGGAAATAAGTTTTATTTGCTATATACCTGTTTAGAAAATTAACTATTTGATTCTCTTTTCTTTCATAGTTTAAGGAATTCCAACATGCCTAGATAGATCACTCCTTTTCTATACGTTACTTCTTCTTTGAGTACTTGTATTACAAGAAACAGCATATGAGCTTTTAGATGTTAAGGACTATTCCTCTAGGGAATTTATTTTGCAAACAGCCACCAGGAGGTCTCCAGGACAGAACAGTAGTCAAACCAATAGCGAATCAATCATTTTAAACTCTCTAGACCCATAATAATTGTACAATTCTCCAAATCACCCTCTCTGTAACTTTTATCAGCAGTTTTAATCTTCTGTCTTTTCATACATTTCATTCTCATTGCTCTCTTCTGGCAAAGATGCCCACATAAATACACTATTCATCTTTATCTTGTCATACCTATATCCTTTAAGTAACTTCCAAGTCCTGTTTATATTGCTTCTGAAGCCCACCTAAACTGCAAAGGATACGTAGGTGGAAGAAGGGAATAGAATCATCTAAGCCTCCAATCCTTATAAACATGCATCCTTCTCACTGGCTTCATCCATTTTCTCTCCCCTCATAAACTCTCAACTCCACACCAGTCCCTAATGAGTACAGAGCTCCATACTCAAGATGAACTGCTCTGACAGACCAAACTAAGTCAGATAAAGTAGGATTACAAGGTGTGGAGTATGGTTGCTATGATTTTCCATATCAAAGCTTCTACAAAATTTTTTAATCCCAAGCTACAACATATCATCCAAAACCCAGGAATGCAGGCTGCACGTTCTCTGGAGCCAGGAAAGCTCCAAGGCGTTCGTTAGGCTCCCAGAGTCCAGAAGTGCTAAAGACAACAGTCACCAAACAAAAAACCCAAGAATGTCTCCCATAATAAGTCTGATTCTCCCACGATATTCTCAGTTGAGCCTCCTCAAAGAGAAGCAGAACATAGACTGTTGTCTCTGGGAGATCTCCTAATGCTTCACCAAGCCACTATGCACTTTTAATGAATAATGTATATAATAAACCTATCAGGGAAATAGGAAAAAATGCCTTATAAAGTTGTTTTCCTTTCTGCTCATACTTTCATGGAAAAAAAAGAAAAGAATATTTAAGAGCTCTAAAGCTCAGCAGGTGTGTCTTCTCTAATAAGGTAACTTCTTTCTTTCTTACCCTCTTAAATGCTCTGCAGACATCTGAAACAGAAAACTCACTAATGGAGTCAGTCCAACATTTTGACTGGCATTTCTAAGGCTATTTAGTAGTGATAGCTCACACATAAGCAAATCCTCATCTCACAAATGTAGTGAGGTGTCAACACTTGTTATAATGAAATATCCTATTACTCCTCTATGGAAACTGAAGTTACACACAAAGAGGATTAATGAAATGTCTACAGTTATAGGGCAGATTCAGAAACAAAATTAAGATTCCTGATTTTAGGATTGGAAAAGCAGTCAGTATTTCTCAATACAATTTATCATTCTTAATTACAATAACCAAGCTAGATCATGAAGAACCTTTATACAGAATTATGGCCTAAATATTGCAATTTTTTTTTCTAATTTATTTCCTTCCTTCTGGCTGATGGTATCTCCTTTTGAAAAGGCTATATTTTTTTATTACAAAAATATTTTTCAAGGCTTTCCTCATCAAACTTCTTTGTTTCAATTAGGAAAAAAAGAATTGTTGTTCAGTTTCCAGCATAGATTTAATGACACAAAGAATAATGTGCCTAGAAATAATTACAGAGACAAGTCATAAATTAGCAGTCACGCCAATTCTCAGGGCATGCTACAAAAACAAATACAGTTACACAGGGAAATGTATGATTACACCAAGTGAGTGCTGTATTTTCAGCTAAATGTTTCTGCATCTATAGTCAACAACAGTGAAATGAGCAAACGACCCCCAAACTAATCAGTCACTGTCAGTGCTTTCACTCTGGCTTTTTATATGGAATGAGCTAACTACTTATTTTTTCAAACCTCAATGTCTGAAATTACATCCCTCATTTCACAGGTTTTATTTGCAGGGGTAATAAAGTCCTACTAGTCTCATTGACTTTTCTGTTAACATGGAGAATAAAACAGATTTTTCCATAGAAATTAGGTAGGCACATATGGGAAAAACATCCCAGAGTATGTATTATTGCTGACATTGGCAATTAAATGTGAAATGCTGCAAAAACCCTCACATTAAAATTATTCATTATAATATAATGCTTAAGAGATGCAAATTAGAAAGTGTACAGAAATAAATGAATACATAATTTAAAAATAACTCATGAGCTCTTTATCCCTAGTCTGGACCACTGGGAAGAAAAAAAAAAAAAAGAGGGTTCAATGGCTTCACTTCAAATAAGGATGTCTTCTACTTTTACAGAGGGAGACACCATTTGTAATGGTGTGTCTCACATCATTACATAGAGATGGGGCCATAGCATGCAAGGGCAGATTGTTTCTGAGGCAGCACAGTGCCTCAGGATGGAGGGGCTTTCCTAATTAATAAGAATATATAAGGAGATTTAAAGATTTGAAGATTATTCCATCTAGACTGTGCTGTCTAGAAGGATGGCACATCACTGGAAAATATGGTTTTTCATGAAGCCAGCTTAATCACTTTGACAGTTGACCTTATTTCAATATATTTCATGTGCTTTATCACTCTTTTCCTTTGCACAAATCCTGAAGAAACAAGGTTTGCAAGAGAGCTATGGAAGAGCTTGGGAATAATAGGGCTCAAGAAACACTCAGAGAATTAGATACTCTGATTTTTTTTTTACAAGAAAGCTTAGGCATATCACAGCGGTAGGGGAGGTGGACCTTTCATGTAACATGTGAGTTTGGGGTAAGCAAATACAGCCCCATATAGCTGGTAGGTCAGTGTCAGTCCTCTCCTACCTGTCCTCTATTGCTATCAGAAGTACAGTACTCCAAACAAGCTCAAACTCTTCCTTAGATTATCTCTGTGGAGGCTGTAAATACCTGTACATTCAGTTGCTGTTTTCTTTCAAGCAGTTGTCTTCTTTTTTACCTGGTTTAATATTTTCAGTCTCAGTACACTCTCTATTGTTTAACTTGAAATCAACTTCCTCTAAAACCTGTAATTTCCTTTTTTAAATATTTACAAACTCATTCAGTAAACATGATGTATATTTCAGCTTAACATAATATTACATTCTAATTTAAACCTGAAAAGACCTATAAACCCCATAAAGAACATATTGCTGTGATATGAATTTTTAATAGTAATTATCTACAAAAATGGACTTTAGTATTGAACTATTTAAATGGACATCCTGAAACGTAAGAAAATATTGGATTTGACGTTCCACTTAGTGTTATGTTACTTGGAAAAACATACACAAGACTTTTAGCTGATTAGCTTAGAAGTGCCATCTTCTTGCATTTTGCTGGCATATTTTTACTTTTACCATCATTAAACATGTTGTCTCCTCGTCTCACAGAATTGCTAAAGCAGAACTCCAGAAACAGACTTATGCTTCCTGAGATACTGTTGAAAGCTAATGTACTGGCTAAACAGAAATATATGCAACAATATCTAAATATAAGTCATTAGCCTGATCGGAAACACTCAGTTCCTTTGGAAGAACCAGGCTTCAACTCTGATATGTGTGGGACTGCAAAAGGTTGGATCCTCTTCATTGTAGCTTGTTAGCTCAAGTTCACAAGCACTAGGACACCTGCAGCTTTTACAGCATCATGCAAGGGATCAGTATCAGGTTTATTTAATAAGGACTCAGTCAAGTGGTCAAGATGTCACATACCTCATCACCACAGTGCTGTCTTATTTGTTGTACAGTAAAAGGTAATCAAATCCGTGTGCTGGATCATACTAAAGATTAATTTCATGCAGACGCAGTTTTCAAAGGCCATTGTGCTGTCACTGGGAAAGTGTCATGAATATCAAAAGTAGCATTAAGCCAAAACCTCATCACAGGCCAGGGTCTGCTGACAAGACAAAAGTCAAAAAAACCCCAGCTCTTGAATTGAGGAACTAAAAGTCTAAATAAACAGAAGTCCACCTTTATTTGAAAGTAAATGAAACTGTTAGAAATTGCCTGTATATCACAAGCAAGAAAGGACTGCACCATGGTAAGTGCAGGATGCATGACACTTTACACTGACCCCAACTATGCATAGGCCACCATATGGTGTTGTCCCATGTGTGTTGCCCCTGTTGATCAGGGCAGCTGGAGTCAGAGATCCCCAGAAAGAGGAAAACTAGCAAAATTATGTTTGTGGAGAATAACTGACACAAGTTAAGGTACAAACTTAAGAGTTTATGGTTACTTTTCATTGTTAAATTTGTGTTGCTTCATGGTCAGAACACGAACAAATACTTTGGCTTTTTTGCACCCCAGATTCTTTGCGACTCATGGGGAGCATTCATAGTTATGCTTACCTGAAACACCACAGTGCCATTCCTCCAGACTTGTTTTTTTGCTATCCATTCTCCAGCACATGAAGTCTGAACTTACTTGCCAGCTTGATGCTGGAACTCTTGACCTGTAGAGAAAACATATCCCCCCTGAGCTGAGGAGGATACTCATAACATCTCAGTAGTTGTTAGCATCTCAGTATTTGTCAAATAAAAAAAAAAAAAAAAAAAAAGGGAGAACCCACCAAAACCCACCACACCTATCTCAACTAGGACATGCATGACAGAAAGCCCTGTCAGAAAATTACCAATGGGTAACTTTCTTGTACTCCAAAACTACAAGAAAATTTTCTAAATTCAAGAGCGATGAGTTTTATTTTGATAACAAAACCAAACAAACAAAAAACCCCAACTGATAGAAATTTATACTATTACCAGAACAAAATGTTATAAAATCTTTTAGAATACTAATTGCACTGAGTACCTTCTGGTAAAATTTCTGATACATTTTTTTTTTTCCTCCTCAGCTGTGTCTGAATATATATCATAACATTTTAGAGCTTTATTTTGTATCTCTCCCTAAAAAAAAAAAAAAAACCAAACAATTTTCCAAGGCTGGGTCCATTGAGCATATGCACAATTTAAGGACAAGGTGTTTAAGTGTTCTTAATTACTTCCAAAGCACGTTTGATGAACCTGTGAAAATTAAGCAAAAAACCCACCCCAAGACAATCAGACATATTGCAGTGTGGAAAATAAATCACCAATTACCTTAACACTGCATTTTAGTGTTATCAAACAATAGAATATAGAATGTTCAAGATTAGATCTTTTTCATGTTTAAAAGTCCAGGAAAAAACCCTTTAAATAAAAGATTTCTTTTTTTTGCTGCAGATTTCTTCAGATGGCTTTCAGTATTTCCCGAAAGAGGCGTTGCCAAGAGAAATTATTTCAAGAAACATATTGACTTCTCCCAATTATTTTAATATCACAGAATGGGAGAGGCTGGATGGGACCGCAGTGGGTCACCTGGTCCAACTTCCCAATATAACAAAGAAGAAATTTGAATGGCAAAAACTGTTTCTACAACAAAAGGGTTAGCATTCCACACAGATTATCTGGAGATGAGTGTACTCAGTACTTACTATGATGCCATGAACAGCAATAGCATCTTCAGTACATTGCTATCCTTTGGGTGCACTGACCTTCCCACACATTTTTCAAAAACTTCATACAAAATGATCTTTAATGAAAAACTGACATGATACATTCAAAACATGAAAACATTACATTTGGGAGAAAACCATCTAGTGAGTTCTTCTAGCATCTAGTTGGCATTACTACTTCAGGTGTTCCCCCATGGCATCTCGGAACAAACTACTTCGGATCACCGAGGCAATTGCACTGTCTCTGCACTTCACTGTGAGCTGGTAAATAACTAAAGCTCATTTCATATACCAGCAACATGCAGCACAAATCTTGAATTTTGCCAGCTACACTGAAATAACATTTAGTCCTCCAGCTATTTTAAATCAAATCATTTATGAAGAATTACTGGAAATCAAATCCAGCTGCAACTCCAGGAACACCACAAAACCCCCACATTTTATTACATTTTAGGTTGTGATAACCTGTTTGCTTCACTGTGGTCAACGTATTTAAAAACATATAGGGGAGAAACCAGTACTAACTATGTGAGAGATCTAGACCAGTTTGGTTCTATAGGCCTAACTCCGCTTACATGGGGATATGATATGAGCAAAGGCTCAGATGTAATACATCATGTTTTACCAGTGGAAATGCTGGTCTGAAAGAGAATGATGAGTATGCAGCCAAAACTAGTCTATTGCACACTGTTTGAATACACAGTTCTGACAAAATCTTTGAAGAAACCACTCTAAAAATACACAGGTAAACACATGCATCTTTGAGTCTCAAGTAAGTCCTGATAATGACCTGGTTACTGTTACAACCAACTTTTGACCAGACAGTACCTGTAAATTGAGCCCATCAAGTAAAATGTTTGCAAAGATCAAGGGAAGCAAGTATCACTGATATCTCTCTGCCTCGCTTACAGATGAACTCCTGAAAGAAACACCTTTCCCACTAAATTCCACTTCTGTTATGAAGCCATTTTCCTTCCCAGGCTGGTTAAACGATCATCGTGGTGAAATAAGACAGAAGAAATCCTTGAGTATGTTTGGAGATAATTTTGAAACAGAGGTAGGGGGTTTCTAATTTCTCCAAAAAGAGTAATATTTTCAAAGGTACAGATAGTAGGTACCTGCTGTTCAGACCAAGTGAATCCAGAACGTTATATAGTCAGCAGAGAAAGTTATGCACCCTGACAGAACTCAGTCTTAGTCTGTCCTGCCCTTCAGAAATACCTTTGTCCATTGATCTGATAAGCTTCAGGCAGGGGCTTCCTGGCTCATTACTTCCATTCATAGGATCAACCTGAACCTCATTTCCATTCATTTCCTTTGGGATTAAAACTGTTGCTTTACTCCACTCCTCTGCCACCTCTCTCCCTCCTCCCCACCCATATTTCCCAAATTAGAAGCACCGGCATGATGCAAATATTCCTCAAGTGTGTTCAGCTTTCCTATGATGTGTTTGAAAAGCATTCATGGTGCCAAGTCTAATACAGGCGCGTAAACACACTTTTTTTTCTCCCTGTCAACCTACATAAAGTGGAAACAAGGAAAACTGGACAGCACCAGAGAGCCTGGGCTGCACTAAAACACTGCACTTCTCAGATTAGTCAAACACAGACTAATTTGGTTGTAAATGAAGCTGTCACCATTTGATATTTGTGCTGTATGCATGTTGTTTACAAAACATTCTTCCCCTGAATTACTTGGAGTCACATTCTGAAGAATCCAATACATATGTCAGCAAAGCAACAGTGTGGGTCTGTCATGAAGAACACAGAAAGGGCAGGTAATGAGTCTGGTCTTCATCTTTTTTTATTTAACAGAAGAAACTTTCCTACTTCAACAGGCTCTTGACAGGGCCCAGAGTTCATGAGGAGGAAGTGCTTGTTCCAAGAACAGAAGCAGGAACCATATAGATGCAAAACTGAGAGTAGGAGGAGGCAGAAGGAATAGATAAGCAAGGATGCAGAGGAGCATAAGGAGTGGCAGGTGTGATCAGTTCCCTTTTTATCAGTAAGAATCAATATGAGAATACCAAACGTAGTGTGAATTTTAATGTCTGTAAAAATAACGTCATCTTCTATGAATATTCTCCTGTAAAAATAGAATGTTTTAAATGCTGTTGGAAGAGGAATATGGACACTTTGGTCACTGGGATGAATCCATTAATTTTCTTCCCTTTTTTTAAAAGGTTGTTGCTTTTGGACCAGGAACAACTGAGAAAAGTAAAAGGAATTCAGATATCTGGATATGGCAGCTGGTATGTGGCAATTCACACTTGTTAACTGATGAGGTCATGTTTCAGTTCAGACTGAACAGTAGTAAAACCTTCTAGCAACAGAAACTGGAACAATTACCTTCCTTCTAGTAGAAAAGATCACCCATAGGCACCACCCTTCAGCTTCAAACTGTAAGGATAAATAACTCTAAAGTACTACCACCATGAAAACAGACTCTTTCCTCATCTTGTACATTGAGGACAGAGATACTGGCATCTATCCTTGCTGAGTATTTTAATACACCCTACCTAGGATACATCCTGTAAATATATCAGAATGCCTCTAGGTGATAAAACAACATCACCTATTAGTTCTGCCTTAAAGCCTTTGTCCTCATACTAAAGTCAAACTGGAATCAAGTGGAATAATCTAATAAAAAAGTTTGAGAACTTGTTTATACTAAATCACAGTGGTAGGTGATCCACATGTCCTTCATTCAACTGGCTTCTAGAAAAAAACTTTTGCAACCCAAGAGAAAAACAAATAAAAGATAGTTTTTGCTTGCGCAAGTCAGGCTAGCTTGAGAGGCAGATATTTTTATCAGTTCCTGTTCTGTTGAAATTCACAGGGACTATCAAATACTAATTAAAGACATAATAATCCTGAAAGATATTTGTTTACACTGCAGCTTGCAGCAGCCTATGCAGTCAAGACCTTGTGGCTGGCAAGAACCTGACCCTTCTGTTTGAGGAGATAATAACTAGTTCATTCAAGTCTGGATAGACTCCTATTAGCAATTTCAGTCAGGTCTCTACTTTTTAAGACTTAGGAAGATATCAGTAATCAGAAAAGTAGACGAGGAGTTTCAAGTACTCCAGAAGATTCTCTCTGTGATTTCTGGGGCTGTAACAACTTGCAGGCTGCTAGGTTAGATGGATAACACTGTACCCCAAGAGTCAGGCAACAGGTTGCTGCTTTACAATGGGGAACAGCAAACCACCAAGTATGTTTTTATTGATGCTAATAGTGTTTGACAGGGAAGGTCAACTGAATATTTAGGTAGGAACTTGCCAACAACTTGCTCATGGAACAGAGCAGGTTTGACGTGCTCTTTCAGTGGGAAAGATTTCCATACTTGCAGCATCTTCTTTCTGCTAGTGACAGGACGTGGAAAACTAAAAGCTGGTTACCTGTTCTTTTCCTTCAGGAGGGCACATCAACTGTTACCATGGATGGTAATACCCTGACTCTATCTGCTGGTGACAGCCTGCTTGTTCGTGCCCAGTCTACGTGAGTAGAGCTGAACAGTGGTTCAGTGCATGATTTCCCAGCTTTCAGCAGCATAAATTCTATGTATTCAACCCTCACAGGGCTGGGCATCACTGGTGCAGAAATGTAGGATCTGTGAATGCAGGATTTGCAATAGCCTCCATTATTCCTCAGGGCAAAAGTGTTTTCAGGAGAAAAAGCCAGACATTTATTCTAGTTCACCTCTTATGATTAAGCTGGGGAAAATAAAAAAGCTAAGCACTACCAAGAAAATCAGCATGCAAAAGACCATGCATAAACATAGATGGCATGAATAGACAAATTGGCACTCACAGCAGATCCTTTCAGCATCAGACCAGGCTTAATCAACATCAATGCAGTAAGATTTGGGGTTCAGCCTGCAAACACAGCTCTCTTCTTGGAGTAGGATGCATACTGCTCTTATATAATCATGATACACATAAAGGAAAAAGGCAGTCAAAATTACTTCTTGAAAAAACAAAGGAAGATGTGGAAAGTGGCAGAAGCTGATAAAGTGCCTAGCAGGAAGATGAAGGATGATTTATACTCACTGCAGCAGGTCATAGGCTAACAATAAAAATGGCCTTCTTTCCTACAGAAAAAAATCTAATAAATAGTAGTGTTGACTTCTGCACCTTTTGTAAAGCCCTGAAAACATTTCCTGAAAGAGCTGAGACCATTTAACAGTACACAGAACTGTTCTCTGCACTTGTGATTCCAACTTGCAACCATCTCTTCCCTTCACTATTACTTCCATCACTTCTCTAAAATCACTTAAATTAATTCCCAGTCCTGCACTCCAGTGAGTGAACATGTGTTTTCAAAGTCATGGCACAATGCACATGCGCAGTTCATAATGCATTAAGACATTTATCAGAACTGTACAGCAGACATGTTTTACTGCATGCACACTGACTGATTTCTGTGCCAGTTACAGACAGGGACAGATTCAGCTAATACAAGTGATGACCACAGGAAAAAAAAGGCTATTAAATTTGTAGACACTAATCTTATTACAATAACAATGGTACTGAGGTGATTCTCTTCCAATCATGTCACTGAGATCAGAGTAGGTGCCTTCCTCCTTGGTTCATCCATAAGTAGATAGACATTCTTCCTCACCATGCCATGATGTTCAGCTTATAATAGTGATGGGGAAGAGTAATTCCCTGAAATGTCACAAGGTATACCAATATGGAAAGATAACAAGTGCAATCATAACAGAACCCATTTGTTTTTCCCAGCTTTTCAGTAGCATCAACATTTTAGTTGTTGGTTTGAGCGTGTAGTTCCCTTCCATACACATGGGATCATTTCTCTTTTCATTCTTGCAGGTATAGCTGGAAAAGAACAGAAGAATGTATTGCTCTCTGCATCGCTCAGGATCCAAAACGCAAGCAGCCTTACACCTAGCTCCTGTGTCAGTTGACTTCGATGATAACTAAGTTTTAATCTACTTGCCTTAATGATCTTTTAGGCAGAATGCCTGGAAATTTCAAGTATAACAAAATAATTAAACTGAATTAAGTGGAGTCAAGTGCTGTGCCCAGTTAAAACCTTTTCCCTCCAAGTAAAGTTTTAGCAAAATTTACGATCACTAATTTTTTAAGAACTACTGTTCTGTTGGGTTTTATCTGAAAGGAAATTAAAACAGGTCCAAGTAGTATCATATATGTTATGAGATAAGTAATCCTGCTATCTAGAAGAAGTTAGAGGCTTTTCAAATGCAAGTCTCTGCCACAAGATGTAGAGAAGGAGATGGGATTGATACTTTTATAGCTACTTAGGTAAAAGGACTTCATTTTGTCATTTGTAGTAAATTAGCTACAAGATTTGTTACCCAGCCTACAGTAGGGGAGCTTTAATTGACAGTAGTTCACAGATCTTCTGAGATCTTTGGCTAAAAGTTTGGTTTAGGTTTTTTTTTTTTAAAGGTCCTATCTGCTGCACTGCCTGAGGATCTCAGTGCTTTGTGAAAGAGAGCAAGGTGCACTAGTGAAGGGGGAAGCAGCACCTGCAACATCAGGCACTACTTAGACCATCACTGTACTTGCTTCAGGTGCAACTTAATAGCAGTTTACCAAATCCAGCAATGCTGTGTCAAGCACTGTGATCAGCAGCGTAGCACACACGCCATGCTGGATGCTGTGGGTACACTACACTGTCGAGAACATAGCACTGCAGTGGGACTAACACTGCGGCATCTGGGCCACAGGTGTGTTCCTGTGCAGCAGAAATCTCAAGCCAAAGGAGCCTTAAGAAGTGTGTTAGGGGAATAAGAGCAGTAAAATTGTTGTAATCCATTTCTATTAACTGCTGCTGCTTTTTGAACAATGAGGTTTCTTGCAGAAATAATAAATATCAAATTATCTTTTCCTGCTTTAGTTCCAGGAACTCTCCAGAGGGGTTTTTGTTTGGTTTGGGGTTTAGATTTTTTTAATTGTCCTTCACATTATTAAGATCAGAAAACAGGTTGCTTATCAATTACACATTTGAGAAAGCAAAAAAGTTATCATTTCTTGATTTTTTTAAATTCTAATTAAGTTCAGAAAAATAGTTCTTTATCATCTACAAAGCTCATTAAACTGCGATGTCATATGTGTCTTATTGAAGCGTTCATTATCCTGATGACAAAGACTCAGATGGCTTGGCATATATTTAACATCAGTAGCTTTTCTAGCAAAGAATACAGCAAAACTTTGCTACATCCTCCTAATAACAGGGGACCTAATTTGAGAAATTGAACCTCATCTTAAGGCTGTTATAGGTGTGAGCTATCACACACAAAAAGGAGCTATTACTTTCCCTTTGAACAAGGGAGTAATTTTTCTGATTACCATTGGTATTGGTGTGTCTAAGTGTAGGCAGAATTGACTACTCCTCAAGTGATCACCTATGACCGAGGATCGTAGGGTAACAGTGTTATACTTTTAGTCCACAAGTTACAGGGTAACCACAGAATTATTTCCATATTTCACACTGAATGAGTGAATAAAACACAGCCACATGTAGAACAACATCCAGAATAATCAACAGCTCTTCATCCACCCAGGAGAACTGGCAACACGGAACTTTGAGAATAAAAAATAAAGCGCCTCTAGATTAGATACTCCCATGAAATAAAATAAAGGCTCCATTCAAAGTGTATTTGTGATGAAGTCCTTTTATAACAACTTGTGCTTGAACACCTAAATTCAGTACTAGGTGCCCCAAATCATAGCAAGAACTGGACCAGGATCATTAAGCCAGAGCTCCATCACCCACAGTTTTCCCACAGCCTGCAATCAGAAACCAGGACTGAGCATGTCATGAACTAACTTCTGTTGAGGGCCTGCTATCATCTAAAAACTGGGTGAGAGGTGTTAAGCCCCACAAGTATGCCAAAGAATCAGAATCAAACCATCATGGAGTACCAAGAAAAGAGAATTCTGTCTTCTAGCATCTCTTGATAATTACATCAGGTTTTTTTGTGTTCCATTCCATCATCCACCCTCACTTCCCCAATTCAATAGTTACTTGTAGCCAGAGCACAAATGAGAGCATAGATAAAACTTGTCATTTACTCCTTTAATGGTGCTTAACCACTGTGATTTGGAAACCTGCAATTTCCCTTTTCCAAGTCTTCAAATAGGTCCAGAGGGCTCCTCATCAATGACTGCAACTTTTTCAGGTGCTTTACTCTTCCTCCATATTATATCTGTTGTAAACTGCCCCAACAATGGTACGTTTCTAATTAGATGTACCCATGCTCCCCTGCTTACAAGGAAGTTGGCTACATGCAAGTTTTGTTCCTGGAATCCTTTTAGCTGTTGAGTGCTCTTTGTGTGTATGTGCAGTCACCTCAGTAGATAACTTCAGCACCAAAGTTGTTGGGATCAAGGTCTGGAGACTCCACTGCTAATCTTGTCTCAAAGAAGGATTTCACACTAAGGTCAGTGGCAAAGGCTTAGTTAGGCATGCTGTTTGCAGAGTACCCTAATGCCCTGCTATTGACATTGTGCTTGTTCAGGCATGTCCATGAAACACACCTGCACAAAACCACACCCTCAGAATCACAGAATCACTTATGGTTGAAAAGGCCTCCAAGATCATAAAGTCCAGCCTTTGACCAATCACCACCCTGTCAACTAGACCATGGCACTTAGTGTCGCATCCGATCATTTCTTGAGCACCTCCAGGAATGGTGATGCCACCACCTCCCTGGGCAGCCCATTCCAATGCTTAAGCCTTTTTATGAAGAAATTCTTCCTGAAGTCCAACCTGAATCTCCCCTGGCACAGCTTGCCTTATTGCTAGTTGCCTGGGAGAAGAGGCTGACCTCCTTTCAGGCAGTTATGGAAGGTCTCCCCTAAGCCTTCTTTTCTCCAGGCTAAACAACCCCAGCCACTGCTCCTATGACTTACACATGACACACTTCATATGACTTATGCATATACTTGACTGTTTTTCTTTACAGCTCTTCCCATATAAGGTGCATCTGCACCCTAATTGGGTACATATTTTCTATCTGAATCATACAGATATTGAGACACCTCATACTTCATAAACTTAGTACATTTTGTCAGGATTGTGCTAACCTTACTAGCACAGTATTGCATAGACAGTCCATATGCTGCTGTTTCTACAAGACTCAAAAGCTAAACCTTTAGGAAAACATATATTCTAAGTAGTATTACAATAAAGCCTACACAGATATGAAGCCATACCTGCACCATACTTTGTAAATCAATTATTACCTTTAAACACATGCAGGATTGTCCAGAATCACAAGCTTGAGCTGACTTGAAAGCTTAGAAATGCATACAATGGAGTTTGAGTCTACCTACAAGCATCCACAGAGTTATTCCAAGACTGAATCTCACCAATCCTAGAAGTCGCAGGAATTTTCCCCTTCATTTTAAAAGGAAAAAGGTGATGCAGCCCAATCCTGGCAGTTGTTGATTAAAGCAGCAAGAGATGCTGTGGTTTTTCAATGCCATTAAAATATTTAATCATGATGAGATCACTGGTAACCTCTGTCAAGAGAAAGCCAAACCACTCCTTTTCAGCTGTGGATATATTTTGGTTTCTATTATTATACCATTTAAATTATATAAAAGAGTGATATAAGCATTATTATAAGTATTTCAAATTGAGCAAGTAACTTACATCTTGCAGTCAGTCTTTTAGTTCATGTAAATCAGCAATATAGATCAAAGATATTTGAAGTCTCCTATTGCCACTAGGGTAGGCAGGCTCAACCCAATGGAGTACTTATGTTCTTATTTTGAGCTATGCTGACTTACATGAATTATGGAAATAAGTTGGTATTTCACTGTATTCCTCCTTATTATGGTCTCACATTTCAACACTTAACAAAAATAAGTTGATTAGCAAGGTTACATTATACATCAGCACCCATTCAAAACAAATAGTACTGCTTGAAGTAACTTAAAAATTAAATAATCCTGGTACAGTAAATAAAGCTTCAGTCTTCACCAGCCCTTTCTATTATCCTGAAATAAGACTTACAAAAAGCAAATTTATGTGAAACATGTATGCTTATGGTTATGAGACAACTACAAAAGAAAACAGTGACCCTCACAGATCACATAGTAAACATATCCGAGATCAACAGCAGAGCTCAAGATTGTCCAATTAAAAAAAAACAAGAAACCAAAATAAAAAACCAGAACAGTTAAGACAACAATGACCTAATGGTAACTACATTTCAGCTCACAACACATAAATGGACAGCTTATAAAAGTCAGAGGAACCCTTCTTCCATTGTAGTAAACTTTTTCCTCAGACCCACACAGCATTTAGTCACACCTGTAAACCAATCTTATTACATGAAGAGAAATGCTTGTACTTTGACCCTGAGATTTAACCAACCCCTCAGTTGGTTAAAACTTGGTGCTAATAACACCAAGGTCATGTGTTCAGTCACCTATATATGCCATTCACTTGAGTTGGACTCCGTGGTCCATGTGGGTCCTCCCCAACTCAGGATATCCTGTGTTGTTAAAACATTCATTGTACTGATTTCAGCTCTCCGGCCGCATCTAGCAAAACAGATGCAGAAAAAGCAACCCTCCCACCATCGTTGCATGTAAGGAAAGGAAGAAAAATTACTTAAGCTGTTTAACAAATTCCTACATAACCAGCTTGTGTTCATAATGGAGACATTTCAGGGCTTTGGATTTATTTATTTATTTTATTTTCAATTAATAATCCGGAGTGGACTTGAATGAACACTTCAGACTCATGAAGGTCATCACCTTCTGGTCTGTTTCTGATTGAATGCACACATACTTGTAGAGCTGCTCTTCAATATCAAAGTATGCAGAATAACACCTGATTGGACATAAAATAAAACTGTTGATTTTAAAGCAGTAATGAAGAAGACAAAGTTAATATCAGCCCTTCAGCTCAAAGTAAATACCTGATTTACAGGTCTTAGCACTGTGTGGTACAGAAAGATCTTATGCTAAACTCCAGTCAGTAATATTTTCAATAATTGTCCACACAAAATGTGAAAGTGCACAAAAACTCTTCCTTTTGTCACTAGAATTTTGACTGAAGCTTTACAGCTAGGGTGATGATGACACACACACACAAAGTCAGATAGTTTGTATTGCAGAAATAATCCATGAAATTGTAAAGTCATTAGGGCAATCAATCCCAACGCACACATGAGATTCCCTTCTGCAGGCAGCTCCCCTGTTGGAGGTCTACAAATCATAGAACAATTTTTCCTGAACTTCTGTCGCTCTAGGTTAAATACATCTTCAAGACCTCTGGCCTGGTAATTCAGTATAAGTTGCATCAGAACCACGTACTGAAAGACTTGAACACCCCTTTGTATTTTTACATTTGCTAAATAGGCACATGTACATGGCCATTACAGTGCTAAATAAAAAATTACGTTCCTTTTTTTGGATGTAAGTTACACTGATACTGGAGTAAAAATATTTGGGTTCTAAAAAAACTTCATTATATAATCTTATAAGCCCTAGAGAAAGTTGCTGTGACTATGACAAAGTAAACTAAGCTTAAGCACATTTGGAGCTTCAGTGAGGAATTTGGGTACATCTCTATTATGTCAGAGAAAAATAGGACTTCTGTAGTGCTGTATAACTATAGCAAAAATATTATTTAAACATGTTTTAATGCTTTTCCTCCTAAAGAAAACTAGCTTGTTTAGAAGGTAGGTAGAGGATGAAGTTTGTATTTCAGTCATAGCAGACAAACTTTTCCATGTGATATTGCCCATAAGTTCAAACCATACACTTCATGGTTTGAAAACAAACTTGCCAATTCAATTGCATAAATCAAGTAAACACATGCTGGTGTGTCGAACTGAAGCTTGAAATACTCTGCATGCAATTTCCAAATGTTACTGGAGTGTGATACTGAAATAGTCATCTCACCTTACCTAGCTTTTTGGTAACTCTCTCCTGCCAAGAAGACCCCAGGGCAGCATCTCCATTCCATGCAGAAGGGAAATTTGGGCACCTCCAAATAGGCTCCACGATAACTGCCTGGCTGAGCAGAGAACTGCACACACAATGCAGCTGTCCACAGCTGAACCACTAGGAAATGCCTGGAGGGTTATTTATATGCCAACCTAATACACTCAGGGTGCTCAAAGAGCCACAGGGCCCTGTACTTTTTCCAAAAGCCAAGCAAAGCTCATTCTGTTCATGTAGATCAGAGCCAGAGATCTATAACCTCATTTTACTCGGTAGTCCCAGGAAAAGCACAGTTTTGCAAGCAGCAGAAGCACCAGGAACAGCTCCTCCTGTGCACAGGGGAAAGAAGTCAAACTGAAATCTTTGCTGCCCTGCAGGAACATCCATCACAGGGTCTGCTGTTAGGGGCATTTCCACCCCCACTTAGTACAGCTCGACTGAGCCATGCAAGAAGCACCACAGCATTTCTAGTGAGCCAGAGGATAATTCCTACTCCCCAAATACACCTCCAGATAGTATTACACTATAAAATAGAAGCAAGTACTGACAGAAAGCACACATAATTACAAAGTCTCTGTTCCAGTGACAATTATTTGCCTGAACACCTTTGTGGCCTGAGCTGTCTATAGCATCTTGGTGTACGTACATTACAGAAAGAAGGTGAACCATGCATTTTGACTTGGGGAAAAAAACAGCACCAGCTTGTTGAACCAAATAGATCAGTTTTATTTATGACAACCTGAGAAAAATGTTAACAGTTACTGATTGTTTCCTGATATTGGTGACTAATAACCCACATGGTTCAAACTTTGTATGCTTTCTTATTGAGTGGCAAATAAACAATCAATGGGCACGTCTGCTCATCAGACAATAGCTTGTTATTCTCTCCAAGAGGAAAAAGGCAAATATTGAATGAAACCAAGTAAAAGCATCACAAAAAGAGACAAGAATACATTTAATTATTTATCTACCAAAACCTACAAGATTAGCTTACTATTAAATCAAGATAGAACTGTATTCAAAAACTGGAATCTGGAATCAGACTGCCGTATGCCATTGGGCCTCATCAACCAACTCTGGCTTCTATTTAGATGACAATATTCAGCTGCCTAAAGCTATTTCTTCCACTTTTTGGATGTAAGCAAGGCAATTTACACCCATTGAAGTAATTTGCCACTACTTCAATCCTTGCCATTTCAGATGCAGCTGCCCTGATTTATGTCAGTTTGTTAACAGAATCAGACTGCTACACTACAGTAATGCAAATGTTGCTTTGCTGTGTACTGCATCACTCTAAATACCATTGCATAGTTGCATAACTTATATTACATGTATACACACA
The DNA here is from genome assembly GCA_013399855.1 of Oxyruncus cristatus. NCBI lineage: Eukaryota > Metazoa > Chordata > Aves > Passeriformes > Cotingidae > Oxyruncus > Oxyruncus cristatus. The sequence continues at coordinate 913,719 of VXAY01000172.1, forward strand.
CATTATACACAAACATACATATATGTATGCCTTCTGAGTATTTTTATGCAGTAATTAGTTGTATTTTGTCCATACTGGTGAGATTTGTGCCAAGCATACTGTGTGTGCTGGAGGTTTGTAACACAACTAGCCCATTATTGGCAGTCAGAGAGATAGACACTAAAGGTCATTTTTGTTTATGTCAGACAGAGGATGTTTCAGAAGATTTTATGGAGCAGCTACATCTGTGCTCTCTGTGGGTTGGATCCACTCCATACCTACTGCTGGAGGACAGAAAAAGCAGATTGTACAAGAGGGAAGCACTATCCTGGGCTCCACTGGAAGCCAACTACACTAAATGTTCCACCTAACCCAGCCTTTTCACAGCATCCCAGGCAGTGGGGCTGTGCAGCTCACAGACCTTCCTCATGGAGAGTCAAAGGCTGTTCTTTATTATCCATTTTAATCTAATAGAAAGGTTTCATGGCATTTATTTCCTCTATAGCAGAATTAACTCTGCTTGCAGAGATTCCTCCCCCTCAGAGGGAAATAAGATGTAGGCTCAGAAGCCCAAATCCGCAATGATATTTAAGTGCCTGAGGAACTGTGCCAGAGTGTCTGGCACTGGAAGCTAAACAGACTCAATTTTAAAAGGGAACATAGTGAATGGAGAGACAGACTGAAAGCTCAGGAGAATGAAGTACTCCTTTTATACACCACGGGGGGAGTTGTTAAGTGGCAAAGCAAACTTTTTTTCTTGCTCACGAGGGTGCTTTAACCCACCATTAGTGCCATCTCCACCCATATTCGAGACTGGCCTTTGCTGCAGCTGACACCAAACTAGTCATAGATGCTACTTCCAGGACATTAACATGAGTGCAGTGGGAACTGGACAGAGATACATACAGTTTGTATGATCAGTTGCCTCAAGTTCCTTGCCCTGCAGGACTAATAAAAACACTGTGTGCAAAGTAGTAATATTCATCTTGCTTAAAAACAAGGCACGTGGAAACAGCAGAAAATATTTTCTAAAACCTGTGTTACTGGTTATTTTATACAGCCTATGGTGTTTTGGGTTTTTTTTGTCATTAAATGCTATTTTCCATTTTTATTTCATAACATTTTGCACTGAACCCATTTTATTAATTTCCTTATATGTCTATATTGGGACAAATGCTTTTCTCAGCAGTACTTGTGTAAATATACAGCTGATGGAATAACCCTGATCTCACAGCACTACAACAGAGGACAATTTGGCTCTGTGTCTACACAGGCATTATACCTAAAGCCTGACAAAATGGTAGGACTTTATCAGCACATGAAGGTTGCTCAGCACACAGTACACTCCAATATTGCACTTCTAATCTGCAGGTTATAGCTTAACTCTAATAATGTACCTTATTCAAGATAATAGAACAAAACTTTTGGTGTCTTAAACACCCTTATTACAGATAAGTTAGTCTTTACAGAAATGCTAAAAACCCAGAAATTATTAGCTACATTTTAAAGAATAGGAACAGCTTCCCAATGTTAAAGTTAATATCTAGATACATAGAGAAAACAGCAATGGAAAGCAATGAGAACATTTAAAAAAAAAAAAAAACTTCATCTGAAAATATTTTAGGAGATTAGGAGCTAAACAGAGATTTCTTCAATACATTGTACTGCTTCCTCAAAGAAATGCACACTATCCCAATCTGACATTGATTTATCTGACTTGAAGTGAGGTTGGAAAACATATGCTAGAACAAACAAGTATCAGTTCTTGTGCCTATGCTGTAAAGACACACGAAACCCCTTTCACTCTAGTTTCTGATGTGTTTAGGGAAATAATAGGCATAATTTATCTGCCATAAGGTGTTCACTGAAGAGGTTCATGCTGTGAGGATTTCCATGGCAACTACTTAAAGTGACATAAGTGTTCATTTTTGAAATTGAAAGCCCAGGGACACAATTAGCTACAGCAATAATACCACATAAACCACCTAAACAGAGATCTTTTGTTCAGGACCAAGTAAAGTAACTTCCCTTTTCATCTATGGGAACAAGCTTTCCTAAATTAAAAACAAACAAACAAACGAAAACACACATACACAAAAACCCCCACATTTTCTATGAAATTTTTTGCAAGAAAAAAATAATGTGTTTACATATCCACATGTCGCTGAAATAATTACTTCCTTAAATTACTTAGTGTGCAATACATCAGGTAGTGCATGAAGAGTGCACACAAAGAAGATTATACCAAGGTCAACCTCAAAGAGGCACAAAACCAGATTTTGTAGAACGTTTTCAAATATATTGAAATGCACTTAGAAACAAATTCCAAGGAGATGACAAGCACTCAATGGTCATAAAAAGATCTTGAAAGTAAGTACTCACCAATATATTGAAGCTGCTACAACAAACTGAAGTTTTGGCATAATATAGCAGCAAAAAGGAGAACCTAAATTAATAAACATTGCTCCAGAGTTAAAGAGGAAAAAAAAAAAAACCCTAATACCTGTCTCAGCAAACACAGAAGTAGAGCAGCCAGATCCTTTATACCTGTTTCCCTTCCCTATAAGTGTGGTGTTGATTTTACCAGGCACAAATCAGGGGCATCCAATTCCAACCTGCAGACCCATTAGAGATCACAATCAGCCTGCATAAGTGCAATCCAAGGTTAATTTATAATGAGATGGGGCAAATAGGGAACAAGTCCTAAAACCACTTGGCCCCATCTAACTCTTTTCAGCCCTGGTGTTTTTGGTGATCACTTGGTCCAGCTGAATGTAACATCCTCACAGAACGGCTGATATTTTTACTCATCAGTTAAGGTCATAATTTAAAAGCTCTCCTACTGCAGTACAGTGCAGTTGACATAGAAAATTAAAGACAGCTTGAAAAATACAGTAGACTTTATACAATCATCTGAAAGAAAAAAATTTATATCAACTGAAGTAGAACTCCACAGAATACTTAGTTTTTATATTCTCTTTAATTCTTGTATCTATTTCAGACCTCCATTAAAACTGCATGACATTAATTTATTCAAGAAAGTTTAATAATCTCCTGTTGCAAATTTTGTCCATTAATTTGATATTACTGTCACTTTGTGGAAGACCTGAACAGATATCCCTTTTTTCCTGTAAGGGTTATTATTCAGAGCTATGCTCACAGAGTCAGTTTCTTACAGTAAAAATGCCTGGAAAGGAATGTTCTCTGTGATATAAAATCTTGCCTTCTTATCTTCTGACTGGTCAAACAATGACAAAACTGTATTGTTTGTTTAAAAGGACATTTAAGGATTCATTTGTGAAAGACATAATAGTGGTGGAGAAACTATCAGGGAAGAGCAATAAGTCAGACTGTCAGCAGCTACATCAGCTGGAAGAAGCCACATAAAACCAGGCTCCACATGAACTCCCTTTACAATTCTACTCTGCCTATTTTTAGCACTGAAAAATACTTTAACTTTTGCTCTCTCAGAAGAAAGGCAGATGGCAAGGTTTAAAGGGACTTAAAACCTTAAACTAAACTGTCCCGTGATTACCACAATAGGCAGCAAAACCTTTGCTATGGATGCCCTTCCAATGGTAAGAAGAAAAAGATGAGCTGAGGTAGAAAAGAACAAAAGCAGAGTTAAAGCACAAGTTCCTATACCTGCTGATCAGCAAGTGTCCTGGAAGCAGGGACTGGGCATAAAAAGAACTCCATTGCCAGAGCTGAGTGGGGAGGGGATATTTGTTCTCACTGTCCCCTGCAGACAGTGTCACTGCCTCTCAACCTGGGCATCAGAGAGTGGCATATTCTCCCTGTCTTTGTTTGTTCCAACTCAGTTCAGTAAGTATCTTCCCTGACCAGGGATGAAAATACTGAGTTCCTGAACATGTTGTAAGTTTTCTATTGCAGTTACATATACACTATACAGTTACAAAGCATGTGGATAAGACACGGTGTGGTCCCTTGTGGCTTGGATAGACAGTCCTACTGATGCATGCTCAGAGTTTTCCTTTAGGATACCCTGCTCCCTGGGGAAAAGCTAACCCTCTCTCTGCTTAGGCCAATGCTATTGCTGGAGACCAGGAAGAAAAAGGAAAGCTGCAAAGAAGGCAAATCCCGCTATATTTGAGTCATCAGTAGAGCAAATACTTTGTCATGTTAGGCTCCTGTGATCAGCAAGGCACTGTAAAGACTTATATTGTGACAATTTGTTTCCCTGAGGCTTCTAGGCTAAACACCAAACTAGAGAAAGGGAGCTACGCAGCAAGCAGAGAAAAACATCTGACAAAAGCCTCATTAGCCCTCCATTTCCCTCACCCACAGCACGTTTGTTTCTTCTCAGAGCTAGCATTTCCGAAAGTCTGTATGCTCAGTACTTATCCTAAGTATCCAGCAGTGAAAAACAAAGAGCGCATAGTCCTCTGAGTTAAAGAGATATTGTGTCAAAACTTGGCTCCTCTAATCACTCTATGATGTGAAAATTCAGGTGCCTGACTGAGAAAAGACATCTAGGGTAGAGCAGAGATGACTTCGAGAAAGATTCCTGCCACTTTAATTGCTTTTGTACCAAAATATTACCTCTTGATGTGTAAACATCAAATTAGCAATATTCTCAGGGCAAGCAGTAATGTAGCAATCAAGCAATTCCTTCCAGCAACAACTCTGTGCTCTCCATCCTACTACATTTTCCTCGGTATTTGTCACACTGCACACTGGGTATACTTAAAACTATCCCTATATAGTAAACTCCATTAAACTCCAATTATTCTATCCCACTGTACTAACTTCATAACTTTGAGGCTTATCAGCTCTTGTGTTTCCATTTTGTAGAGACAACTGTATGCCATGGCTGGCAGCAGCAACATGGGAAGTCAGTGAGCCAAATTGTTACTTCAGGACCCATGTTTATACACTGACGGCTCTCTCACACAGTCCACTTGAATCTACAATGGAAATCCAGCATTATCCAAAGCAGTTTCAAAATAATCTTAATATTTCTTAGGATTAAAAACTTACTTTTAAATAAAGAATTTTTCTTTTTTTCCCCGTATTTCTACTTTAATCAGTTCAGTTTCTGCAATGTTACAGTCCCGTCACTACCTCCCACCTTAATATCCTTCATAATCTCAGAATGTACTTTATCAGCAGTTTAGTCTGGGGATCTTAATTCCCACTGCGAAGAGGAAACTACACACATTTCTGAACAGTCAAGCGCTGCAAGTGAGACTGAGAGCAGTTCCAAGTCTCATCCCACAGCTCTGTTCTGAGGTGTTCCAGCTAGTGCCCTTCAAAACTGGGGAGTATTTTGAGGGAAGATCACTCCTAAGGATCACTTCCTGCAGGATGAATGAGGTTACAGGCTTGTCTCCCTCCAGCCTTTGCAATCCTCTGGCATTGCCCCACCATGATTTACATTCTCCATCACTCCTGGCATACCATCATGCCACATCCCAGACCATAAAACATGTGGTACAAGCTCCTCAAGTGCATTGTGTCCTCTCAGTAAACACACTGTCTTTTTGGAACTTCACATTTAGATCTTGTTCTCACTTCAAAACAAGCTTGCCATATCATCCACAGTTCATTTCCTACTTCCACTAGAACCACAGATCTATACATTTATCCACTTTCTACCTGACTATGCAAATGTCCATAGCAATGTTTGAATGGATATTTACAATGAAAATGTTGTTTCAGTGAATACTGGCAATGTGTTTTTCCCTGTTCTCTGAGTTCAATCAGCAAAAACTCCTCGATGGATGTCAACAGTCAGTCACAATTTTCATCTGTAAAAATAGGAGCAGAATCTGACAGCCATACAAATTACATCTGTTCCATTGCAACCATCTGTAATTCAGTCTCCAAAATATTAATCAAGTTTATCTGACATGATTTTTCCTCCATTATCAGCTCATAATGCTTATTGCTTCTTGGTCTGTTACCATTATACACTAGATTTTTATTGTCCTTAATATTTATGCCTTTACTGTAAGAGAGATTGAGTTAGATTTATTAGACAAGGTTTTTAGTGATCAATACCACATTACCTTCTCTTTAATCATTCTATACATATCATCTGTTTGCAATATGGCTCTCTATGGTCTGGTCTTTCTTCGTGCTGCTACCCTTATAAGATATGTTTAGGTTTAGCAGTACATTTCAGTATTATAAGTCCCTAAACCCTCAGAGATTAGTAGGTCAAGCACTATCTTGGTTTCTATGCCACTTTCTTAGACTTTCATTTTATTATTCTGAATTCTGAGGCCTTACTCTGAAGTACAGTTACACTTCATTTTTCCCAACAATGACAAGGGCTCGAGTACTTCTCTCCCCCTCAGCTCCCTCCTTTAAGAAAAGCTTTGATATCCTTAAGCAGTTAATTTCTGATGGAATTCAGAAAAACACTGTCTGTTTTGAGATCTGACAGAAATTATTATACTAAAAAGTCTTTTTGAAAACCTGTTGATACTTCAGTTTTTCTGTGGTAAAGTACTACAGTTGTTCTATCACATCATTTTACCTTACTGTCTTCTCCAGCGACGACATCCTGTCTAATTTTTGTCTGTGGTTTTGTTCAGCTGTACTTTATATTATTTCTTCTAAAACTAATGCCCCTGCTAAACGGCCACCCAGTCAGTCTAGGTTTTTTCCATTAATATGCAACATCTGAATACTTTTTCTACTAAGATGGAAGACATTCTGGTTCACGAGTCTTCATATAAACCAGAGCACTGTTCAAAGATTCCTGCTATATCTCTTATGCTTATTTTGTTAAACTTAAAAATTTATTTTTAGATTTTAAAAACTTGTCAATGTCAGTTTTGGGAGGAAAAAAAATTAATTAAACACAGGCTAATTCTCCACGTGACTGTTGATTTAAAGTATGGCTGTCAAAATCTGAAAGGCTGTGATTAGGAAAACAGTCTCTCTGTTTCAGGTGCTTATTCTTGTTGTCATTCTTCAAACGAGACCTCAAAATAGAAAGACTTGACCTGCTCATCTCCTGATAAAGATACCAAGGAAGTCATACCAGACAAAAAGACAGCTGCTTCTACCCAACATTTCCAAGGAAAACTCTAGAATCATAAATTAAAATTACCTCTGAGTGGCCAAAGGGCCACCAGTGTTAATGCTGAATTATAATAAAGTTTATGTAAAAGTTTTCTAGTTCTGCTACTGTAGATCAAGAGGACATAAATTACTGTTTCTTTCCCAGAGGGACATTTAGCCTTCTTTTTAAATGAATTCTAAAACCTTTTAAACTGTAGACAGGACTTCACATTTGGCCACTGCTCTGCAAATATTCACAGTGCCTAGATTTTGAAATATTTTTAGCCATGTTAATTTCACATACAGCAAGATGTAAATTGTCTAATTTTGGTCTCACTATTTGACCCAGCTTTTTATTTAAGTAAATCTAAAGTAATGCCAGGTAAAGTTAGGGGAAATTGATACTTATTTCAATAGCAGGAAGTCGTATCAGAATACATTTCCTAAACAAAGGACGCATTGACAATGTTATGTTGTATCTGGTATGATGGGTTTGATTTCAGATGGAACCAATTACCTTCTGCAAAAATTTGTTTATCCCTTTGCTACTTTCAGATACTACAAATCTTATAACAAAATTGATGTTAAAATCCTATTTTGAAAAAATTAATAAGTATCTGAGTTCCATTTTTACTCATCTACTTTATGTTTAACCCACCTCATTTACAAACTTTACAGCATTATCTCAAGAGGCAGAGACATCTAGAAGGGAGGAAGTATGCTGGAATTCATTTCTCCCTTCCTGTCTCTGTGCCAAGTATTATATGACTGAAGAGGAGCTGAAAATCATAGTTATCACAGAATTGAAATGACAAACTGGATGTCTAGGATTCAAGAACGTAATCTAGCCAAGCTGTTGCTCCTTCCCTTTCCTCATGTTTATAACAGCCTCTATACCCTCAGTCTTCATAGTGAGTAGCAAAGGTGGAGAAATGAAGCAATTTTCCCTTCTTCTACTCATCTATGTGGCCTCTTGCCTGACTGCCCTCCTTCTGCTCAGTACACATAGCATGTGAAGCCCATTTTGACGAGACACGAGCCCCTACCTTGGCTGTTTGATGGAAATAAGAGAAGAAATTTTAAAATTGTGCTGGGGGGGGAGGGGGATTGATTACCGAAGGCACTCTTTTTAGCTGCTGCCAGCTTTGCAGGAATTGGCTTAGTAAAAGAAAGACAAGTACATGAAACGTTTCATCATTGAGCCCGTCTGCCTTTTCCTTATCAGTAATTAGCATGAGGAGCAGAATGTATGCACTTCCTCAATGGAATTGCTGTGTAGAGAGCCAGAAGTTTTCAAACCAAAGCTTAAAAGACATCAAAATGACATATGCCTTCTGCAGGATTTCTAGAGGGACATTTTTTTCCTCTCTCCTTCAAAAAAAATGTTGTAACCGCTTAATATTTTTCTTACCACAGACATAAAAGACAGCATAATACTGACTAGGCAGCCTTCAAGACTGGATCAAAATTCCTGTACTATCATGATGAACTATCATGTAAACAACAGGTATCCAGCACTGCTGTCCAGATCTTAGAGCAATTTTTCTATCATTGATAAGTTAGGCTTTCCAAGCCTACCTTACTCCTATATGTCATAAATTAACTTTTCTTTTCAGGCAGGAAAAGACTGAAAGGAAGAAAATAAGAAATTTGTAATAAGGCAAGAAATTGAAAACAGCTCTAAATTTAGGTTAAAGTCAAAACTCTCCCAATTATTTCCATCCCCACCCTGCCTCCTCCCAGTTAAATACAGTAACTTTGCTTTCTCTCAACAGACCTGCTTCTTCAAGTCATACAAACCCTTGTCAGTCTCGGGCAGAAAATGTCACTGAGACCATTGTGAGGCAAGTCCTGCCTTTCATGGGACTTCTGAAGACACTGGAGTACACCCAACAGTCCTGTCTTCATGCTTGTCACTTATTTGTGAAAGCGGAACCATTTTCAGCAGAAATAGTTCATGATATTCAGGTTTGGACAGAAGAAAAAGAACAAGCATAGACAACTTAATATGTGAAGAAGGGAATTAAAAAAATGTAACAGTGATGAAGAAAGAGGGACAAAAAAACCCACACTGTAAATAATTACATCTGCATAACAGAAGCTTTTCTCCCGGTTCCTACAGGGCCAAAAGGTGTAACATTGAAGAGAGCAATTATTACTGGTAAATATGGAAGAATATCATGCTGCCTAAACTATGAATAGATGTTCCCTTTCCAGTAACTTGAAAAGTACAGCTAGATGTTTAAGAGAGATCGAAGTTTCCAAGCCCTAGACACCAGCGTGGGATGCCCTAGTGGCATCCCAGCAGTAAGTGACTGTGCTATTTTGGAAGCCATATTCAGCATGTACCCAAATTAACAGCGTCATAGAGAACACATTTCCTCCAGAGTCTTCTAGGGGAGTTTCAGAAACAGATGACAACATGATACCAAAATGCAGCCAAATATATCTAATTTTAAATAAGATACAGTATTGTAAAATAGTCTAAGACCAAAGAGCCTCCTTAAAGCCATAGACACAGTTGTTCAACACCATGTGCCAGAAAAATATGCTGCATTTCACAGCATTTCACAAACAGCATTTCACCTGTGACTCAGGATCACGGATTTGGGTGATGAAGAACTTTGGTTTTGATAGCATGTTTTGTGTTCAGCAAGGAATGGTAAAGTGAGAGAACTTGTGATTCAGCCTTGAAGACACTGGGGTGGGTGTGCTTTGCCCCCAGAATGTTTGGGCCACATGCCAAAAGAGAGCTTCAGATACAAGGTCTATCAATATTGTCATTAGACATAACTCACTGATTTCAGCTTGCTGGTGGTCTCTATCATCATAAACAAAATAAAACAGCTTCTGAAAAGGGCCAAAAAACCCTAGGTACTTTATTCCCATTGAGATCTTTGAGGAAAGTATATCAGTATCATTGAGCAAAGATCAGATTAAAATGAATCCAGAATTTTCCCATATTTGTAAGTGGGAACAGTTTTTAGGGTAAGCTATGACTGAACAATCATGGCAGATGATCAGATTTGTGGGCCTGTGTCTTCTGGCTTCAGAGTACAATTAATTTGTAAATCTAATTTGAGACATGAACCCTTGCAAAATTACTCATCTGCCTCCTCATGGATGACCACACAAATAACAGTTTTATTTTACTCTGTAATTAAACTGGTTAACTGAAAACTAAGTGACTCATACTTTCTATGGAAAATTTTATCACACAGTTTGCTACTAATATTTTTCCCTCCAATTCCTCTTCAAAAACTTTGACATTGCTGGACGTAGTGGATTCTTTGGCTTTTGGTTCTGTTCATGGAAAAAGGTACATGGATCAGATCTCCTCTTCAATTACCCAGCACTTTCTATTCATATTTCCCAGGTAACATCAACAGCTACATGAATTCTTAGTCTTTCTGCACACCTGTGTAATGCTAAACAGGCACATTCCACAACCTATGGAATGGTCTCCTTAATTCCGTTCATTTTCTGGATGGGGCTTATTCAATTAATCACACAGACAGATGGGTTCACATTTTGTACTGTTGTCCAACCTGACACTGCTTTCTTTGGCTTCCAGAGCAAGACATTCATTATTGCTAAGACATTCATTATTGCTGATGTTTGGGGAATAGTGGGTATGCCAGACTCGTGCAGCATCCAAGTGTCTCCTTGAAAAATAGCATGGTCCTGAAAGAACCTCTTGTCTGCTCTACGAGTGCCTTCCCTGAGATCCTTCCAGCCTTTTCCTTCCTGCTGATGTCTGAAAAGGAATTAAATTAAGGTTTTGGCCACATCATTTCTGAAAATGCTTCTTCCTGAAAGCACAGTATGTTTGCAGCACTCATTAGCATGTGCCTACATAAATGTGTATGTATAGCCTCAACTTCATATCTTACTTAACCTATCTGACTCAAAAGGTGACAGCTAACTTCTGTTGGAGAATCTGGGGACTCCAAAGGTGTAATAAGCAGGTACAATTTAGGACAGGTCAGACAGAAGCTTTAGTAACTATGGACAGTGGGACAGCATATTTCTCTGCTCCCCAGTTCTCTGCCAAGTGTTTGTAGAGACCAATCTATTTACTGTTTGTCACAGATGAGTAGTTTAAGGTCACTTAAAGCATTCTCAGATCATAGTGCTGCCTGAAGGTGGGGGCAGTGGATGCACCACCACACTGTTTCAGGGGAAAAAAAAAAAAAAAAGAGGTGAGGAAAAACAATCATTTCAGTGTCAATAAAGCCAGATATCCATCCCTGAGAGGGAAGAACTCTGTAAGTCTCTTGCTAACTGTCATGTCTCTAAGGAATCAAACAGTATCTAATATGACCATATGGAGAGATGTCTCTTGGTGGAGCCTGTAGGAGTGGCTCACCCAGTATTAGCTTAGCTCAGAAGCGAGGGGCTGCAAACAATCACAGACTGTTAGCTTTTAGTTGAAAGGACTGGTTTTTAAGTCAAAATTGCTTCTTAGCCAGCCCTCTCAAACTTAAATATTAATAATTTTACCACACTCCTTCCACCTCCAGCATCATAGATTATAAATTGTCTCAGTGTGTTTGACATATTTTGTAGGTGTTTGAAGTTACTGTTCTGGATTCCAAGCACACAGTAGTTGTTCCTTCAGCAAGAACTACTACCAAGGGACTTTATCTTGCCATACAACATGCTGCAGGGAATTTCCTACACTGTCCTATAAAGACACACTGTACTTCCTGAATGGGCAAAGAGTTCCCTCCTAAGTGAGCAAAAGCAGCTGAGAGGAGATAAGATTACTCCACAGATAAGATAGCCAAACTTGCAAAAGACTGACTGTTAGAGGGATATCAGAAACACCCAGGAAACTTGAGAATAGGATTTTAAAAATAAATCTTCAGACTTACCTTCAATGCATGACAATTTTACACTATCCCATAAAAGATGTCCTTCCTTGCAATGAGAAGTAAAGTTTATAGGAAGAGAGCATATCTTTTATTGGAGCAACACAGATGAACTCCACGTACTGTTCAAAGTCACACACTCAAGGTAGTGATTTCCTGCCCTCAGAATAAATGTAGGGTCCTTCTCTCAGTTCCTTCTGTCCACGTTCTATTTGACTAGTCGCAGCTCTTACCTGGTGTTCGTGTTATATCCTGTGTCCCTAAAACATCATTTTATTGGGAGCAACAGTGGAGGCCATGCTGGCATGCCATTGGTTCTAATGGCACATCAGAGGCAGAGCACACCATAACATAACCCCGTGCAAGATGAGAGAGAGTCAAGCTTTCTTGTGAAAGGAAATCCCAGCTAGCTCATCACAGGAGGGCAGCATCCCATGACATCCTTCACAACACCAGTATCCTACAAATATGAGAGAGATGAGGATCCTCAGCACCATCTGTTTTAATGTACTGTTCCACTCTCGTGTGCTGAATTACAAACGTAGACAGAGCCCAAGGGAACTAATTAGTTCCCTCAGAAGAGAGCTGGATTGCGAATTAACATATCCACAAGCGTGTATAATCAGGAAACCAGCAACCAGGTCAGGAAGCTGTGTTACATGACAGCATAAATATACCTTTTGTCGTCTCTTTTTGCAATGACACCAGCCCTGTAAGGAAACATCAACTCACAGCTGTGAATAACACCAAAGTTTAAAAGAACAGAGGATATACTACAGTCCCTTTTTCTTTTTACCTACCTCTCCTACATCAATAAAGAGATACAAAAATTTAGTCAGATCTCTGACTGCTGTGAATGGGATACAAAGACACAAGTAACAAGCAATAGGACAAGAGGATATAGCCTCAAGTTGTGCCAGGAAAAGTTTAGGTTGGATATTATGAGACATTTCTTCACCAAAAGGGTTGTCAAGCACTGGAACAGGCTACCCAGGGATGTGGTAGAGTCATCACCTCTGGAGGTATTTAAAAACTGTGCAGGTGTGGCACTTAGGAACATCATTTAGTGGTAGACTTGGCAATGTTTAGTTAATGGTTGGACTTGATGATCTTTTCAAACCTAAATGGTTCTATGATTCTAAGTGATAAGCAGAGAAGGACAAGCAAAGCACTAAAGATGTGGGATTTCTTAGGAAAAAAATGTTAACAGTAGAAAACCCACAGTTTTACTTAGCTCCTTGGATGAGAAGAACATTCAAACTCAGTCTGTTGAAAGTCATTGATTTTGTAATTAGAAGCAAAATCCCAGTAAAAATTGTGACTGGACCCAAGCTCCTGGAGCTGGTGGGAGCTGCAGAATGAGGAACCACCAAGCAAGTTACGAGTCCCCACTGTGTTGCAACTGTAGGTCTGGTGAACAAGGCTGCGAAGAAGAAATATGCAATTCACATTGTTTTATTTAATCTGGTGACATACCAGTGTATAACCAAAACAGTCTGGGTCCTTGTGCATTTTTGTTTCCTGTCTACCTGGTTTACTGGTCCAAGCAGAGAGGCCCAAGAGCACTTTCCCTACAAGCTTTGTATCTCCTGGAACTTCAGATAACTGTGTTTACTACAGCAATGCAACTGTCTCTATCTTACAACTACTGTTATAAGCAACATAAAAATGTTGTGTACTAATATTTTTGCTATACAAGAACACTTCTACACTGCTACTGTTTAAACGGTTTGAAAACTTTCTACTATGTGGTAGTTGTTTTCTCCACTATACCAGAATTTCATTTACAACACACAGAGAAAGCGAATTTCTAGAGAGCTGACACCACTAATTTGTTTCTGGTATTTCTACTGTTTAGAGTCCATAAAAGCATTCCTAATCTAGGAAACCACTGTACTTGTTTCCCCCAAGTGTCATTTTGTTTCACTTACTGTCTGATAAACATGCTTATTACATTATTCTTCAAGTTGAGACATTTACCACACACTTACATTTTTAAAATACTTAGCTTTTTAGGAAAAAAAAAGTATATAATCCACAAGGCGTAAAAGCTTGACGTATACTGAACATAAAGACTCTTGGGAGATAAATTGCAATAATGAATACCCCTCAATATAATCACATAAACCCACTGAAAAGAACTGTAAATTATACTGAAGTATGAACTGAAGTAGTCTTATATAATTGTCGCATATATGAGAGGCAGAGACACTCTTGTCATGCATTCTTAGAAAAGAGTGACAATTTCTACTTGTTCTTAGGCCAAAGAGGAAACTGGCTTCTGAATTTGAGGTTTTTCCAAGGCTAAGTGATTTATTTTTTCCTATCAGGCACTGAAAGTCTTTTTTAGATTTAGCCCTACTTCTTCATGAAATCCCATCTCACAAACAGAAAGGCACAGAAATAAGCTTACTGTGAGGGAAGTTAGCTTGAAAATTAGATACCTGGAAGACTCTGTTTAATAGATATATTGATGTATTTCATAATCTTGAAATGTTTCATAAAACCTGAGGAAAGGTGAAGGACTCTGTCTCCACAAAATGGCAGTCACTCTTGTGAACTATTTACACCAAATCATGAGCAAAACCAGTGGGAGTTAAAGACTCCCACCAGCCCCAAGAAAAGCTCAGCATCTTGCAGTAAACTGTAAATGAGCAAGAAGATAAAATATCTTCCTTACACTGTATCTCAGTGCTTTTAGATCAGTTAAATATAGGCATACTGGTTAGATAGAATAAGAAATGCATGTTACCTCTGCCAGTGGTATGAAGACTGTCAGTTTGGCAGCATCCAAGAGTAATATTTTTGTACATGAACTTTTATCAAGAAAGTTTCCTATTCTAGATGAACAGTAAAAACATTACACAGAAATACATGTAGTCACCAGCATGTCTGTACTTTCTCATCTGTGTGACTCATCTCTCAAAATAGAAGGTATTTTATGCCTGTGAGATCCTTGGACTTTCTACTCTGATTTTTCATCTAGGATGCCAAATACAATTAGAGTCAAACATATGGTGGCTGTTTCTGAGACCATGAAGGTCCAGTCAACTGATCACTAGCTTTTAGCCAGTTCTTTTCACTGGAGTTCCTTTTATGTCTTTCCTGAGCAGATAAAGTTATTATCAGTTTGTGTAACGCAGAAGTGGTCAGGACCCTTAGTGACACAGCACAGTTTATAGGGTACCTGTGTAGAAACAGATGTGAAGGCATTATTGTAGCCACCAACAATTTCCAACTCTAGGGCCCTAATTTTCCTCTCTATGTTTGCATGAGTCATAGCTCAGCCCACTCTGCAGTTGACAATTTATTTTTTTCTGTTAGGTACTACACATAATACACATAAGTATTCAAAATGACAAATCATGCAGGAAAAGAAAGGGAACAAGAAAATGCACAGATTTTACATCCATTTCCTTATTGTCATGGTTTAAGCCCAGCCAGCAATTAAGCACCACTCAGCCACTTACTCACTTCCTGGTGGAATGGGAGAGAATCAGAGATGTGAGAAAACTCATGGGCTGAGTTAAAGACAGTTTAATAAGTAGAGGAGATAAAACCAGTTTAATAGGCAAAGCAAAGACCCCATGCATAAGCAAAGCAAACCAAGGAATTAATTTATCATTTCCCATTCGAATCAGGTGGTCAGTCATCTCCAGGAAAGCGCAGACTCTTACTTGGGAAGACAAAATGCCATCACTCTAAACATCCCACTTTCCTTTTTCTTCTCCCAGCTTTATATACTGAGCATGATGCCATATGGTATGGAATATCCCTTTGGTCAGTTGGGATCAGCTGTCCTGGCTGTGTCCCCTCCCAACTACTTGTGACCCCCACCAGCCCCCGTGTTGGTGGGGTGGGGTGAGGAGCAGAAAAGGCCTTGACTCTGTGAGTAATGAAAACATCCCTGTGTTATCAGCACTGTCGTCAGCACAAACCCAATACACAGCCCCATACTAGCTACAGTGAAGAACATTAACTCTATCCCAGTCAAAACCAGCACACATATATTTAAACTATCATAAAGAAGATGAATTGTCAACCTTCCCCATCTGCCTTTCCACCTGTTATTAAATGTCTTCAGCTCCTCGGACGAATCAGGGTTTGGGGAGTTTGGTTTTCAAATGGTCAGATTCTTAGGGGTTTTTTGCACAGTCAATTACCCTCAAAATAAAATTGCATTCAAAGAACCCTACAAATATTGAACTGTTTATTTTCCATTTCTGTTGATTAAAGAATGAGCTCATTTTTTACGCTGCCTCTTTCATACTCTTAATAAACTCATGCCCTGTGGTACTGGTGACTTTTACAAATCAGCTTCTCAATACTCATCAATCTTTACACAGAGCATTAATGTTGTATGGTTCTTGTTCTGTTAGTAATGATTTTTCACTTTCTCTGCTGATTTTTTTAATCAAAAGTAATTTACAGCACACTTCACCAAGATGAGCCTTTGCCAATTCTAAATACATCATATGTGTGTTCTCTGCCACTTGGTCAAATCAGAAATTGGATTTATATGCTTTACTGGCTTTAAATCAAGCCATATAAGGTAATAAATAAAAAGACCTTGTAGGAATTTTTCTCAACCATTCATATATAAAGAAAAATACTATTTAAGTTCCTTAAAATTCCATTTTTTTTCTGTAAAGTGCTTTTGTAGGTAATTCTATTGTGTATAACCGCATGAAATAGCCTTTTAAAATTTCTTATCATGCTTTGATCTGAAGCATTATTAAAAAAAACCCAGGTTTCTTTATGCATCCATATGATTTGTCACTATAAAACAATCACTTTGGAAATTATTAAGCTGTTCAGAATCAATATGGATCGACA
Source organism: Oxyruncus cristatus (assembly GCA_013399855.1). NCBI lineage: Eukaryota > Metazoa > Chordata > Aves > Passeriformes > Cotingidae > Oxyruncus > Oxyruncus cristatus. The sequence goes on from VXAY01000172.1 coordinate 930,443, forward strand.
CAAACACCTACCTGGCTTTTCATCTATCATCTATTCTACAGGACGCAGTTCTGAAGTTCTCCCAGACTTCACTTTAGAGGCGATCAGCTTTGCCAAACATTTACTAAATAACTGGCATAAACCTCACTTCCAGTTCTCTGCTGTGCCATAGAGATAAGACTATTTCTTTCTAACACACTATTTGTGTCTCATAAGATCCTTGGATAGTGGTAGCCTTTTCCTATAGGCATTGTATAGTATTTTTTTATTGCTTCCAGTAGGAATGATAGTAAAATTATAAAAAAAAAAAAATCTATCCAAGCAATAATTTATAACCATTTGCTAAATGCTCAGAAAATAATTTTTAAGTCTCTTTTACATTACTACAACCAAAAAGTCAGCTGGCTATACCCATCTGTGAAACTGAATGTGCTTTATTATATGTTTAATGCTTAAACACTCAACAAGTATTTGTTAACTTTTTAAAACTTGATATTTAAATTTGTGTACAGTTGAAATTGTTTGTACCTTTGAATTTTTTTAGATCTGAAAGCAAGAAATTATCTCGTCCCTTGGCAGAGACATTGTAAAAATGCCTTTTTCTGTCCATCTCCCTGCTATTTGAGAAATAGGCTGATGAGATCACAGACAGTAAGTGCTTCTCCCTTCAGATCCTGTTGCCAAAAAGCTGCAGTCTACAGAAGAGAGAGTTTCTTCTGGCAGTGTGTAATCCTTGAATTTTGAACAAGCTTGATATTTATACTGTATAATTAGGAGTAGCAGTTATGTTGCTATGCTGCTTTTCCCATATGGCACAAAAATCCAGCATCAGACACTGAAAGTTCATGACACCATTATACATTTAATAACCCCCCTTCACTAAAATATAATTTTCCCTTCTCATCTGTGTTAGATGGTTATCAATTTTTATTACAGGGGGCACTGCCAAATGGAGCAGCGGAGGAACTGGAGTGCAAAGGTGTGTGGGAGAGCAACTGGTGCAGGGGTGAATTATCAGCTCACAAGGTGCAGCATGAGGACACAGATTAGGCACATGACAGAAAACTGCATTTGCAAAAGAAAAAACAAAGTAATTAATATAAAAAAAAGGCCAGCCTACACTATAGTTCTCTCTTTTGGCTGCACACTCATTTTCTGAACCACAGGTCCCTTAAAGTGTTTAATTCAACAGAAATGGAAAGCAAAGCTGCAGCTGAGGTTGTAAGCAAAGAAAATACAGGCCCCATATCATTAAAAATCATCATAAGGAAACATTTGAAAGAATCTGCATGAAACTATGGGGACCTTCCATATGACTTATCTAGTTGCCTATTCTGTGGTATGTTAGGATATATTTCTTTTATTTCGAAACTCTCCACAGATTTGCTCTGAGGATGGTTACACATAATACTAATATCCAAATGTCTAGTATTGCATCCAAACACGCTAAACCATGTGACAGATGCAAGCGTCCCGTGGAAAGAAAGTTCTTATGAGAAAGAATATGGTGTTCATAGAGATCAGAAGAGCCCAATTCCTTTCCTGTCTTTGGTACAGGCAGCCTGTGGCCAGCTAAACATTACCCGGTCTTGTCAGCTGCTGAAGAGTACCTCTTACACTGCGGAGACAATATTGGGTATCAAATGAAAGCTTTGTGAGGCATAAATCCTGGCAGAAGAAATAGGAATGCAAATTAGGTAGTTCATAAAGAGTCTCAATTATTCTTTAAAAAAAGAATAAATGAAGTCCATGGTCCATTCTGTTGAAAAACTGCTCTTGTCAAAGTGTTACACTAAGGTCACAATTCAGATGACCTCAGCTTTCAAATTCTCCCTGGTTGCAAAAAAAGTAACCTTGATGTGCAGAAAATGTATTTCTCATGAGCCCTTCTGTCTCCATACAGCCCACTAAATAAAGACATGACTAAAAAAATATATATTTTATCAAAAAATGGGGAATTTGGAGTCTATTTGTAAAATTCAGATTATTTCACTCACTTTTACCCCTACAATAGTATTTTTTACTTTACAGTACTGACAAAGCTCAGTTTCTTTAGAGTGGAATTAACTGGAATTTTGGAGGACCTAAAAGTTTCCCACATACTCAGGACTTAAAGTGAAAAAGAAACAAAAGTAATTTAAAAGTTGAGATGGAAGGATTTTATTAACATCAGCTGGCTGGTAGGACTATGTTAAAGGTAAAATAATTAATCTAGCTTCCTTTAATATTCTCAAAGCACTAACAGAATCTTCAATGATACTAAATGTTGGGGTATGTATATATATATTAGGGCTTTTCTGTCCGTAGAAAAATTGCTTTATTCACATCGGTTAGTACTGATGCAATCACATCACTGTTGCAGACTAATTACAAGGTGAGAAGCAAATTAAATTACACCAGTGCAATTTCATTCAAATAATACTTCACCAGAAATAACTGAGTTGGAGGCGAAGATTAAAAAATCACACCCAGGAAAACCTTTTGTGCGAGGAGAAAAACTGTGTGTAGAGCAAACCTTCTATATATGGTACTTATAAAGTCTAATCAGTGGTTATTTAGCTGCCTTTTTTTTTTTTTTTTCATTTCTTATCAAATGGAAGTAAATGCTTCTGAATTAAGATCTTGGTCCTAAAAGTCACCCTTATCTTTGAGAAAGCCATCTTCAGATCTCACTGATATGAAGATACTGTTAAAGGAGGAAAATGATTTTCGGTAAGTGGTTATATACTGTCGGTATCAGAAGGACTGTTACAAGATTGTGCTTTAATATTGCCTGCCTACCATCTATCAGTATTTGGCAGCTTCAATGCTGAAGCACATGCTTTGGAGTCTGCTGGTATCTCCAGAGGCAACGTAGCTCAGCTAAATATGTAAATAATTATGGAAATTGAAGTAGTAACACTGAACTTTCTGAAACTGATGTAGGGGTAACCAAAAAGTGACTATCTGATAAATAATGTGAAAGCAAACCACATAGTTTGCTGCAATATGCAGGGTCAGGAAGTTCACACACAGATCCAGACCAACTGAAGGCCTTACAGGAATCAAGGTGAACTTTCAGAGATCCCCAGGGAGCCTTTGTGCAGAGAAACAAACGTGGGAGTGCACATGCCACAATCCCAGAGAAGTGCCCAGGGCTCAGTAGGGTGCAAACCCATAGAACTAAATGCTGGCAAAGGTCTTGTGCCCAAGAGACCACTTCGTGTTATGAGAATTCCAGTGATTTGCCCATGCCTCGCTCTTGTTTCTCTGTTCCCCAAAAAGGAGGAAAAGGGAATATGGCATTTTGTCTAACGGCTGTTGTGTGATGCTCTGGTAGGAAGGAGCACTTTAAAGAAAAAGAAAAAAAACCACCAACCTGTCAAGTCTCTTACGCTGATTAGTGCTTAGAGTCTCATAGGGCAGAAGAAAAGAGGCTTGAGAAGTCTGCATTCGTCAACATCTAATTTAGAAAGGGGAGCTAGAAAAATCAATGGAATTATGGGTGGAATGAATAGCGGAAAACAGAAAATAGACTACAAAAAGCAATCAGTGAGCCAGCAGTTAGAAAAGCACATTATACTGCTTTCACCACAATGATCCGAGGAGAGGCTCAGCACAGAAGTACTGGAATGATCAGAAGGGTGTACAGTCCCTCCACAAGCAAAGCAAAATAGAAAGAAAACACACAATTATTTCTCTGTTGGGCACCTGTAGAAAACAAAGTACAACAGAACAGTGGGAACAAATAAAAAAGATGCAAAATTGCCTGTGAAAGCCATGATGACCTCAGACTGCAACGAGCCTCAGAGAGCACCTGCTGTGGGAATTGCTTGGGCTTTTATTAAAAATTCAATTAATGTAAACAGAAGTAATAATGGAAGAAAAACTCAACAGTGGTTACATAGAGCCAAGACACAGTGCAATAATCCCGTTTCCTTTCTCAAGGTAAAGCCTAATAAAAACAACAAAGTCTACTTGGACAGGAAGAGCTCAGGGCGTAGCAAAGCAAGACAGGACGTAGAAGTGGTTGGTCGCTGCATTTGGAGAACCCAGGCTCCAAACTCATGTCCAGTCCAAAAACACACATGTGAACAAAAAGCCACCTCTCACTCTGAGGCAATTTGCTGTTGAAACACAGTTGAACACAGTTGTGTCTCCTATACTCCCATGATATCTAGCTGCCACAAGTATTCAGTGCATTTTGGCAGCAAGTAGATAAGGTGCCCTAGGGTGCAGCAAGGGCCCAATCTCTTCTCGCAGGTCCTTAACAGGAGAGGCAGGCCATGCCTCTCTACATTCATTTGCGTTCCTGAATTTCTCTCCTTCTCTAGAGATACTCAGCTGAGACAGGTCTTCCTGAAATAACGTCTTCTTCTGTGGTCTCCTGCAGATAAAGCTCTGAAATAGGATGTCAGAGGAGGCATAAGTGTCACAGAGGAAACTATGTCACAAGCTAAACTGACATAGTTTACTTTATAAAGTAAACTTTGGGTAAAAAAGGGATTTAAAAAAAAAAAAAAGCTCATTCCCTAGAGCTCTGGAAAAACATAAGCTCCTCTTTGCCCTCTCCACAAAGTACATGCAAACAAATAATTTGAAAACTAACCTAACTTTACTCTGTACATGAACACAGGAGGAGGAATGTACCAGACATGACTCAGCTGACCAACTAACATGTCAGACATCTGCCATATTGTGTTGTCCACCAGCAGAAGATGATAAGGAAAGAACAAGAAGTTTGTAGCAGAAAAATCTGTGAAGATTTCAAACTATCCATAATGTTTTGGGTTTAGAGGTTTTTTGGTTTTTTTTCAAAAAATATGAATATTAGTTGTTGGTTGCAAAGCATAGTCATCTAAAAAAAAGATGCCTTTATTCATCATCTAAACAAACTAATTCAAGGCAGAGAGCAATTAAAATGCAAAAGTAAACTGAAACAGAGTTTTTTGTGTTCCCAGCTCTCAATGTGATTTAGACTTATACTGGTGTGGTTGAAGTGAAAAAAAGCAATATTATAATTAGAAGGGTACATCAAATAATAATGCTCACAAAAGTGGGAACATCACTGCTCAATTTATGTGTTGCTCCAAATAAAGTATTCAATAGAAAACACGATCAAAACTCACCCATGCCATAAAAGTGCAAGACGTAAATATTATTTTTATTTCTCAATACCCCAATTCACAAGCTCTTTCAACTAAAAAAAAAAAAAAAGGTTCAGCATCTTACACGGAAGCTGCAACTCATTTTGTTGACTTAAAAGGCCAAAAAGGCTCATGAGGCAAAGCCCCCCCAGTACCTCCACTGCCAGTCCTGAAGGCAGAATTTCCAGAAAATCAGGATAAATTTCACACTGCTTGGCACTGGCACCCTTTCCAGAGCCCACGAAGGACAGCTCATTCAGGGCCTGTGAAAGGCAGCCTTATTGCAGCCCAAAATCAGTGCTTACTGCTTCAGAGGATTCCCAAGGTAGGAAGGAAAAGATTGTCTCCTTGTCTTCCCCCACATCCAGGCACATATTAAGACAAAGAAGAAGAAAAAAAAGCCTTAAAAAGAGCCCAAAGCCACTGGATTATCATGTGCTTTCTGTGATATTTATCTTTTTATAATTTAATTTGCTTATTCATTGCATTTTGCAATGCGTGTGATGAAACTTAAACCTTAACAGAAGCCACTTGGGTGTCTGTCACCCCGTCTCTCACAACCAAACTTATTTCAATTAAGAGGACAGTTTGACATTCAAAACATTCATTGGGATTTATGTGCAGAAAATTAATCTTATAGATTTGTGTCATGTGGGCCCTTTTGTAACTTCCTGTGTCAATTGGGGTCACTCTTTTATTGTCAATACTGAAATAAGGGGAATAATGTGACAAAATTAGCTGGTTCTTACACTTCTTAACATTTTCTCTTCCTAATACTCCTAAGTAATATATGTCTTCACTACTACTTCTAAGTCAGAGATATTGGAAGAAGATAGAAGAATATTAAGAATATTTTAGGGCAACATTGTTACAAAATATTCTGTCATCCCATAGATATTTTTATATATTCTATAAACACCCATATACATGCTTCTGCAATGACTGACCAAAACCATTAAGAATGTAATTTTGTGTCTAATTTTTCCCCAAGGTTAATTTTAAATGGTTAAGCAGTAAATATACATATGAGTTGTCTAATTCTGAAGTTACTGTTTCATTTTTACATCCAGGATCTTGGTTTGCCAATCACACATTTCAGTTGGATTGTAAAAGTGCTTCATCTAGCCTGATGTTACCCAAAGAGAGCTGTGAGTAAATTGAAAAAGGTTTTCTTTACATGTTTGAGAAACCTTGTGTAAGCTGTAACTTTCTTGCATGTATGGAAGTCGCATCAAGAATTACCATAGCACTTTGTATCTAGAATATACTGAAACAGTTCAAAAAAAGTCAGAACTGGTGCAGGCATAACCATCCTCTTAAACTTGATAAACCTTTGCAGGATGATCCAGGGTCATCTATTAGCAAACTACTGCTGCAACAGTTCTGAAATACGATGTGAAAGGCAAATGCTGCTATATATTTTAGGCACAGACTACGCTAAGAAACCATTCAGCCTAATCTTTCTTAAAGATGAAGTCAAATATACTATTGTTAGCTCAAATTTACTGCGATTTCCTTTTGCTGAATCTCAAAAATGTCTCAAGAGTTAAAACCATACAGAAGCACTGAGCTCCAATTTGCTCAAGAGCGCAGCATGGCCCTTGCACAATTAACATTGCACAGCAAAGATCACAGAGAGCAAATTCCCACCTGCAAAGCATCACAGGCAAGATGCTGGAAAAAGGCTGTAATTCATAAAGGTTCCAAGACTGTAATTTATAAAGCTTCCTAGACTGTAATTTGTAAAGGTTCCTAAGAAGGATTCTCACACAACTTTATCATGATCCTTGATTAGTTGACTACTGAAAGATGCAAAATGAGATGGACCAGAGCACAAATAAAAAGTAGTTCTGGGAAGAAAGGGCAGGCAAGTTGTTGTCTTCTAAATTCTGCTTTTGCACATGAAGGTGGATGTCAAGAGCCAAGTGACAGGGGTGCAGCACTGTTTATATCTGGTCAATAGTCTGAATGTTGTGGCTCATCTCATGTGCAGTTTCATGAGTTTTTGTCAATACAGGCTCTCTAGAGTCCTAGAATGGGCAGCAAGGAGGAAAAAATGCGGGGTACTCTCTGAGGCAGAAACTCAAGAACCTCTGTCCTTGGCTTTTCACAGCTGTTAAGCTTCAAAACTAGCAGGCTTTGGGAGTTCTGAAAATACTAAAGAACTGTGGGAAGTTTTTGTAAAAATGATTTTCCTATTCCCTTCTCCAAAATAGGGGTCTTCATTCTATATACGGCAAAAATCAACATGTAAAATTTTTTTTCCATTTAAAAATTATTTGTTTCTATTTAAGAATTTGTTCTGCTTTTCTAACAGCTGTTATATATAATCCCAAACCCCATAATTCTTCACATCACAGATGAAGTTAATAAGAAATACTGCGGTAAATACTTTGAAAATAAAGAATGCTTTTCTTATTTCCTCTGACAACTCAAGAAAAAGGGCATATTCCAGTAGACAACATATCTGTAATTAGTGCATAAGAGCACATTATTTTACAAGGTACAGACATACCTGTAAAACTCATTTCTGCAAGACATATCTAGACTTCCTATAGAACCTAAGTCCATGCTCCAGTTCATAGTTAAATTGAACCATTTGGAGATAAGACCATACCCACACAAATGGTGTCTGCTATCCAGTGGAAAAAAAAATAAAGTGAAGAGTTTAGAAAGGTTCCCAGGGAATCAAATATTTAAATGTGAAAAAAAATAGGTTTAATTAGGGTACAATTTAAAAAGATGTTGCAACTCTAAACATTTTGTCTCAGGGAACAGTCTGGTATACCTGGTGAGGGAGCGCAACGAGTCTTCCTCTCTTACCTGGCTTGTTAGCTACAGAGTTCCTTCCTTCTGATACAGCTGCTGGTGCCACTTTTAGAAAGTACTGAAAAGAGACACACAAAGACTAATGGACATTAGAGTACTTCAAGAGCAATTCAGATGCCTAAATGCTTTGCCAAATGGAACTGATGACTACAGTGTACTTGTTGACTAACAAACGCTGTTCTACAGATGTAGTATCCCAAAAAAAGGAAATCGCTTGTTGGTGTTGGTCCAGTTCTCACTGGATGAGACTGAATGAAAATAAGAACAAAATTTATCATTTTACTGTACCTGTGGTTTTGCTGGAGATGAATAAACAGCACAACCAGATTGTGCATTCTATGGTAATGCTTTATTGAGTAGATATTTCACGAGTCACTTCTCTCAACGGTTTGAAATGGTCCATCATACTCACTCATAATTTGCATGTAATTATATCACATCTTGAAACTTCACTTCCTCTACATCTCACCTCACAGACTCTTTGCTAGAGAAGAGACAGATTTATCAACTGACTATATATAGGCAGTAGGCTTTGAGCAATAACAATAATGGCAATGATGAAACCAGGAAAACCTCCAGAGCTGCAGCAATGGTTAAAATAACAAGTGGACATTATGCAGTTTTGATGACTCTTGACCCTGTGCTTGGCAGTGAAATTGCTTTGAGCACCTTTTGTGCTTTTATAAGAATAGTTAGAGGTCAAGCATCATTTACCTGTTCAGCATTATTGACACTGATTTCTTCTTGATGATTAGTCTGTCATTTCATGTGTAGTACAACCTGAAAGAGAATATTGGATTTCCAAAGAACTTCTCAGCAGTTTTAATCTGTTCATATTGCCTCTGAACAGGACAGGGATCATTGTATTTTTTGCTGTCATCACATTAGATTGGTTATTTAAAGAGGTTCATCTGCACCACCAGTTGAATAAAGTATCAATATACTGAAAGTCATGTCATTGCCACAAAGCTTTTCATTATGATAAAGCTTGTCAAAATTATATACCTAACCAGTAAGATAAAACAGCTGTTGTATGGCATAAACTTCAATTTTTTCTTGATTTTTTTCCAGCTTTTAGGCATTTTCTTCAGCATTTTCTGAATTATCTTCACAGTGAAGCAGCTGGCTGAAAGGAATACAGTCCAAAGAGGTATAAAGTGCTAATAGGCATTGCTCTTTGTTCATTGTTACATACAATGCCTGCTTCTTCCCTCTTCTTATGTTCGTTCTGATTGGCACTGGGGAAAGTATAACAAAAACTTGGTATTGTAGTAATTTCTTCCATGCTTCAATTGCCTTTACATACTTAAACAATATGCCTGAATAAGTATGCATTGCTTTTAAAGTCCAGGGTTTGTACATAGATGCAAAAAAAAAAAAAAAAAA